>OY292400.1:10589155-10966374 GCA_958496205.1 Idaea biselata | reverse complement strand
AAGACCCAAAATAACCGACTTAGTAGGTATCGGCAACCGACTATTTTGGTATGTTTACCAAAAAAGTAGGTTAATTAAACCTAATTTAGGTATTTTTAGTATCGACATTCACCCAATAAGTAGGTTGGTAGTAACTAACAATTAGGTTAGTTGGGGGCTACATAGCGCTTAGGTTATTACTAACAAATTAGTTGGTTAATACAACCTACTAAGTTGGTATTGCTAATATTACCCATTAAATAGGTCAATAATACCTATTGAGTTGGTGAAACATACAAAGTGAGTAGGTAAATACTACCTAAAAAGTAGGTTGGAAACACTTAGCGGTTAGGTTGATGTTACCTAATAAATTGGTATGTACTAACTAGTGATTACGTAAATATTACCTATTCAGTAGGTCAATAATACCTATTGAGTTGGTGAGACATACAAAGTGAGTAGGTAAATACTACCTAAAAAGTAGGTTGGAAACACTTAGCGGTTAGGTAGATGTTACCTAATAAATTGGTATGTACTAACTAGTGATTACGTAAATATTACCTATTCAGTAGGTCAATAATACCTAGTGAGTTGGTGAGACATACAAAGTGAGTAGGTAAATACTACCTAAAAAGTAGGTTGGAAACACTTAGCGGTTAGGTTGATGTTACCTAATAAATTGGTATGTACTAACTAGTGATTACGTAAATATTACCTATTCAGTAGGTCAATAATACCTAGTGAGTTGGTGAGACATACAAAGTGAGTAGGTAAATACTACCTAAAAAGTAGGTTGGAAACACTTAGCGGTTAGGTTGATGTTACCTAATAAATTGGTATGTACTAACTAGTGATTACGTAAATATTACCTATTCAGTAGGTCAATAATACCTAGTGAGTTGGTGAGACATACAAAGTGAGTAGGTAAATCTACCTAAAAAGTAGGTTGGAAACACTTAGCGGTTAGGTTGATGTTACCTAATAAATTGGTATGTACTAACTAGTGATTATCTTAGTGATAATCTTATATTTATCTTATGTTTACCTTACCTTATATTTATCTTATATTTATTATCTCATTTCATTCATTTCATTCATTTCATTCATTTCATTCATTTCATTCATTTCATTCATTTCATTCATTTCATTCATTTCATTCATTTCATTCATTTCATTCATTTCATTCATTTCTTTCATTTCATTCATTTCATTCATTTCATTCATTTCATTCATTTCATTCATTTCATTCATTTCATTCATTTCATTCATTTCATTCATTTCATTCATTTCATTCATTTCATTCATTTCATTCATTTCATTCATTTCATTCATTTCATTCATTTCATTCATTTCATTCATTTCATTCATTTCATTTATTTTATTACCTACAAACCTAACAAACAAACAAACCTAACAAACGAACAAACCTAACAAACGAACAAACCTAACAAACGAACAAACCTAACATACGAACAAACCTAACAAACAAACAAACCTCACAAACAAACCTAACAAACGACCGACGCGCGCACCTCCCGCCGGCGAGAGCGTCACGAATTTGGAGCGCTCCGTATTTATAAATACGAAAAAACGGCAAAAAACGTCCAATCACGCTGGAAAAACTTCTACACAACTTTAAAAGTCGTGAGTGATAAAGTGCGAAAAGAAAAGTGTGAGAAAAGTGATTTTTTCAATGTTTTCACAAAATTTTCAGTGAAAAAGGTGACTAAGTCCATGGATTTTTATGACAAAAACGCCGATAACTCCGGCGTTTCATCGACAACCTAACCATCACTTGGGGTCAAACGACGCGTCTCGGTGAGACCTATCTCCCGAGACCAACATCGGATTTTTAAGGAAAAGGACGCCGGAGCTACGGGACATAATCATCTTCCGACACGTGGTCGGAAAAACTGAAAACAGGACTTCGGGATTTTTGAACATTGCCATCGCTTAGAGGAAGCGGAGAGGACCAGGAGGAAAAAAGAAAAGTGACCAGAAATTAAGTGGTTGAAAAGTTATTGAACTTCAAAAAAATTTATTTTTCAAAAGTACCAATTTAGAACTTTGTAACCGTGATAACTTTTGAAAACGATCTGTGGTATAAACTTTTTAAATTGTATTTGTGTAGACTTTCTGTTGAATTAGTTTGTGACCAAAAATTAGGACACTTTCCCCGGGAAAAAATATTTTTTATTTTAGTTACAAACTTATGACCCGAATTTCAAAAATTTTGTTTTTTATCAATAACTTTTTTATTTTTATACTATATTTTTTTATTTCTTTATATGTGTAAGACCTGACTGCCCCGAAACTTTTGACACCAATTTTAAATTTTTTACTGTGATATTTTTGATTTTATTAGCATAAGTGTGACAAATTTTCGACCAGCTGGAAAAATCAACAAAAATACCCCAAAATATTAAGTTAAAATTCTTTTAAAAATAGAAGGGTTCAATCCACACTAGTTTTAGTTTATTTCAGATTTTTAGAGTAATTTCTGACATTAATAAGAGAGATATAAGGTTGACATCGGGGGCGAAAAAAGTCACGAAAATTCCTAACTTCCAGGGGTCGTAACTGCCCCCCAAATTGACTTTTTCGATTTTTCTCTTCGTGGAGGTCATTTTTTCGGGGGGCCTCTGCCTACCATATTTTTTCCAAATTTTTTGCATCAAAATTGGGGGGTGGTTATTTTAGGAAATTATTTACGTAAATCCGGATTTTCAAAATTAAATCGCTCGGCAACCATTAGGCTTAAATTACGAGATTTTTTGTAAATTGTGTAGATCGCCGAGATCTACAACTCTCCTATAGAATCCAAAGGTGGTGGAACATTCCCCCGGGAGAGGGGGGCAAAAAACCCGGATTTTCAGGGACTTGGGAATATCTGGACAACGGCAGGCACTAATTTTAAGGCGCAACATAGAATTAAGTAGGTTTAGGAACTGACTCTACCTAGAGTCAAAAAAACATTTTTAGAGCTCTACATAGTTTCACTGTATCGTGCATTGGGTAGAGCTCGACGAGCCCATTCAAACGAACCCTCGCACGACTTTGTACGACCACCGGCGGCGGAGATATAAAGGTTTGAAACCTTGGCGGCCATCTTGAATCGCCATCTTGTTTTTCTTTGGCCGCCCATATCTCCTAAACCGTCGGTCGTAGGAAGACGGGGTTTGATTTAGGCACCTTCCCACTGGGTATTCTACCCCCTCCGCCACTTAATTCTGATTTTGGAGGTGTCGAACTTTAGGGGCCGAAATCTCCCACCAGCCGACGGAGCTCGTTGAGCCCGTCCTAAAAAACCCTCACACTAGGGGGTTACCTTTATTAGGTAGGGAGATATAACCACTCAAAGTCGGCGTCCGCCATCTTGGCCGCCATTTTGAAAAACTTTGAGAGGTTATATCTCGGAAACCGGTAGAGATACGAGTTTGGGGTTTCTTCTAGGGTACATCCCCCGCTCGACTCTACACCCCCCGGGCCCCAAAACCCAAATCGGAGGGACAAAACTTTGGTGGGCGGATTCCCCCACTAATCGATAGAGCACGCCGAGACCGTCCTAAAACACTCGCACAACAGGGGTATAGCACGTATAGTCTCGGAGATATAGCCACCGAAAGTTTCCGGCCGCCATTTTGGACGCCATCTTGGAAATCTTAAAGTGGACATATCTCCGGAACTAGAAGGGCTACAAGCCTGAGACTTGTTCGAGGGCTCAACCCAGGCTTAGGGCTGTCCCCCAAGGTGTGTCGGACCGGCTTAGGACCGGCGGCCATTTTGTTTTTGAACAAAAAACCCTAAAAAAACGGCTAAAAACGACATAACTTCGTTGTTTATCAAGTTATAAGACGGAGAATAGCATATAAGTGTAGACAAAGACATACTCTACAAATAGAGCACATTGTAGAGCAATATTTGTAGAGTTGATTTTTAACGGAAATTTGAAAAAGGGTAAAAACCGCCTATTTTAAGATTGTGACATCCCTATATACAACTTGTACAAACTTTTTAGCCATTTTATTTCATTTTCTTATATGTGTTTTACATATAAGAAAATGTTCTTACAAACGAACAAACCTAACAAACTAACAAACGAACAAACCTAACAAACAAACAAACGAGTTTGAATTCGCCGCGCAAATGGTCGGTTCACCCTTGACGCGCTCTTTCACAAGAAATTTTTAAATAATTTTTAAAGTTAATTTTTCGCCTTGAAATCTACATATTCGCGTTCCCCGAGTGCCAATTACTGTTAGTGTTAGTGTTTTCGGCGGGAAAACGGAGACAACATGTCGTGCTCCAATTTTATTTTCGTTAAACTATTATTATGTTCGATTCAAAGTCCGCTATACATCGGGCGCTGCCTGTGTGACGTGGAGCGGTCGGTACCTACGACGATAGTCATCGCTAATTTCGACAAACATTCGTAAGCAATGATAGCCTAGTGGTCCTGTTCGTTGCTTCGCATTCCGCAGTGTGTGGTATCGAATCTCAACTGATGGGTATCTTTTTGTTGAGCGAATTTTATCTAATAAGACACATAAATTATTTAAATATTCCAGCTGATCGGTTGGAAGGTCATTTGGGGTCGTGCCGTCATTTAGCTCGCACAAACCACCGACATTCTCGAATAAAAACTGAGATCCAGAAATTGATTTTCTTTTGTAATATTCTTTTATTTCGAAATTTGTGTTTGTGTGCTGCGAATGCAGATAGGGGTGAGTTGCACTATATTGTTTGTTATCTTCGTTGTCACTGGAGCCATGGACAAAATAATTAATTACTGCAATTTGTCCATAGCCTCGGGACATGCCCTTAAATAGTCGCTGAGCAAAGAGCCGTGGAACGAGGTGGCAGGATTCCCGTAACAATCCTCCTGGCGTCCAGCATTTGTATATAGTATAGATTTAGGTGTAAATATTCTAGTTTTAAGATAAATCTCTATAGAATACCACTACCATTAAAAAAAAAAACTAAGTTTTTTTTACTATTATTTTTTTCGAAAATTCAAAAAAAATATTAAATCTCTTTACGTTTCCTATGTTTTTCTACCATATTCCATAAAAAAAAAAAATTCAATGTTTTTCTTTGGTACACCCCGACCAAATATTCTAAAACTTGACCCTGGCTATTCCAAATTGGCCATATCGGTCTCAGACCTAAATAAATAAAAAAAATATGTGACAAAATTTTCAATAAGAAAATTTTTGGAACGTGACGTGTAATTTCGAGCTGTCAAACTTCCCGGATTTGTTCCCGTCATTCCTGGGAGGTCGGGAGTGCGTCCCGGTGGATGCTCTGGCCTCTCCTGCACCCGGCACAGAAACTCCCGAAGGTCTACGAGCTTCCGTTCAGAAGATACAGGCGCCGCAAGTCTGGGGACCGCCATTGTTGACGGTCTGGAGACTTGCGTGGGTTCCTGCTGTAGGCTCGGGATACGGAGGTCGGGATTTGGTGTGGGATCGAGGCCGGGACTCTCTTCTACCTGGTGGTGCCTCCCGCGTCCGGATCGGACCTCAGACGGCGAAGATATTAGTGTAGTTACACTGGGACACAAACATTTTTTATGTTTGTACCTATTTAACAAACAAATAGGTAGTGAAAGAAAACCAGTTAAGATTAGAGCGGTAGGCAGTGTGTAAAAACATTATATAACTAGCAAATTAGGCATTTTATTGTGAAAAAACTGAAATTTTGTTATTGGCCGGTGAATGAACTTGCAAACTTCCCGGATTTGTTCCCGTCATTCCCGGGAGGTCGGGAGTGCGTCCCGGTGGATGCTCTGGCCTCTCCTGCACCCGGCACAGAAACTCCCGAAGGTCTACGAGCTTCCGTTCAGAAGATACAGGCGCCGCAAGTCTGGGGACCGCCATTGTTGACGGTCTGGAGACTTGCGTGGGTTCCTGCTGTAGGCTCGGGATACGGAGGTCGGGATTTGGTGTGGGATCGAGGCCGGGACTCTCTTCTACCTGGTGGTGCCTCCCGCGTCCGGATCGGACCTCAGACGGCGAAGATATTAGTGTAGTTACACTGGGACACAAACATTTTTTATGTTTGTACCTATTTAACAAACAAATAGGTAGTGAAAGAAAACCAGTTAAGATTAGAGCGGTAGACAGTGTGTAAAAACATTATATAACTAGCAAATTAGGCATTTTATTGTGAAAAAACTGAAATTTTGTTATTGGCCGGTGAATGAACTGGTACAAAAATAAAAACTCGAATTTAAGAACTATATTAGTGTTTAATTAGTGATAAAAACAGACCAAAGAGGCAGTAAACAATAATAAATAGTAAATTAAACACTAGTGGACGTAAAACAATATATAAAAAACACGACAAAAACAAAAACAGTGAACAAATAGTAATATATGAAATAAATCTCTGTTTTAAATATTATTCAGTTTTATTATTTTGTCATAATTAGGTACCTATCTACTAATTTAGGAACATAATAGGTAACATAACTAGATACTATTAGTATACTTATTCTATCTTAACAAGCAAAGAACACAGTCTATTTCATGGAAACTTACTTAAAAAGATAAAATTGTAAATACCACGAAGTCTTAGTCTCTCCTTCTCATTTTAATCTTTGTCATGTTGAGTTTCCATCAAAAATTTTCTCCATTCTTCATCAGAATGAAGAAAATGTTGTGACGCTTCTTGAAAAGCTGTATTCCTTGTTTGGAGCCGCCGTTGAGGAGATCTTAATGCACCTCGTCGTCTTGGAGAGGTTCTTCGGTCGGGGTGTGTGCCCCTCAGTGGCCGGCGCAAGCTCTTCAACTATTGCTGGAGTTGGTGACGGTCTATTCCACTCCTGACCTGAAGATCTTCCTGGACCTCTGCAATTATAATAAGAAAATTGTTACAAACATGAGATACCTACAGGAGGTACTCTACTACCTACCTCATTCTTTATAGAAGGATAACAATGTGAGTCCACAGACTTGAACTCTGGAATAATAAAAGGTGTGGTAAAAGGTAGGTACCTACTCACCAACAACAATAAGTGGTTCTCTGAAAAACCAGCTTCTGTAGGGTTAGTACCAGTTACAATAGTACAAAACGAAAATTCGTATCGTAAGCTCGATGAACTATCACAGTTAATACTTCCTTACTGGCAGTTTCCGTGCAACATGAAGTCTCTGAGCCAAAGTATCTACCCGATGAAACTTGGACCAACTGAAAATAAAAATTGTAAGATTAACACTAGGTAGTTGAAAAATGGCTTTGACATTTTGAATATTAAAAGTTGTATAGGTCTTAGTTTCACATTCTGCAATAGATTGAGAGATTTATATGAGTTATGCTAGTTCATGGTAAATTGGTCATAGTTGAAATAAAATCAGACAATGAGTAGATAGATACATACCTACAGTATCTCTTGAAGCTGTCACATTTAAGTCCAAAGTTAAATTGTGTAATACTCCAAAGCCGTACACATTTTTTAGGTTTATTGTGTAATACCTGCTGCTTACAGAGACATTGCCATTGGTTCTTCATTCTCCCAAAGGTGTTTTTAATAATGTCTAGGGTTTTCTTAGCTAGACTTATTTTATCACCCTTTGGTAATCAAATGACCATTGGCATACAATAGCGGGCACATATAACCTGAAAAAATAAGAGAGATTGTATCTGTAGGTACAAGACAACAGAAATATCATAAACTGAGTCTAAATTACATTAATTTAGCAAGACTGAAGTCTTGATATACCTATTAGGTATCATTGTGTCAAGGCTGGTCAAGTTACATTACTTCTTGCAAGTAGGTAATTGGTAAATGACAAGGATTCATCGATAATGGTGCTATTTGTTGGTGATGTTTTGCACACGTTCCCAGTGATTAGGTAAGTGAGTGTGTACTTAATTAGTTATTTAGGTAATTAATGCAAATGTTGGTATCATAACTTGGTTGAACAAAATCTTAGAATGTAGTCTACTACTTAGGTCACTTTTAAACTCACCTTTGTTTTCAATATTATCCGTTTTATGCCCTTTAGGCCACTGAAAGTGTTGTTTAAATGTAGGCCGGTTTTGTAAGACGACGAAAATACTAAATCCGATACCGACAACTTTTTCGCCGCAAAACTAGCTGTCGATGTCGATTTCGGCGGCGGATTATTTCAGCAGCCTCTGCTGCCATCCGTAGAGCAAAAATTACGCGTGAACACATCGTTTTTATCGGCACTCGTTATCTCAACTCACTATAAAAAGTTTGGTGAGAAGGGAAACTATGAGTTTCATACGGGTGTGTCCCACTCGTCACCACCAGCGTCGTCCCCACTGGGGACGAGTGGGACACACCCGTTTCATACTTTTCGTTAACCTTAATTCCGAATTCGAGTGTCTACTCTATTTTAAAGGGATCGAGACAAACGCGGGTGAAACCGTGGGGCGCAGCTATACAACAATATCTCGACCGGCGGTGAGCTCGGCGCATGCGTGACGTCAAACGAGTCACACATTTATGGTATTCTATCGTATCACGAACAGTTGATAGATACCTAGGTACATTATCATTAACACATTCGCGTGAGCAGCTTCCAAAATAATTTGTACTGCTCAGGCGCAGCATTTTCCCATACAAAATTTTGCGACGTCTAAACACGTTCCGCCGCAATATTCATAATTAATTATCAGGAATCGTCTCTGTTGCGGCGCAAAAAATACCTACCTACGTGCCAGAGGATTTTGTTCTTTTTTTAGACGTCATAAGGTGTTCCACCGAAATAAGGTATTACTGTTAAAGGACGTCGGGTGACGTTGCGCCGATTCACAATTAATTTAAAACGACGTCGTAAGAAGTTGTTCACGCGAACGTGTTAATAAATGAATTTAGTATTCTAAAACCGGAATTTGTCCTTGCAGAAGCTTTCGCCTAGAGGCAAGGGTCAACATGCTGTACTTTTCGCTTAGTTGTTCCCGGGGAATTTTGTTACGATGTTGTCTATACTCACACAACTAGGTAGGTATATGATAATTATAAGGATTTGTTTGTAAGTAGCAAGAAATAATAACGCCACACGCGCTATCCAAATAATAGCGTGAAACAAAATAGGTAGTACAGAAATTCGTAAACAATAATTTCAGTTTTCCAGTACAAACATGTAACCCATTCGAATGAATTAACTATAAAACGGGGTTGTGAGGTTATAATAGGTATTATTATAATATGATTTTCTATGCTATGTCCTTTCGAATGTCTCAAAACTACCTATCCACTCCATATTGTTGATCGAAGACTTCATACCTAATTTCATCTAAATCAGTGGTTCCCTAAGTGCCGTGCCCCCTGGAACCCCTTTCCAGGGGTTCCAGGGGGCACGGGCCACACGGGATCGCTGAGAGAATGTTTACTTACTTACCAAATACCTTATGTATGACTTTGTAAAACTTCAATCTATATATATATATATCTATTATATAAAAATCAACCCCTATTTCCCTTGGTCACGGCATCACACTTAAACTTTGAGACATATTTCGATAATTCTTTTTTTGTTGTGTTTGCTATTGTCAGGAGTAGGTTCTTATGAAAGAAAAAATGCTAAACCGATTTTGATGAATTTTATTTTTTTATACTAAACGACAGGACAACGTCTGTCGGGTCAGCTAGTAAGCAATAAGATTTTTTTTTTTATTCAGACCTGATAATCTGGACTGGAGGGCGGGGAGGGGCGCGGATTTTTTTTATGGTCGAAAGGGGGCGCGGCTCAAATAAGTTAGGGAACCCCTGATCTAAATCGTTCAGCGCACGGTTTAATTAAACGTAAATGGGTAACTAACAGACAAACAGACAGACAGACAATTATTAGTACTATGGATTGTATAGTTTTTTAATACATAATTTTAAAAGCTTTTACGTTTTGCTTTTTGAATAAAATAGTCGACAACAAAGTCACTATATTCGAACTTCGTATCATGCCGTCTCGCTCAGGCTAATATTATTTAATACGAGTGAGCGGGACGGTACCTACGATACGAATTTGGCTTTTAATATTTCGTATTAGCCCCGAGAGAGGCGCTCGCGTCGTTCGCTGAACGACCGAGCCGGTCGGCCCACGGTGACCAAAAAGTATTTTTTTAGAAGGTGGTACTTCAGTGAAAAATGAAGATCTGTTCAATTTTAATAAAGTTATAACTTAACTTAACTTTATTAACTTGTTTATTTATTCATTTTACATACATACTAACATAAAATCTTTTTAAAGTGAACTATGTGAATGTGAAGAGAGTTAAGTGTAACTAAGATAGGTATATATTTTGTGAAATTATGTAAAATAAATTGTTATATACCTACCTATATATAAATTATAATAGATCAATTTTACAATTTTTACTATCATAAAAACAAAAATCCATAACCATTGATTATCGTCCCGCTACTTCTTGATTTTTGGTCACTGTGCGGCCGACGCGCCGGCCGCGGCTCGGCCGCCATCTTGCACTCACTTACTTTGCGACGCGCAAGACGAAAGAAAGAAAAGAAAACTCTACGCATAAGTAAGTGATTGTCCTCAATATAATCTTATCATAAGTGCTTCAAACGTTTTCGTGATCAAGGTTCGCTTGTTCGTGACGCGGTGAGAGCGCGCCATTTTTTGTTGTGTAAAATTGTTTGTGTGGCAATGGCATGGCAGCGGTTTGTGTGAAATCAACGCGGGCGGGACAAGCTTGTTTGCCTATAGGTACCTATTCCTGTACCTATTCTTTTTTTCTTGACTCCTACTGTGTCCATGTGCTTATTTACTAAAATACTGCATACATAAATACTTCGCGACAATTGAAAAAACGTTGCCTAAGGCTGTTCAGAAGGCCTATTCAGAAAGAAAGCTGGAAACTTATAAGCGCTTACCGGCGCTTGACTGATCGGTGCCGACAAGTTCCGACAAGCTTCAACACGCGCTGGGCTGCTGACGTCAAATCATCGTCCGATGAGTCCGACATTTTGCTTGGTCTGCCTGCCAACCTACTTCCTTTGTGTAGAACGGACCAGCGCTGACAAGCGCTGGTAAGCGCTTATAAGTTTCCAGATTTCTTTCTGAATACGGCTTAAAGTTTGGGATCGCAACAAACACTTGTACCTACTTTGAAGTTATGGAGCGGTTGGTATAAAATTATTTGCAATACTTTATGGATTTTAAATTAGTACCTACCTAATTTAAAATCCATAAAGTATTGCAAGTCGATTGAGTAGTGTTAGTATGTACAAAGAACGCATGCCTACTCGCTAGCCTGCTGCGACGGCCAATTCTGAGATATCGGGTCATCAAGATACATAAAAAAATTACTTACCTCACGTTAATTCTCCGAGCTGATTTTCACGTATATTTTAAGTAATGTACTTAAAAATAAGTCCAAAACAAATAACCACTCCGTATAACTTCAAAGTACAGTACCTATTAGGCAAAATATATAACTTTTTGTTTTGTGTGATTTTTAGATAGTCCACCAGCCGAGTCAAACTGAGTCAAACTTCAGTGGGCCTTCGTACCAAATTTCGTGTCTGCTGGTTGGCATGGAACCATAGAAGTCCTTTTCAGACATGCAAAACCCAAATACAGCACATACCAGCGTAGAAGATTTACTAAGAAGTTGGCTTATGCCTGATGAATTAATAGACATATTTAAAGGTAGGAATTTTTCTTTTTACTTAAAATTAAGTGGTGTATGTGTATTTATGCTGAATGGTTAACTGCATTTGTGTGTGCGCTTTTTGTTACTATTGCTGGCTAGCGTTTCCATCCGTCCGGATAAAGCCGGACAGTATTAGGCTTTTTGACCTCTTATCCGGCCCGTCCGGCTTTTGTTAGGCTTTCACAACCTACAAAATATTGACGGTAAAAATCAATAAGGGTAGATCATTTAAACTTTGAGACTCAAAAGTCAGGCTTTTTAATATGTGTTTTACTTGATAATATTTGTCAAAAATCCTGTTTTTCTTAGCGTTCGGCTTTGTCCGGCTTTTTGATTTTTAGAGATGGCAACGCTAACTATGGCTCTGTTTTTATAATGTGTTTGTGTATGACTGACTATAAATGACTTAAATTGTTTTGTGTGATTGTTAAAAAGTCCACCATACGAGTCAAACTGAGTCAGTACCTATGGAACTGCAGAGAGCTTTTATCATCATCTCCAACTTATTTACCCATTGCTGGACACAGGCCTCCTCTTAGTTTGAAAGAGCAAAAGGCTGTAGTTCCCATGCTGACTTAGTATGAATTGCGTACTTAAAATCAAATCCTAAAAGCATTAATTTACTTTCCTTATTGTATCATGCATGATACCTATAGCGTACAAATATTCAAGGCAAATATACAAAAAAAATCTATGTCCGAGGCATGCTAATTTAATGTCAAATATCAAATTGTAATAAATAAAAAAACTATTTCTATTAAATAATTCTATTAAATGAATAATTAATTCTATTGATAATATGTCAGAAGATATTTTACATACTCTAAACTTAAGAAATAATATTATTAATCTATATCTTATTATATAAAAATCAATACCTATTTCCCTTGGTCACGGCATCACACTTAAACTTTTACACATATTTGATGAATTTTGGTATTGAGATAGATAAATATTAGAAAGTCGTATTGGTAGGGTAGTAGTAGGGTAGGGTAGTAGTAGGTTATGGTAGGGTAGTAGTAGTAGGGTAGGGTAGTAGTAGGGTAGGGTAGTAGTAGGGTAGGGTAGTAGTAGGGTAGGGTAGTAGTAGGATAGGGTAGTAGTAGGGTAGGGTAGTAGTAGGGTAGGGTAGTAGTAGGGTAGGGTAGTAGTAGGGTAGGGTAGTATAAAAAAACCTACAACCCTACCCGGGTTGTAGGTTTTTTTTATATATAACGGGCAGGACAACGTCTGTCGGGTCAGCTAGTAATATAATACATTAACTGATCTGACAATATTGGGTCGGGGTGTACCATAGAAAAACATTGAATTTTTTTTTTTATGGAATATGGTAGAAAAACATAGGAAACGTAAAGAGATTTAAATTTTTTTTTGAATTTTCGAAAAAAATAATAGTAATAAAAACTTAGTTTTTTTTTTGAATGGTAGTGGTATTCTATTAACCCCCACTTTTTATGATGCCAATCGATTGAGAGGAGCTCCAGAAACAATGTTTCCATAGACAGTTTTTTTGTCAAACCTCATCACGTGCGACTACAGGGGCTCTAAAGTACTGCTGACACTTGGAAAAAAATCGAGTGGTAGTGGTATTCTATTGACCTCCACTTTTTATGATGCCAATCGATTGAGAAGAGCTCCAGGAACAATGTTTCCATAGACAATTTTTTTGTCAAACCTCATCACGTGCGACTACAGGGGCTCTAAAGTACTGCTGACACTTGGAAAACAGTACTTTAGAGCCCCTGTAGTCGCACGTGATGAGGTTTGCCACACTTCGCATAAACTTTTTTGTCATAATTTCATAAGGCATAACTCAATTGGCATAATTTCATAAGGCATAATATAAAAATGCTGAACCGATTTTGATGAATTTTGGTATTGAGATAGATAAATATTAGAAAGTCGTATTGGTAGGGTAGTAGTAGGGTAGGGTAGTAGTAGGTTATGGTAGGGTAGTAGTAGGGTAGGGTAGTAGTAGGGTAGGGTAGTAGTAGGATAGGGTAGTAGTAGGGTAGGGTTGTAGGTTTTTTTATATATAACGGGCAGGACAACGTCTGTCGGGTCAGCTAGTAATATAATACATTAACTGATCTGACAATATTGGGTCGGGGTGTACCAAAGAAAAACATTGAATTTTTTTTTTTTTTTTTATGGAATATGGTAGAAAAACATAGGAAACGTAAAGAGATTTAATTTTTTTTTTTGAATTTTCGAAAAAAATAATAGTAAAAAAAACTTAGTTTTTTTTTTGAATGGTAGTGGTATTCTATTAACCCCCACTTTTTATGATGCCAATCGATTGAGAGGAGCTCCAGAAACAATGTTTCCATAGACAGTTTTTTTATGAGTTTTGAATATTAGTATGTTATACTTACTTTTTGTATGTTATGCGTTTTGTAGGTTATGGTATTTGATGTTAGGCTTTTAGAATGTTATGCGCTTCGTATGTTATGCTTTGTGAGTATTAGGAATTATTTGTTTATGCCTTCTGTATGTTATGCCAATTGAAATTATGCCAAAAGAGTTTATGCTTTTTTTAGTTTATGCCTTATAAATATTATGCGTTTTGTAATTATGCCATATATTTTCGACCTTTTGTATTTAGGATCAAAAAAGTTATGCGTTAAGGACGGTACCCAAACTTTCACATAAACGTTTAGTTTTGACGACAACATACCTATGGTATAAACCCAGTCAAATATTTCAGATGAGAAAGTGGATTTAGAGGCGCTGCCAAATCTATTGCTCGATGACTTGAAGGTTCTTATACCTTCAGTGGGCCTTCGTACCAAATTTCGTGTCTGCTGGTTGGCATGGAAGGAAAAACTAGTGCATGGGGTAAATTTATTTCTATACTAACATTCTCTTCGACATTGGACAAGTCATGTAATGCTGGCCACAGACGATGCAAGTATACTTGCGCAAACCAGCTACCCGTCAAATTCTGTTACGAAGTAAGAGATGAGATGGGTAGCTGGTTTGCACAAGTATACTGGATCATCTGTGGCCAGCATAATGTGTGATGTCACCACCATAACTTTTGTCGTCGCTGCGGTCCTGGTTTCAAGTTTGCATTCTCTAAATTTAATGTATTAGGTATGCATGTGAATGAATAACTATGGTGCCTGAGTGGTGGTGGTCGGCCTAGATTAAAAAACCGGTCAAGTGCGAGTCGGACTCGCGCACGAAGGATTACGTACAGGTGAGGTCAAAGATATACTGAGCGGTACAGGGACAGATATACTGCGGAGGGGAGCGAGGGGGGTTGGTATGGGTCGTCCGATCACCGAGGTGACCGACCACCGACCCGAAGCAACGTCGGGCGCGGTCAGTATTTGTATTGGTGACCGCCTGTTGTCACGTTAAACTATCGTCCGTAAACTGACTTTATTTAAATGTAAAGGTATTTTTGAAACACTCAATTGTAAATATATATTTGACCTCGACTGTAGGTACATACTACCGTGTCACAAATGAGAAAACGACATTAATATGAAACAAAATCACCTTCTTGTTAACCAAATTTAAAATAATCATTGTTTCAGGCAGAGGAGGCTTTTTCAACAAGTTCCGCTACTACTACAATATCGTTTGTACCTTCGGAGAGTAGCGCAGAAGATACGCACGATCGCAGCAATCCATTAAAGAAACTATTAAAGGAACAAATCCGCCTTACACCACTGCTATCCAGCACACGTCTTACTAAAACGGAAAGATGCTCCTTAGCTAGATGCGTCGTAACACATCTCATAGATATAACTCCAGGGGCTATATTGAAGCCAGCGCAACTTGAACAGTGGGCTCAATATGTCATAGAACTGTTTCCCGAGGAAGACAAGAAATTCTACTATTTTTCAGTAGGAACAGACTTAACCGCAAACAGGCAATCGTTTGGCAGTCGCCAGCTACCTTCAAAAGGTAGACGATACTATGGTTGCCTTTGGGATAATTGGAATAACGAACGAAAAAAGTTGCGTTCTAAAAACATAATTTCTTTTACAAAAAAGGGAGGCACTAGCTCTGATTCATCAGAAATAACTGCAACAGAGATTACAGATGCAGACCGCGAAAGTTGCCTAAACATTGTTGAAGACTTTCAGGGTAACGAAATCACAGACTATCTTCGAGACGCCTGGAAGAAAAGTAGACAAGAGCGTTTCGCTGTCTTGGCAAATCGACACTCTACAGAAGAATATCTTAAAAAATTCCCTGTATTGAAAAATCAAGCAATCGCAACACATCTAATTGATTTAGACTTCGAAGAAAGTTCGTCATTGGTCCGCGATGACACTGTCCTGGCTGGAGAGCTACAAAAACATGAACAAGCTATTATTATGAAGGCTAAAGAGAAATACTCGAAACTCAGGGACAAAACTCAGAAGCACATACTGGAAAAGATACTTAAGTTAGGTAGGTTTTGATATCATCATTTTCATACTATGATATTATTATTCAGATCATTGATATGGATTTTGTTTAACATTTCATTATTGTTTTAGGAAGTGAGACTGAAACTGCACTGTTGCTGCTACCATATCTATTTTCTTCGGGTGGAAAAGTAAATGCGAAAGGCCAAAGAGCGTCGAGAGCGGAAGCAGCTAGGACATTCATCTCGCTTTTTAACTCTCTCGCCGATGGAGAAGAAACTATTCTGCAACAACGAAAACACTCCAAGGGAACTTCTATTCAACCCCTAGTTATTGCTGTTGGCAGCAGTTGGGCTGCTGTGACAAGTGCATACGTTTACGTCGATGCACCTTTATACAGGTACAATAATATTTTAGATGCTGTTCAAATGTGCTTCAAGATCTTTTTTGCATTTGACCTAAAGTATCCGTTGGAGTGCGAACACGTATGGCTTCTCATTCAACGAGGGTTTTTTAAAATTTATTTGCCGAATGATAAGACCATTCTAGGGGTGAATCAAGTGTTGACCGAACTTAATATTTCCACTGTTAACTAAGACTGTTAATAATATAAAATGTTGACTTGCTACTACTGTGTCATTAAATTTACTTCTTTACGTGAGCTCATAACTCATTTGAGGTTACCATGTGAAAAGATTCCACATAACAGTGTAGGAATACGCTGCGGACAATCTGGTTGCTACAGAGTTTTTGACTGTTCAAATTCCTTACGTAAACACATTGATAGATGTCACGCTCTCAACCCTATTGAGTCGGAAATAATATTAAATAGCCTTGACCAACAGCAATCACCATACGAAAATTATCCATTTCTTGAATTACCAATTCCTACATCTTCTCAAGATAGTATTACTACTGTAAATGAAAATATCGATTCACAGCTAGTCCTGTCAAACCAATTAGCATCTTTATTTAGCTCTCTGAACTTCAATCCCGCATTAAATTTGAAAACTGCTCAATATTTTTATAGACAACTAGATGTATTTATTAATGACGGTTTGAATTGTGCTTTGCAACAAGAGTTAAAAACATTAAGTAGCAGGGGTGTGGAATGCAGTCATCTAAAATATTTTGTTGAAAATTTCACTTCCACGATACGCTTAACTACTAGCAAGTTTAGTTCAATTTATAAAAGACAAAAATTTTTTACTGAGTTAGGTACATACATACCTCCTAAGCCGGTAGTAGTGGGTGAAAGGATGGAAGTATCTAAAACGTCAGGTGATCCTGTTTTAGTCCCTTCTACTGCTCAATTCATTCCCTTGAGGTCTGTTCTCCAGAAAATATTATCAATACCTGGACTTATGAAAGAAATGGATCAATATATAAAAGAATGTTCGAACTTTCCTCACGTCATAAACTTCACCCAATCTAACGTTTGGCAAAAAATACACGAGAAAATGTCTGTTAATGAAAATGATAAAATATATCCACTGTTTCTTTTCTTTGATGATTACGAGACTGGAAACCCGCTGGGTAGTCATGCTTCTATACACAAACTTGGTGCTGCTTATATTACCCTCCCTTGTTTTCCTCCTCGTTTTGCTTCTCAGCTTAAGTTCATATTTTTAGCTCTTCTTTTCCATTCATCCGATCGGTGCACACACGGCAATTTGAGTGTTTTTAGAGTTTTGATAGATGAACTAAATTTTTTATCCAGGGAGGGCGTTCGCGTCGTTACAGCTGATGGATTTGACGGTGTTGTTAAATTCCAATTAGGGGCTATACTTGGAGACAACTTGGGCTTGCATTCCATGTTGGGGTTTGTAGAGAGTTTTAGAGCGAACCATGCTTGTAGAATATGCAGATCGCCTAAGGAATTGTCATCAACTCAAACCATGGAAGACAACAGTTTGCTTCGAAATGTCGACAACTACGAATGTGATTTAAGAACTAATAATCATTCACTAACCGGAGTTAAAGAAAGAAGTATCTGGATGTTAGTAGACAATTTTAACATTTTTGATCAAGTTGTCGTTGATTGCATGCATGACATGTTAGAAGGGGTCTGCGGATATTCCATGACTGTAATCATTAATGGATTATTGGATAAAGGTTATTTTACTTTGACATTTTTAAACAAGCGTATAGCAGAATTTAACTACGGTTGTGATTCAAATTCGAAACCCCCTGCTTTGTCATGGCAATCGAACTCAATTAATTGGAAGTTGTCTTCAAGTGAATGTCTGGTTTTAGTGACCTATTTCTCTTTGTTGGTCGGTGATAAGATACCTTTAGGTGACACATTTTACACTCTTTACATACTTTTAAGACAAATACTGGACATAATTTTGACAGACGTTGTATATCCTGAACTTTGTTTTTTACTTAAACATTTAATAAACGATTTCAATTCTTTGTATATGAAGCTTAGCAAAAGAGGTTTGCAACCTAAGTTTCATCACTTGATTCATTACCCTAGAATGATGGCAAAATTCGGGCCTATTGTTCATCTATGGTCTATGCGGTATGAGTCTAAGCATCGTGTTGGAAAAAATATCGCACGGGCGAATGCTGGACGAATAAATATTTGCAAAACTATAAGTATTAAGTTGCAACTTCAGTTGAGTCACTTTTTATTTCAAAACAGTTTGCCTATTCAATTTGAGCATGGTAAATTGAGAGAGCTGCCTAGGGATAAATTTGTAAATTTAAAGTCCAATTTGGATCTACCGAATACTGCCACCCTCCATTCTGTGACTCATGCTACGGCGATGAGTATTACGTATCGACCTCGAGACATTCTTTGCATTGGATTGGATGAAAATAATTTTAATTACCCCAGTTTTGTTAAAGTTATTGCTGTTTACGTTAAGCAAGATACATGTGAGATAATGTTTGAATGTCATAAGTTCCACACAATTTTCTTTGATACACATTTCCATGCTTATGAAGTTGAAGAAAGTACTGATGTAAAATACTTTGCTCTCACTCAGCTGCATTTTCCACTACCGAACAGTCTTTCGCATTCGCTTGACAATAGAATTTTTATTACTATGAAAAATTCAGTTGCTTAAGATGGAACGCTCTAGGCGCAAAATTCAAATTTTTTACAGGTTTTAATTTATTGTGGGTAAACGGTGTGTAACTGTTTATCTTCATATGGTACTTGCGGTTGTAAAACGGTAAAAAGTTTGAATTTCGCGCCTAAAGTGTGCGCTTCCACCTTAATACTGCCTAGGTAATGTAGGTATTTGCTGATTTCAAAAAATGGTTCTTACCGTTGTATTATTTGTAGCGTGTTACAATAGTAGCGTGTTATTATTTATAGTGTCGCGTCTTTCTCTCGGCGTTGCTGCAGGATCATGCTGTTTGGTGGAATTATTTAAGAGAATATGCTACCTGGCGTGCGGCCCATACAAAAAACTTGAATTCGAACCGCTGCAGTCCCCCTTTTAATTGCCTTTAAATCTATATAAATACATTTTCTAATATACATTACTTAATAGTTTTTCTATGCCTCTGTTTTTTTTCTTATTTTTGTTTACTTAACTCTTACAGACGACGGTAAAGAGCGTTATATAGGAGTCTCTAGTTAATTAACAAAACCAGTAATCAATTAAAACAAAACATAGAGGCATAGTAACACTTCTTCATTACTGTATATTAGAATAAATATTTATATAGGTTTAAATTTGGTGGAGGAGATAGGAGACTACGGCGGGCGGCTCGAATTTAAGTTTTTTGCATAAGTCACGCGACAGGTAGGAGGATATCCTCTTAATTCAATTTTAAT
The DNA here is from genome assembly GCA_958496205.1 of Idaea biselata. Taxonomy (NCBI): domain Eukaryota; kingdom Metazoa; phylum Arthropoda; class Insecta; order Lepidoptera; family Geometridae; genus Idaea; species Idaea biselata. The sequence goes on along the minus strand of OY292400.1, from coordinate 10,946,586 downwards.
TATGTTATAGCAGAGCAGGGATCCTTCAGCGACTACCCTTAACGATGTATAATATATTATAAATTATTTATTTGACTTATGTACAAATGTACACAACTCATACTGAGCCCACTGTTCAAATTGCGCTGGCTTCAATATCGCCCCTGGAGTTATATCTATGATTTCAAAAAATGGTTCTTACCGTTGTATTATTTGTAGCGGATAGTGTCGCGTCTTTCTCTCGGCGTTGCTGCAGGATCATGCTGTTTGGAGGAATTATTTAAGAGAATATGCTACCTGGCGTGCGGCCCATACAAAAAACTTGAATTCGAACCGCTGTAGTCCCCCTTTTAATTGCCTTTAAATCTATATAAATACATTTTCTAATATACATTACTTAATAGTTTTTCTATGCCTCTGTTTTTTTTCTTATTTTTGTTTACTTAACTCTTACAGACGATGGTAAAGAGCGTTATATAGGAGTCTCTAGTTAATTAACAAAACCAGTCATCAATTAAAACAAAACATAGAGGCATAGTAACACTTCTTCATTACTGTATATTAGAATAAATATTTATATAGGTTTAAATTTGGTGGAGGAGATAGGAGACTACGGCGGGCGGCTCGAATTTAAGTTTTTTGCATGGGTCACGCGACAGGTAGGAGGATATCCTCTTAATTCAATTTTAATTATGTTATAGCAGAGCAGGGATCCTTCAGCGACTACCCTTAACGATGTATAATATATTATAAATTATTTATTTGACTTATGTACAAATGTACACAACTCATACTGAGCCCACTGTTCAAATTGCGCTGGCTTCAATATCGCCCCTGGAGTTATATCTATGATTTCAAAAAATGGTTCTTACCGTTGTATTATTTGTAGCGGATAGTGTCGCGTCTTTCTCTCGGCGTTGCTGCAGGATCATGCTGTTTGGAGGAATTATTTAAGAGAATATGCTACCTGGCGTGCGGCCCATACAAAAAACTTGAATTCGAACCGCTGTAGTCCCCCTTTTAATTGCCTTTAAATCTATATAAATACATTTTCTAATATACATTACTTAATAGTTTTTCTATGCCTCTGTTTTTTTTCTTATTTTTGTTTACTTAACTCTTACAGACGATGGTAAAGAGCGTTATATAGGAGTCTCTAGTTAATTAACAAAACCAGTCATCAATTAAAACAAAACATAGAGGCATAGTAACACTTCTTCATTACTGTATATTAGAATAAATATTTATATAGGTTTAAATTTGGTGGAGGAGATAGGAGACTACGGCGGGCGGCTCGAATTTAAGTTTTTTGCATGGGTCACGCGACAGGTAGGAGGATATCCTCTTAATTCAATTTTAATTATGTTATAGCAGAGCAGGGATCCTTCAGCGACTACCCTTAACGATGTATAATATATTATAAATTATTTATTTGACTTATGTACAAATGTACACAACTCATATTGAGCCCACTGTTCAAGTTGCGCTGGCTTCAATATCGCCCCTGGAGTTATATCTATGATTTCAAAAAATGGTTCTTACCGTTGTATTATTTGTAGCGCATAGTGTAGCTCAAGTTCACTTTATTTGAACTAGGAGGTAACGGCATATTACTTGTTAGACGAGTATTATGCTTTTTTGGACATTCCCAGGCTATACCCTTAACGATGTATATATTATAAATTATTTATTTGACTTATGTACAAATGTACACAACTTTAATGTAGCGGTGCGCTCTGTCTTCCAATAGCGAAGGCAATTTCATACATCATTGTACTATCGCAGAATGAAAAGGTTGGTTTTCTTTGCTCAATATAAGTTATTGGTATTTGCTTTATCGACCGAGTATGACACATTCCGTCACAATGAATGTCATTTCACTACATGGTCCACAGATAAAAAGGGAACATGTGCTTGAAACGCATAAATTAATTTATTTCAAAGCTGGTCAGCCTTTTCATTCCGCGAATATATCTTAAAGGCGGGCGCAGACCAGATGCCAAGCATATAGTCTGGCACTTTCTTTCAACTAAAACGCAATCGGTCTAAATAGCAATATGCCAATATCTTGTTAGGTCTAGGCATAACGCGACATTGGCGGACTGCGTTTTAGGTACTCAGCGACTAAAGGCGTAATTCAGTTTCCTCGACTGTACACAAGTGGAATGTAGTGGTGCGTTCTGTCACGAACTCTGTAATGGGGTGTTTCTCTCAAAACGTGCACATCGCGTGGCGTTACGTGAACAACGTACTTCTGGGTAGTAGTAGGGCTGGGTAGTAGTAGGGCTGGGTAGTAGTAGGGCTGGGTAGTAGTAGGGCTGGGCAGTAGTAGGGCTGGGTAGTAGTAGGGCTGGGTAGTAGTAGGGCTGGGTAGTAGTAGGGCTGGGTAGTAGTAGGGCTGGGTAGAGTAGTAGGGCTGGGTAGTAGTAGGGCTGGGTAGTAGTAGGGCTGGGTAGTAGTAGGGCTGTAGGGCTGGGTAGTAGTAGGGCTGGGTAGTAGTAGGGCTGGGTAGTAGTAGGGCTGGGTAGTAGTAGGGCTGGGTAGTAGTAGGGCTGGGTAGTAGTAGGGCTGGGTAGTAGTAGGGCTGGGTAGTAGTAGGGCTGGGTAGTAGTAGGGCTGGGTAGTAGTAGGGCTGGGTAGTAGTAGGGCTGGGTAGTAGTAGGGCTGGGTAGTAGTAGGGCTGGGTAGTAGTAGGGCTGGGTAGTAGTAGGGCTGGGTAGTAGTAGGGCTGGGTAGTAGTAGGGCTGGGTAGTAGTAGGGCTGAGTAGTAGTAGGGCTGGGTAGTAGTAGGGCTGGGTAGTAGTAGGACTGGGTAGTAATTATTATTAAAATATTTAAAAATACTTTGTTAGGTAATTTACAAAAGTCCAAGAACAAAATTTTATAAAAGTCTACAGCAACCTCCTTTCCATTAAAACTTGCCCTCAGCAATAAACATTATACAATATAAATAAATAATTATGTTAATTACTTACTATTATATATTTAGTGAAATAATATATATAGTGAAAATAAATTAATAATTGATTCATATTTTTGTTCTATTTCTAATTCCCATATTAAATTATCTAATTACGTTTCCTTAGTAATAATTACCATTCGTCCTTAGATATAATTACCATTTTCAAAAAAATACTTTGCTTTCTAATAATTAAATGAATAATATTATCATTGTCCCTTCTACAAACATTGATTACTTACTAGGTTTTTTAGTTACTTATTTACATTTGTGACATCTGACTGTGCATAGATTATGTTTAAATAAAACTTATTAAACTATATAAAAAGTATGTAAAGAACAGTTTATGTGTACATTGTCGCAGCTTTATTTGAAATAGCCGAATATGCACATTCTCAAAGAAACACCCAATGAAGGCGATAATACATCGTGATAATGTAGCCAATATTAGTTACAAGTTATAACTTGTAGTAACTGTAAAAATATAGTCATTGTTATAGTTTGTAATTTAAGTTATTGTGAATTACTTTAATAAGTACATAGATTATGTAGCCAAGTACATAATTATAAGGTAAAACATTTAAGTTACTGTTTCAAAATAATTACTGTTATATGATTTTAAATAAATTGTAACATAAATATTTGTTTGCTTTCAGCATCGTTTCTGCTTGGTGAATGGGTTATAGGTGCCTACTTAGTACGTTTAGAGCTATGTGTAAGGTAGGTTGCTAAGATCTATTCAGTTGGTTTAAACTGTCTCGGAAGTAGAGTATGATAAGTACCTATTTAGTTCGTTTAGGCTGGGTTTTATAAAAGCCCCTTAATATTATATACTTAGGTCGGATATTTGATATAACGGGCCTTTATAAAACCCAACATAAGAGTATCTATCTAATTACTAGGTAGCCCTTATCAACTTAATTGGTACTATAAACTAAATAGGTAATAGTATCACCGTAATCGCAAGGTAGCACAAATATTTTTAATGGGTCAGTTCTCATAGAGATGGCAGCGGCCGGCAGTAGTTGTGAGGAGTTAAAACTGCTCACAACTGCTATAATTAATGCTGCTGTAATTTGCAAATTTTAGCACTGAAACTGCTCACAACTACTGCCGGCCGCTGCCATTTCGGTGAGAACTGACCCATTAAAAATCGAGATAGTTTGTGCTACCTAGCGGCTAGGTTGATATTACCTAATTTAGTCAGTTAATAGTACCAATTAAGATAGTTAGGACTACCTAGTGATTGGGTACTTCTTACCAACTAAATAGGTACCAGCAACCTACTCTCTAGGTAGTTTAAACCAACTGAATAGGTACTAGCAACCTACTAAATAGGTATCATTAACCTACTCTATAGGTAATATACACCTACCCGCTAGGTAGCTCTAGCCTACTAAATAGGTACCATTAACCTACTCACTGGGTGTATCCACCCTACTATTAAGGTATTTTTAACCTACTTTATAGGTAATATACACCTACCCGCTAGGTAGTTCTAGCCTACTAAATAGGTACCATTAACCTAGTAACTGGGTGTATCCACCCTACTATTAAGGTATTTTTAACCTACTTTATAGGTAATATACACCTACCCGCTAGGTAGTTCTAGCCTACTAAATAGGTACCATTAACCTAGTAACTGGGTGTATCCACCCTACTATTAAGGTATTTTTAACCTACTTTATAGGTAATATACACCTACCCGCTAGGTAGTTCTAGCCTACTAAATAGGTACCATTAACCCACTAACTGGGTGTATCCACCCTACTATTAAGGTATTTTTAACCTACTTTATAGGTAATATACACCTACCCGCTAGGTAGTTTAAACCAACTGAATAGGTACTAGCAACCTACTAAATAGGTATCATTAACCTACTCTATAGGTAATATACACCTACCCGCTAGGTAGCTCTAGCCTACTAAATAGGTACCATTAACCTACTCACTGGGTGTATCCACCCTACTATTAAGGTATTTTTAACCTACTTTATAGGTAATATACACCTACCCGCTAGGTAGCTCTAGCCTACTAAATAGGTACCATTAACCTACTCACTGGGTGTATCCACCCTACTATTAAGGTATTTTTAACCTACTTAATAGGTAATATACACCTACCCGCTAGGTAGTTCTAGCCTACTAAATAGGTACCATTAACCCACTAACTGGGTGTATCCACCCTACTATTAAGGTATTTTTAACCTACTTTATAGGTAATATACACCTACCCGCTAGGTAGTTCTAGCCTACTAAATAGGTACCATTAACCCACTAACTGGGTGTATCCACCCTACTATTAAGGTATTTTTAACCTACTTTATAGGTAATATACACCTACCCGCTAGGTAGTTCTAGCCTACTAAATAGGTACCATTAACCCACTAACTGGGTGTATCCACCCTACTATTAAGGTATTTTTAACCTACTTTATAGGTAATATACACCTACCCGCTAGGTAGTTCTAGCCTACTAAATAGGTACCATTAACCCACTAACTGGGTGTATCCACCCTACTATTAAGGTATTTTTAACCTACTTTATAGGTAATATACACCTACCCGCTAGGTAGTTCTAGCCTACTAAATAGGTACCATTAACCTACTCACTGGGTATATCGACCCTACTATAAAGGTATGACTAACCTACTTGATAGGTAATATACACCTACTCGCTAGGTAGTTCTAGCCTACTAAATAGGTACCATTAACCCACTCACTGGGTATATCGACCCTACTATAAAGGTATGACTAACCTACTTGATAGGTAATATACACCTACTCGCTAGGTAGTTCTAGCCTACTAAATAGGTACCATTAACCTACTCACTTGGTGAGTACACCCAGTGAGTAGGTTAATGGTACCTATTCACTTGGGGAGTATACCCAGTGAGTAGGTTAATGGTACCTATTTAGTAGGCTAGAACTACCTAGCGAGTAGGTGTATATTACCTATCAAGTAGGTTAGTCATACCTTTATAGTAGGGTCGATATACCCAGTGAGTAGGTTGATTTTACCATGTATAATGAATATGAATATGAATATTCCATTACCTAATAAGTAGGTTAATTACCAAATCATAGTGTTTACCTAATAAGTTGGTTAAGGGTGGACTAGGTAAATTTTACCGACTTTTGCTTTACCAAGTGCACTAGGTAGAATTAGCCTACTTAGTCGAATGTCTGCGTTTCACCTAATAAGTCGGCAAAATTAACCTAAAAATCACCTGTTTTTTTTCCCAGTGTAGTTGATACAATTTATCCCATCAAGTTGGTAAAATGAATAAATCTAAACGGGCTTCGTTCAATCGAAGGAACAACTGCGTCGCAAGAAATACCTTATTTTTATTCATATGACGTGAATGCTATTCAACCTTCTTGAAAAACATATGAGGGTGTTAAGCAGGGAGACAGATATGTATTGTGTAAACCACAAGTGTAAATGTAAGGCTGAAAATTCAAGTACACTTAAAACAAGTATCCTTTAGTAAACAAATTATGTAAGTCTTTGTTTTATCACCTACAAGTTTTAGGATCTGTGTTGCCATGAAAGGCAGAGTTTTCGGTTTTAGGCTCTAACTTACTAGAACACCAGTGATGGCGACTTCAACCAACTTTTATATAGTTTTTAGGGAATACCAACCTCAACTGGTGTCCATTTGGTTACGCTAGCAATTTGACAATTTGTATCACAGGGCCTTGATAGGGGATCAAGGCTAAATTTGGGATCGACAAGATTTTTGATGATGCATTTTTCCTTGAATATATTTCTATTTAAAGAAATATCTTAATTCAAGTCTGATCGCAGTTGCACAAACGTACCATTCTTTTATTCTTGTATATTATACTCTTAAATCATTTCTAAGTTTATCTTTTAATATTCTAATGATACCGTAAAAGGGTCACAGCCTCGTATTCGAAGATAACCTTAGATAGTAAATGCCAGTCAGAATAATATCATTAGAGCATGATTAGACCAATCAAAATACAAGGTATCATGCGCGCATACTTACTAGTTCCAATAGTTATGTACCTACCTATACCTAAATTATACTGATGTTATAAAACCATTCTCATTCATAAAATTTAATTATTCATGAGGACAAGAGGTCAAGCGGATTCAGCATCATAAAGTTTTGTACCACAATTTGAGTAATAATCTTTTCTTTATGACGATTTTGTATGTTAATTTTATGGCAATGTAAAATTGTTTCTTTTTCTTTTCGTATAGTGGTGTGGCTCACCTAGTGTTAGAGTTTTCAGGTCGCCCTAAGGCCTCCAACTTGACCTAACGACGGCTATCAGAGATAACAACCGGGACCAAACTTTCGGGAGCCCAGGAACCGCTAAACCCCCAAATTCTTTGGGGTCGGCACAGTAGGTCTCATGTATGATAATTGATTGATAACACACACATAGGTAGATACTACTGCACATAATAAATTAGGCAATCCCATTCCACTAATATTATAAATGCGACAGTTTAACTGTTTATTTGTTTATATGTTTATGTATAACAATCACGCAAAAACTACTGATGCGATTAGCATAAAATTGGTACGCAGATAGCTAGAGATCTAGATTAGGAAAAGCTACTTTTTATCCCTATTTTCCAGCGTGATCGGGACTTACGCGGATGAAACCGCGAGGCGCTGCTACTACATAATATAACTACTTATACTAACTTTAAAATAAAGATGCCATAAAGTATAGATGATCGTACGAAATATCATTTGATTTTTGTTTTAGTACAGTGTTCTAAAGAAACTTGTGAGACGATAAATTTGTTGGAAGAAGACTTAATAAAATAGCGCAATATTTTTGATGCATTTAATAAAGATTGACTGAACACAGATGTTGTAGATTTTCCTTGAAGTAGAACAGAGTATTGTTAAGTTAAAATACAGCAATGACGACGACCTCTGTAGCGCGTCGTGTGAATAGGTGCAATGCAGAAGGTTGCGGGTTCTATTCCCACCGGGAATAGACTCCCAATACTTGCAGTATTTATGCTTAAAAATAAATATTGGTGTAGCTGTCTCTCTACGTATAATATTAATGTATTTACAAAAGAAATGAATTCTAGTATTATATCCGTTGTCTAGTGACCGTAACACAAGCTTAGTAGCTTACCACGGGGCTAGATGGCGCTGAGTGTAGTTCACAGTTTTTATTTTTTATTATTTTAAGCAATACCTATTCATAACTTTTTACGTGCTAATCAAAATTGCTAAGGTAATTTATAACAGTCGGAATCGAACCTACAACCTTCAGCACCCACCGCATCACAGAGGTCAGGTCGTCGCTTTAATTTAGTTGTCTTAACAAAAGCAGTAAAACATACAAAGGTATTTATAATAAAAGATTTTGACATAAAAAGACAAGTAAAAATCACCTTCAAGGTTAACCTTTTGACCGCCTGTACAGTTCTTAGTAAAGTTTGTTTACTTTTGTTCTCTCCCCGTATTATGTCAGCAATTCTTTATGTCTAAAACTAGGTATGGCTCGTGGTTTTACCTGGATAAGTTCGTGACCAGTGTTAGAATAAACCGGCAAAGTGCGAGTGGGACTCGCGCACGAAGAGGCCCATTCCATTATCATAAATATCATTATCATATTTTAATTGTAATTTTAAAAACTATTCATATTCAGAGCCCTACAGCTGCTAAACTCAAAATCTCTGTCGGGTTCATCGAAAATTGTTAACTACTTCATGACGGAATGTCGTAGGACTTTTTTTGTGTATGGATTGTAGGTGACAGTGTTTCCTACATTTTGGTGTAGTTTTAAGACAAAAACCTCCTATTGGTGCAAAACCTATCCAAATTTTAGACAAAAAATGTCGATAGGCTTTAATACGTTTCGACATATTTGTCTGAAAACTGCACTAAAATGTCAGAAACAATGTCGATTACAATCCATACACAAAAAAAAGTTCAACAACATTCCGTCATGAAATAATCAAAAATTTTCGATGAACCCGACATGGATTTTGAGTTTAGCGGCTATAGGGCTCTTCATATACAAGAATATGGCTACGTTATCCTCTGCCCGTCATAAAAGGAGACCAAAATAGGGTTTCTTGGTAGGAGGCTTCGGCCGCGGCTTGTTCCGGTCTAAGTCATAGCACTAAGCAGACGACCGTGTTCCGATACGTTGTCCGGTGCAGACACTCAGAAAGAAGGATCGGATCTTGCGTTCCACTGCCGTCTTCCATCTTCTAGCTGAACGTATTGCATCTTAGAACTTATCATCACTTACCATCCGGTGAGATAGTGGTCAAACGTTTTAAGTATCGTGTGTAAAAAAAAAATCAACCGACTAGCCATTACGGTTCATGAGATACAGCATGGTGACAGACGGACAGACAGCGAAGTCTCAGTAATAGGGTCCCGTTTTAACCCTTTGGGTACGGAACCCTAACTAGTCAGGAGCAATCAAACATAATAATATGAGTCGATCCCGCGGGGATAACGGGATGAAAAGCAGCCTATATGATGAATCATATCTTCAGCTACCTGCATATAAATTTATTATCGACACAATCAGTTCGGTAGTTTTTGCGTGAAGAAGTAACAAACATACTCGCTAACTTTTTCACATTTTAGACGTTGTACTAGTAAGTCGTTTTCCCACTCAAGACATTGCCACCATATAGACGTTTTAATATGCCGTCGTTTTGCAAACTACGTCATTTTCCTTGATAGACCTTCTGATACGGAGCGAACTTATTTACTTACTTACTAACACACTTTTAGTAAGACGATAGTAAACAACTTTATTCTTGTAACGGAAATTAGATAAGAGTGGGCTCAAAAAATTTTATAAGTATTAAATTGATAAGCAAATGCAATCAATTTCATTAATTACTTTGTAGGCCAACTAGGTGATTCCTTATCAAAAATATCATACAATATTTTATTGAAATTCGAGACAATTCTTCAATTAAGATAACCTTTCACTGTGGGTGATTAATTTTCTATTGGTTTTAATCAGTGATGGATGAGCATAAAACAATTCTTGATCAAAGTCCCGATTACCGGCTTATGCCCAAACGGGCCAATTTTTTTCCTATTCGGGCCAAAGCAAATTTTCTTATAAGAATTCTCTAAAATGTCATTTTAATATCATTTAAACATAATTTTTAACTGAACTGCAATTGAAACTTCGTCTTCGGTGTTCCATACACTTTGGAGTCATTACATTACTCTAAAGTGTATGGAACACTATTTGCAACTAACTTGCAATGCAACTGAACTGCAATTGCAACCGCATTGACTCTAAAAGTAATACTAATACGAGAATCGAACCTCAGACGAACCAACAATGAAAAACCATTAAAAAACAATTCACAATCAAAACTTCGTTGCAACGCGCCCAAACTTTGGCAATGCAACGCACTCCAAACACGTTGACAAATTAAAAGCACGATAAAAGAACAACAACGAACAACAAACATTTTAAAAAACTTCATGAAGTAGAAAGCAAATAAAATCAAGAACCGCAGGGGAGCGTCAACAACAAATCGCCGGTACAGTCACTGAGTATTAATCCTACAGAGAAACAGCTTAATACAAGCCCGCGGGGCGTAGGTACTTCACAACATGCGCGCGCAGCTATGTGTGCGTGACCTCTCTCATCGACAGTGTTCCGACGGGTTTACGGGAAAACGGTGAGAAGTCACGCACACATAGCTGCGCATGTAGTGGAGTACCTACCGCCCGCGGGCTTGTATGAAGCTGTTGCTCTGTAGGATTAATAATCGTTGGTACAGTACTACGGAACTGTAGTAAAATCACAAACTGCTCGATGTCTCAGGAAGTATTAAAAATTTGAAAGTTTCTAGACGTTTTCCCATAACGGAGTCTGTAAGTGTTCCGAACATCACAATGGGATTTCTGCTGGTACATTAAGATTCAATGACATCGTTTGTAGACGGGAGAATTTTTCGGGGGACAGTTTTGTTGAGAATGGCATTCGACAGGTAATAAAGTTCTCCGCTAGGTACTCTTGAATTGAGTTGGCTATCGCGACGGTAAGGGAAAAGGATATCTACTCTTTTCTCTATACAAACTTTAGAAACATAGTCGACTGTTTCCGCCCTACCTGCATAAAGACATTGGAGAAAATATGTTTATTTTCTAAATAGTATTACTAGGTAGATATGAGCAATTAGGTAAAAAATACCAAAATTAAATTGAGAACGTCCTCTTTCTTATGAAGTCGGTTAAAAATAATTTAAAGAGATTCGAATATGAACTGGAGGGTTACTGCGGTTCGTTTCGACACGACAACGATACGATAATTCCAGCCGATACGATGATTCTATTGTCACACACTATGGTTGTCGTGTCGAAACGAACCGCAGTAACCCTCTTGCTTCGTAAAAATCATTCAAAAGATCAAGGTTTGACAGAAGTCAGAAGCCGAGAGTGATAAAAAAAATATTTGAATAATGGGTCATTCATATGGTGTCCATTTCTTAGCCAGGCTATAAAAATGTATGCAAATCTGACATGGTCCCTATTGCCTGAGACAAGGAAAAATATAGTATGTTTATACGATAATATGTTTACTGATATCGATAGGGAGTTGAAAGTCACCTATTTTTTTGTGAGAAATGGTTTCGGTTGTAGTCTGTTATTCACCCCTCTTTAATGGAATGGATGTGAAATTGGCACCGTCTAAATGATTCATATAATTAGTAGCTAAGACACAGCACCCGAGATTATTTTTTATTTTCTAATATTAGTTTTAGTTTAATTTCGTGATGTCTCTTGAATTTTGATTAGTTCGTTGCTTCAATCAAGCGAGAGCGTCTCGCAATCTTTTATTACGGTTTTTGATCTAATGAAATTTAAATGAAATTAAAATGTTTGAGATTCTGAATACAAAATTAAAAAATATTTTCATTGTCACCCAATACAGAAACCTTTGCATAATATTATATTCTGTACTCTGAATCTGAGTCTGAAATTTTAGTGGTAGCATGAATAAGTAACAAAAGGAAAATCTTTCGGAACAAAAAATCTAGGTAGGTAATATCAATAATGCCTCACCCGCTCATAACCTACCTAAACATAAACATACCTTACCTAACATAAACCATCTAGACAGATACACAGACTCACAGACAGACATTTCAAACTAATAACTATTTTTAGAGGGTTTGTCAAAACCCTAACCGGTAAAAGCTAGTTTGACTGTTTTAGAAGACTGTGAAAGTTGTGCCTACAAGAAATAATATACAACGACCTATTCAGTTTTTCGCCAGAAAACCCACCCACAAGTCAGACAAAATGCTTTTTTGAAACACAAAAACTTTACAATGAAATTAAATTTATTAAAAAAATTATATTATGTTGGTACATGATATAGACACGAATGCTGTGACATTATAGTATGTAATGTTTGTATATACATTATACAGTTATGTAAAAACTGGTTTGAACGTAATGTAACCTTGAACGTAATGCCACTGGCACACATCTTGACATGACAAACTTGGCTTAAAAAAATACATAGGTCTAGTCACTTTGTATGCTATCTTTTATTAATAAGTTCAATGAAGTAATATGTACTTTTCAAAACATTTAATCCGTGATCGAGATATTATAAACTACTCTCTGCATTCCGCGGTTTAACCCACATAAGTCCCGACCCCGTAAGAATACCGGGTTTCTATGTTTTTATATTTCTATGTTACTCCTCGATAATGTAGCTTTCTATGGTTGAAATAATTTATGAATTGGCCCAGTAGTTTTAGAGATTACCCCAATATACATACTCAAATACATGTTGCCAATGCTACCTCTTTACAATATTAGTATAGATTGAATTGGACCTACAAGAATACTGATATCGACTTAATGTTGATTTTTCTTTTATGTCATCCATCACATATTAACTTGTTTTTATTACTCCAACATACCATTATATTGGCTCAAATATACTTGGTGAATCCGTGGCATGAATCAAAAGTTCATGATCAAACGGATAAATAATTTACGTTTTACGATATCTATCTAGTCAGAAACAAGGATAGCATCTGTAGTTATGTTTCTTGAATTCCTTGGCATGAACAACCAAGCAAAAAATAATATAAATGTAAAAGCAACGAGATTTAAACCGAAAAATGAGGTCAATTTCATATCAGAATCGCAAAAACCAAACAAAAATATACGACGGTGCCAATTTCAATTTTAGATAAAAAAAAAGACTCAGTTCTGTAATTAGAAAAGTGTGAAATAACACTTGTAACGTGTAATAACCTTATTAATAAACGTGGAGAAAGGTCGGAATAATTTTACCACTTTTTGTTTCTGTTTTTCAACTAGTATGAAAGTTCTCGTCACGGAAAACGACAAAGCATGTTGTCATTGCTCCAACCTTACTCCACGTTTATTAATAAGGCTATCAGTGACGACATTGCGCATAGCATCATCTCGGCTTAAGCTAAGCAATTAAGCTTGTAATGTACCTTAAAAATGATTAAAAACTTAACTTCTGCATTGTTGTCTTAAAAATGTAAGGTATTCAGATCAGAAAAAGATGAATTAATCAAATTTCAACTGAATGTTTTTATTTTTCCACGGCAGGATTCAAACACATTACATTCTGAGTCTCCGATGGGCATTCGGCAACTAAGATCTTCCAGATAAAGTAGGTCTTCTTCTATTTGTATAGTGGTGTGGCCACTAATAGGCCACACCACTAGGTTGTGGCCTGGTGTTACAATTTTTCAGGTCGACCTAAGGTCTCTAACAGGAGCAGGAGGAGGAGCTCATTGCTTAGCTGTACCTACTAATCTTAAACGGTCGTGCGGGTTAAGCAACGCTTGGCGATGTGATTACTTGGACGGGTGACTGACAGTAAATAATTTTCTCGAGCTCCTTCGTGCTACGGAAGCCACGTTAAGCAGTTGGTCCCGGTTATCTCTGATATCAGTCGTTAGGTCAATAGAGTAAGTTTAGTAATTCAACAGCCTATGAACGAACTAAAGCAGGTTAATTATTTAAAATTGAAATGAAAGTTACGGTGTGTTAACGGTCTAGATAAAAACTAGCCGAAAATGTAACTGTATACTGTTAGTAGGTATTATACCTATTGTATTTTTTAACTTAATTTTACGCTTCTCAACAGTTAATATAATAAAATTTATTCCATTTTATTTATCTTCAAATGATTTGAGTTCGTTGCGTATGATAGATACATTTTTTACGCATCATTTCATTTTTCTTGACATGTGAAGAATTTATATATTACCTATGTCACGGTTAAACCCCGTAGCACGAGTAAATCTAGATTTAACCGGATAAATTATAGATAATCCTAGCCTAAGATTAATCAAAGTTAAACCTAGTATAAGATGAACCTGCTTATAATCTTGTCTTCATTTTCATTATTTCAAATGATCGTTTTGGATTAATGGATGAAATAATTGATGTAAAATGTATGTTTTAGTAAGCAAAAGATTTTAGGTCAATGTTAGAAGTAGGTCTAAACGGGGTTTGGACAAAGCTTCTCGCTAAATTAAACCTTACATTTTGGCTACTCTAGTGCCAAGACTAGCCTTAATGTATTATCATATCACATAATAAAAAAAAACAGAGAAAGATGCTCTAAAAACTAGTAACCTACTTCATTTTAATTAGACCTAGGATTTTGACCTAAACGAAAGAAATCTACAGTTCAACAGATTTAGGTTTACCGGGTTAAACCTAAGTTTTAACTGTTAAACTCCAGTTCAAGATACTTAGTAGATAAATGCTTTAATACCTACTAGTAAAGTAAAAGGTTGCAAATGGACCACAGGAAAAACTATTAATAAAACCGATATTTTTCCAGACACCCGTAAAACGAACAATGGGTAGGTACAGTTATAAATTTAAAATCACAAATGCCGTAAAATAAAAGTCACCTACTTCTCTATTTCTTATTGTTAAAAGACAATTATACTTAGGTATAGGTAGAAATGTATAGGTCATAAAATGTTATCAGTTAAATGTAACTGATAGATAACTCGTGATTCATATAAGACTATGCAAGTAGTGAACTTTACTCTATGCCGCGTGTCCAGTTTACGTATTAGCACGTATTAGTTAGTGATTGTCATTGCCACTCGACTACTAAAAGGCAGGTAGTCAAACAATTTTATTGACCCAACCATCTAATAAATATTCTATTTCAAATTTTTACCTATAACCTTGAATACGATTACCAATTTATACTTAAATAAAACTAGTAAAACAGCACTCAAATTGGTGAATTATTTACTATTACTCACTTGGCTAAACACCGGTAATATTAAATCCTCGCGATGAACTTCACAACTCACAAATACACTAGGTTTATTTATCACCACTAAGTTTTAATTTTTTCACGGAACATCACTGGTATTTTAAGTTTGTGCGATACGTAATTTTTACGTTCGGGCGGACGAGACGCAATACAAAAACGCACACACCACGCGGCGAGCGCTCGCAGACTGAATGAAATTAGTAAGGAGTGAGCGAGGAGACTCCTACAGTTTGTGATTGTGAGTCGAAGATTTGCGATTGAGTCGAGACTCGAGTAGAGTTTGTTTAGCAAAAGGAGTTCCGCGACAGTTCTTTGGACTATAATACATTGATTGTGTTTCGACGGAAATGAGTCAACAACATTTTGTGCTGTAGGTTTTTCATTTTCATTAAACCTTATTAAGATTCGTTCTTTACTGCGACATCGTTTTATGGTGGAGGTCCCCAACTACTGTTTAATTCAAAAAGTAGTTTTTGGAAAATCACAATGATTTTTAAAAGTGCTATCTAACTATATCTACCCCACACGATCGATACGCTAAACAAGACAAAAAATCATCCCCCCTTTTACATGTGGGGAAAGTACCTACCCAATATTTTTTTAATTTAACTATTTCCTCGGTGTGATCAATATGTTTTACCTACTCATGCAAAGTTATAGCTTCGAAGCCGCGGACAGACAGACAGACAATGTCTGTCATGTCATGACGAAACTTTAAATATTTTCTTGTTGACTACAAAAAACCCTAAAAAATGTAGCAAAACAAAAGTTAATTGCCTGTAATTCTGATAACACACCATTTCACCAAAGGTAAAAATAATACCTTCCTACTCAGGGGAAGTCAGGAGGGTTACTTCGGTTCGTTTCGATACGACAACGATACTGTCATAACGATGGTTCTACTGTCACCCTACTATCAGAATGTGACAGTAGGATCATCGTATTATCGTATCGATGTATCGAAACGAACCGCAGTAACCCTCCAGGTGTGACTTTAACAGTTTTTGTATGCGAGACCTCTTTTATGAAACGCACTCCAACTAGGATAACTCGCAAGTAAATAAACTCAATTTGTACTACGCGTGACTGCGTGACGGATAGACCGTAGAGCAATCATCATTTTTTGCGGCTGTCAAATAAATAACTCGGAAACGCAACTAACCTTTTTCTTAGTAACTATACATTAGTATGTACAGTATGCTGTAATGGATTTTAATGTTTTCTGCTTCGTTTTATTTTTGGACCATTTACACGGTATACCAATGAGGAGGAACACTAACTTTTTATCCCGGCAGAGGGCGTTTGTCGACTAATCTTAGGTTTGAATTAAGAACTGTCAAACAGGTGTTTTTTACAACTCTCGGCGCCAAATTGGCCATATCGGTCTGAGACCGAAAGAATAAAAAAAAAACTCGGCGTTTCCATTGGTGGAGGACCATCATCAAAAAAAAAGAACATCTGATGCCAGCGCCATCTACTTACAGCTTTGCGTGTGGCACCCCATTGCCGAGCCATTGACTTGATTGAAACCAGTAAGATAATAAAAACGCTTTATTTAATTATTAAACTTCTATAGAAGAAACTAAACCTTAGTTATTTTGTCATATCCGTCTACATAGGCTACAACATAATGCCAAGGCAGATCATCGTTGGCAGCTAGCGCACGACTCCTTAGACTTTTTTCTTTTAATGTGTAACTAGCAAAGTGTTCTGCGGTTTCACCCGGGTAGTTCCGATCCCACTGGATTTTCCAAAGACCTTTTCATAGTGAGTATCTACACACCACAAAATACACGCTTTACAAATTTCATGTCTCTTGGCCCTGCGGTTTGGGCTCTGCGTTGATATACAATTCAGTTTTTAAGTCATTCAATCGATCAGTCAGGACCAGGTACAAGTCCTGTCGAGGGGAAATATTTGGAAAGCATTTCTTTAAATAAGCAGTCAACCAAGGGTAGGAAACACTTTAAAAAATAATCAAGGTATTCCATTCTATTCATAAATGACACAACCGTCTAAGTTTAACTTAAACCGGAACTCTAAAATCCCAATTAACCGAAGCAGTAAAACCATTGACCAAAACACCCATTCTGCGAACAGGATGTACGGACATAAAACTATGACGTGACCACAGCTATTTGCAAAATCACTTCGACTTCTTGAAGGGCCAGTTCTTGTTCAAAATGATCAAACTCTGCACTAGGGAAGTGACAATTTAACTTCCTAATGTAATAATGTGCCTGTTTCTGTTGTTATTGTGTCGAATGTAATATGTCTATAGTTGGTCTTTCCCTCTTTCGATTCCGTGGTGCGAACTGCTGTTGGTGACACTAAATCTTTCCCTATTACTGTCGGAGTCCACCAAGGATCCGTTCTAAGTCCGTTTCTGTTTAGCGTAATACTGGACGCACTGTCCGTAGTCATCCGAGACGCACACGAGCAGCCCCCGTGGATGCTCATGTATGCTGATGATATTGCGCTGGCGGACTCGGATAAGGGACGGCTTGGAAGGCGTGTAAATGCGTGGAAAGAGTCACTTGAGAACGGCGCGGCGGTTTGCAACTCAACGTAGCGAAGACCGAATACTTAATTGGCTAGCAATACCACAGATCCCACACCTGTCTGCGTAGACGGTCACATGGTCGAGCGGACAGACCAGTTCAAGTACTTGGGATCTGTGCTTCACGAGTCCGGCGACATCGATTGTGACGTCAAGTCCCGCATTTCGGCAGCTTGGGCCAAGTGGCGAGAGGTAACTGGTGTCATATGTGACCCGAAAATGCCGGTTAAACTGAAGGGACAGGTCTATAAAACGATCATTAGACCTGTCCTTTTGTATTGTAGTGAGGCGTGGCCATTGCTTGAGCGACATAAGCAGGAGCTGCGTGTCACGGAGATGAAGATGCTGCGCTGGATGTGTGGAGTGAGGCGAAAAGACCGCGTCAGAAACTCCCGCATCAGGTGCAACCTTCATGTCCGAGACATTGTAGACAAACTGCAAGAATGCCGCTTACGGTGGTACGGCCACGTTCTACGAAAACCGGCTAGTTACGTGGGAAACAAATTTCTTGCCATGGCGCCTCCGCCCGGCCGCGGCAGATTGGGAAGACCCAAGATGTGCTGGCTTGACGTTGTAAGATCGGATATGCGTGCAAATGGCCTCACTACACGGGATGCCGAAGATCGTGCGAAGTGGAGACGTAAAAGTAGGAAAGCGGACCCCGGGCTCTCGAGAGAGATGCAACCGGGAACCACGCTCGGATGATGATGATGATGATGATGGTCTTTCCCTCTTTCTCCAACTCATGGATCTTATGGAAGGGTGCACTGCTGCGCATTTATGCTGTCGATAAAAAGTACTAATATTACAATGCTCACCGACCTGACCTTACTATGCTTTGTGATCCTGTGTGTAAGTAAAAAAATTCAACTATGGTTTAGAATAGATACTTCTTCTGTTTTCGCGATGTTGGACTGAAAATTAACTATTTTTACGGTTATAATCGCGTGTTTCGTAGACCTCTTCTTCAGGATTGAGACCCGTAAAGGTCTTGAAACTTTTCAAACAATGCTAAAAGTAATAATTAATAAACACCACGCGATTAAATCGAAAAATCTGTTTGTTTCTCTCGGGGGCTTATGTCGGCATTAGTATGTATAGTTTGGTAATAGTGATGGTTCGCTATGGCCGCTTCCCATTGGTATTCGAGTCTTACAATCTTTAAAGGATTAATTTCATTAGGTAGAGGTACTTTATTATAGATATTCGATATTCATAGACCGCACGGAATTTAAGCAAACCATCGTCGTTATTAGAACTTCCCTCAGGCGGAAATTTAAAAGAAGCAAGAAACGCTAACGTGGGAAGAGTTTCTACTGAGTAAATGTCGTTGGTATTATTTTTAATCTTCTATCCAAACCTTTGTGTTTTAAATCTGAAAGTTTGTTTGTATATTTGTTTGTTGTGTTTTTTATTTTGGTTTATTTTAGTTTTGAGCTTGTCAATTTGTTTAATTTCTATTGTATTTTATATTTATTCTTAAGTTATAAAGTTTGCGGTGTATTTGTTTGTTCTCTCTTCACGGTCAAACGGCTTGACCGATTTGGCTGAAAACTTGCATAGGGATAGATTAAGTTATGGAGAATAACATAGAATACGGATGATCTCGCGTGATCGGGATTTACGCGGATAAAACAGCGGGCGCAGCTAGTATATTTTATAAAATGCTTTTTCCTGACTGATCGATCAACGCACAGCCTAAAACTCTGGTACAGAGCTGTAATTTTGAGAGAGTATTTTTATACGATGTAGGTAGGTATGAAACATTTTTTGAAATTTTACGGGATCGAGACTTAGGTAGGTGAAACCGCGGGACACAGCCATGCTATATTTCAGAAACTTTAGGATTAAAGAACACACCGAGATTTTTCCTAACCTACGCACTGCGATTAAGAACGCGGCGACTGTTACCATTTCCATACAAACTTAATACCAAAATAAATTATGAAAAATTTAGTTATCTACCTTAATATCGATATTATTCGGATTAAGATTTTACTTTTATAGGGTCCCCACCACAAGGTTTTCCAAAATATTCATTCGAAATGAAATAAAATGGAGAAACATTTTTTTTTCATTTTTACAGCTTAAATTACTTTTTATTGGGAATAATATAAAACAAATGAGATGTAAATGAGATGTAAACTAGTAATTTACGCTGGAAAAATGAAAAAAAAAATCTCCGTTTTATTTCATTTCGAATGAATATTTTGGAAAACCTTGTGGTGGGGACCCTATAAAAGTAAAATCTTAATCCGAATAATATCGATATTAAGGTCGAAAACGAAATTTATTTTGGTATTAAGTTTGTATGGAAATGGTAACAGTCGCCACGTTCCCGCAAAAAAGTGCAACACGGCTTTTTATATAAGCCCATGCATTAGCGTTTTTTTAAGTGACTGATGTTGATACGCGGATTGCGTTTTTAGCTATTTACCGCTTGCGTTTTTAATCGCAGTGCGTTCTGAGCCTTAGGCCGGTGGGTGGTAACAAACGGCGGCCGAAGCCTCCCACCAAGAAACACCTTTAGGTCGCCTTTGACGATGACCAGAGAATACAGTAGCTATTTTCTTTTAGACACGTAGGCACTACAGGGTACAGTTTCATTTGAAGGGTGAAGGATTCAAGTTTCACAAGATATAATCTACACGCGAACTATGTAGATGTTACCAGCTACTAATTGCCTTCACAAGACGCAATTGTTTTTAACTACGTAATTGTTGTTTACATTATGATTTACTGCATTCCTTCAATGTTTACGATATATTTATCAACTCTGTAATTATTAGTATGTTGAATATCCTTGATCTGAGGACTATTTGATTTCATATAATTTAGTCTTAGATCGTTCATGCCTAGGGCGCTATTACACGTGACTGCGTTTGCTTGGTTACCTACCTACCGTACTGCAAGTAGCTGAATACACCATACATTTTAAGCTATTGCATAGCTTTTCACGCGAGATTTGAGCTTTGAATGAAGCTTTCGTAACGAAAAAAACTTAACACCGCCCACTCCGCCTACCATGGCAACGTGGTACTAAATAAAAAAATAATTATAATTGTATAAGTTGATAAAAAAAATGCTATGCAATAGCTTTACCGCGGCAGTCCCCGAGGGCCACACGTTTTTTTTAGCGCTCTAATTTGTCTGTGGGCAAGGGCCTCCTCCTTAAGGGGTTAGGTCAGTATATAACACGCCACGGGAGCCTACTCCAGATTGGCGATGTCCCATGCCTTCAAACCTTGGTCAGTTCGAAGACATTTCAGTTTCCTGTTGTCAAGATTGTTTCCTTCAAAATCAAAAATCAAAATCAAATATTCATTTATTCATTTAGAACGTATATTATACACACATACGTTCGTTTTGAAACGTCGAGATTTTATTTTACTGTGGTTTCGGAACGCGCCCTCCGATGAGAAGAAACCACAAGAAACTCATTGGGTTTTTTTTTTCAATTATTTTTTTTATCATGTTTTATATTACAATAGTCATAATACATATATCTGTATTAACAATCATATCCACCGTGACTTCACCGTGAGAACGATGTTAATAGCGCACATTTTGTCTTATAGAATAAAATAACTTTGTTTTTTGTACATAGTCGGGAAACGAACTCGGGAACGACCCTTGGAAATAAATCTTATACGATTTTAAATTACCATGGTTAAAAAAAACTCATTTTGCGTAGTATTCCAGTCAATTATAAAGAGCATTGAAACAATGCTAAAAGTTGATAATAAACACCACGCGATTTAAACCGAAAAAAAAAATGAGTTTAACTTCAATCCAACATGGCGTCTAAGCATGGCGTAAACGGGAGAAAATTCTAATACTAACTTTTCATACAAAATATCGAAAGTACAACTATCGAGAGCAGCCATTGCTTGAAAAATAAAACATGAAATAACTTGTTAAGTTGTGAGCTAAGCTAAGTTTACATTTTCGATTTGAGTTTAGTAGTGCACAAAGTTTTTTGACATTTTTAGCATTTTCATCGTAAAAGCCAAACGTATTTAACTAGGAGAAACTTCTTAAAAGAAAATGTTAAATCCGTGAACACGTGACAAATAGTCTTACGTCTTACGGTCGTACTCTAAATCGTTCCTAAAGGATACCTTAACCTTAACTAGGGATTAGATAAACACTTCATTGTACCAAATTTTACAAAATAAATTACATAAACAACAACTTACAACTAATTTTATTTTAAGGTACAATGGGCGGCCTAATCGCTAAAAACTAAAATCTCTTCCAGGCATCCTTCGTGAATCAGGGAATGTTTTGTCCCGCTTGTGAACCTAAATGCTCACGATTATGAGAATATACCCTCATATTAAATTTCATCACAATTGGCCTAATACTTTCAGACTTTGATTATAAAACATCTATCCATACTTAAAAAAGAAAGTCGTGTTAGTTACACTATTTATAACTCAAGAACGGCTAAACCGATTTGGCTGAAAATTGGTGTGGAGGTAGCTTAGAACCAGGAGAAGGACATAAAATATAGGATATTTTTTTTTATTCATGGGCGGAACAAATAAAATAGATAAAGGGTAAGTTCATTATGGTTAAGATCCATTTATCCGTTTTTAGGGTTCCGTAGCCAAATGGGAAAAAACGGAAGCCTTATAGATTCGTCGTGTCTGTCTGTCTGTCTGTCCGTCCGTCTGTCTGTCCGTCCGTATGTCACAGCCACTTTTTTCCAAAACTACAAGACCTATAATGTTAAAACTTAGTAAGTAGACGTATTCGGTGAACCGCATTAAGATTTCGACACAAAAATAGAAAAAAAAAACGATAAATACTTAGAACTGAAACTAAAAAAAAAAAATCTTCAAATGAAATTGAGGTTTCTAATATCATTTTTTTCTAAACTAAATAGTTTGCGCGAGAAACCCTTCCAAAGTGGTAAAATGTGTTTCCCCCCCCCCCTGTAACTTCTAAAATAAGACAATGATAAAACTAAAAAATATATATGGTGTACATTACCATGCTAACTTCCAACGAAAATTGGTTTGAACGAAATCTAGCAAGTAGTTTTTTTTAATACATCATAAACCGTAAACCGCAATTTACCGTTCATTTAATTCAAATAGGTACGGAACCCTTAGTGCGCCAGTCCCACTCGCACTTGGCCGGATTAAGACGTAGGTAAACATTATCCTAAGCACATGTTCTATTCGTTATATTTTTAAATTCACTTTTTGAAGCATAACCGTACGAAAATGCAACCGAGGGCGAGGTAATTGATAAACATAGCTATGTATACATATATAGCGAACATAGCTAGCTAGCATAGCATGTACATTGTACATATCATCAAGTGTACAGTTTAGTACCTAGCTACGGCTTAGAACGCACTGCGATTAAACGCAAGCGGTTTACAAATAGCTGAAAAATCAAAATCAATCAAAATCAAAGTAGGTACGTTTATTCATTCGGATATTAGCAAGATATCTCTATGAAATGTCATTTTTTTTTTTTGCTGAAAACGCAGAACCTCCTATCAACACCCAAAATCAGTCATTAAAAAAAGGCTAATGCATGGGCTTATGTATAGAAAGCTATTTTTTGCGGTTTCCGACCTACGGGAAAACGCAGGCGTTTAATTGGAGTGTGTTTTAAGTCTACCAGAAATAATTTCTAGGAAAAATACATGACCACAATCAACCAATACAAGTGTATCTTATGATTCTGGATTTAGACTAATAATATTGTAGTTTTTTAGGGTTTCGATCTCCGAAGGGTAAAAACGGGACCCTATTACTGAGAATCCGCTGTCTGTCTGTCTATCACCAGGCTGTATCTCATGAACCTTGATAGCTAGACAGTTTATATTTTAACAGATGATGTATTTCTGTAGCCGCTATAACAACAAATACTAAAAACAAAATAAAACAAAAATCCCTTAAATATTTGTTTAATTTTGTTTTGTTTGATTTTGTTCCCATCCAATAAACATGATTTTTAAATTTTAAACACAACGATATCGCGATTTATTTTGACCACTGGCGCCATCTAGTAGCGCCAATCGAAAAATAAATGCTAACGTTGCGTAACGTTGTCAAGGATTTATTGTACGGAACCCTTCGTGCGCGAGTCCCACTCGAACTTGGCCGGTTTTTTGTAGTTTTATTTTGTAGATACCTATTCCAAAACTTCTTGTAGGCAGACCAGACATATTTCGGAAATGTTTAGGGTGCAAAAGTACATCTTAATCTTAGAAACACCAAGTTGGATCCGTTTGAAATGAATAGAATAGTTGCCATTGTGAAAGTTGGACGGAGAAGTTTCGCAACGCTTGTGTTTACTAGAAATGCTACAAATTGACTTGCGACTATGTCTACACTATAGTACTGCTATCTAGTTTTGGTCTTGGTCACTACCGGATTTCAAATTTGGATACAGTCAGAAGTTAAAGTGTAGATGCAGTTTTAAATTCTAAAATTTTAATGATTTTTATGATAATACGTTGAGTATCACGGGGCTATGGAGCCCCGGACCATTGCAAGGCGTGCGTGGGGCCTAAGCTAACACGTAGAGGCCCGTTTTAGTTACAATTTTAATCGCAATGTATGAAATGGACCCCAAACCGGCGATTATCCCTGTCTACACTATAAAATGCATCCAAGGACAGCCCCCGCCCCGGTTCGGATAGATATACTATGTGTTAATGAAACTATTAGGCCAGCTGCAGGGAAATCACCTCTTACGTAGCCTTGCAAAAGGTGGTGTAACAAATTTTATGATTTTATGTTATTTAGCTAAGTTAGCTTGACAAAAATTCAATTTCTTGACCTTGGGGCACGACGGGGTATGTCCGATATTTTGCAAATTTTTCGTTTTTTGCACATAGTGCCTCGATAGTAAGTGATATGACAAAAGTGTCTTATAACAGTATGTAGAAGTCAAAAACTCTTACATTCTGTCCATACATGTCAATTCTGTAAGTCTTACAGGTAAAAAGTTACAATCAAAAAAAGAAAAAACAACATTATATAAAATCAGTATAGATTTCTACGACAATTATTTTTTAATCGTTTCCATAATAAGCAACAACAAATTATTTGTGGTGGCCGCCTACAAGATGGCGCTAGTAGTACGACACGGTGTCTTATATGGCGCATTTAACATTTTTGTTCTTTTGATTGTAACTTTTTACCTGTAAGACTTACAGAATTGACATGTATGGCCAGAATGTAAAAGTTTTTGACTTCTACATACTGTTCTTAGACACTTTTGTCATACGACTTATTATCGAGACACTATGTGCAAAAAGAATATTAAACTCAATATATCGGATATACCCCGTCGTGCCCCAAGGTCAAGAAATTAAATTTATATCAAGCTAACTTAGCTAAATAACATAAAATCATAAAATTTGTTACACCACCTTTTGTAATGTGATTTCCCTGCAGCTTGGCCTATATATATCTATATATGTATATAAAAGAAAGTCGTGTTAGTTACTCCACTTATAACTCAAGAACGGCTGAACCGATTTAGCTGAAAATTGGCAGAGAGGTAGTTTAGAGCCAGGAGAAGGACATAGGATACTTTTTATCCCGTTCGATTAAAAAAAAAAAGCTTATTTATTGCCTTTAAGGCGGAACAAAGTTCGCCGGGTCAGCTAGTAGACTATATAAATGGGTTGGTAGTGGATTGAATACTGGGGGAACTATTATTACTAACTACTATTACTGATACATAGATTAGTTATCAATTATTTTCTGGCTACAAAAAGTGCGCAATACTTCAAAACTTAATTTTGATAGTTATTACTTTCTGCTGCACAATTACTTACTTAACTAAGTTTGTTTAGCTTGTAAATTTTTAAATAAGTGAGCCAAGCTAAGACTGCGGTGGACGCACATGTTAAAAAAATCTTGATTTGCATCATTTCACTTTCCATACTACCTATACCTTGAACAACATTATAGACCGAGATCCCAGAAGTGGCAGACCTCACGTATTTTCTGACGAACAAAATGTGGTCGATTGAGTAGTGTTAGTATGTACTAAGAACGCATGCCTACTTGCTAGCCTGCTGCGACGGCCAATTCTGAGATATCAGGTCATCAAGATACACAAAAAAATTACTTACCTCACGTTAATTCTCCGAGCTGATTTTCATGTATATTTTAGTTAATGTACTTAAAAATAAGTCGCCAATACTCCCATCCACTTTCCGTCAGCCGTATTGCTTTGCAGTCGCTTTAAAGTTCCCAAAATAATTACTCGACTTTACGTAAATTCTGATGCTCCATTTTTATATATGTCCACCAGACAACTATTTTAAAACTATATACAAGAAGACAGACCGATCCAAGTGGCCAATTACCCCTTCACTTCTGGGATCTCGGTCTATTACCTATGCTATATTATGTATATTGTGGTATGCTATAATATGTGAGTAATGTTTCAGTGTGCTAAAAACACAACCAAACTGCTTCAGGTTTTGAACGTTACCATTTTACGTATTCAGTCTACGATGGCGTTGGTGTCTCCGGAAATTAGTTGTCTTCAGGTTCATTTCTCTTTAGTTTCATAAAAATCCTTCTGTAAAAATAAATTGGTTGCAACATTATGTATGTAGGTAAACCATATGTGCAAAAGTGGGCTAATCAAATTCAAATAAGTCGCCGACAGACAGACAGACCGATGAACATGACGGAACTATAAGGGTTTCTTATTGACTATCAAAACCCAACCTACGCAAACTGAATCCGGCAAAAAGAAAATTCGTTCTATTGCGATTTCGCAAGTACGAAATTAAAAAAAACCGAATTGTGAAAATCCTACTAATATTATAAAGCTGAAAGTTTGTGAGTAGGTATGTATGTGTGTGTTTGTTACTCAATCACGTAAAAACCGCTGAACCGATTACCACGAAACTCGGTATATAGATAGCCGGAGACTTGGAATAACACATCATCCCGATTTTCCCGCGGGATCGGGACTTACGCGGTTGAAACCGCGGGGCGCAGCGAGTTTAGTCATAAAAGTCACAAGATAATTATTATCAAAACACATTTTTATATTTTAGACAACAGCTTTTGACTCCCATGTTTTCAGGAGGGCGCATTAAAATGAGTAATAGCCGACATTATCTAAATCAGGTCAGAAGGTGGAACTTGGACCTTAATGGATTGTTCAGTATTATTTTCATAAAATACTTATGGGGTTTATTTATAATATTTTCAACGAATTTTTAACCCCCTTACTTGTAAACGACGAGTAGGTAAGAGATAATTAAATTATGCAACGTTTGTCTCTGTTTGTCAGCTTCGAAACTTCATGTCGCAGTGTAAGACAAACTATTCATAGTTCATGCATCTCTTAATCACCATATAAACCAACCTAAGTGTTTTGAGTTTGTTCGATTAAAGTAATTGAATAAACCAATATTGTTAATATAAAAAACGGGGCAAGTGCGACACTCGCGCATAAAGGGTTCCGTACCACTATCACAATTGGATACGGAACCCTAAAATGGTTTACAACAACCAATTTTTAAATTTTATAGGAAAATATGAAATATTTATCTTCGATTCTTACTCCCATCAAACGACCGAATCACTCAAAAAAAAAAAACCTTGGCACAAAGAAAATCTGAAACATAAAAGAAACTCTTTGGTAAGTAAGGCAGACTGGTATATTTGACAGATAGGGCAGCCATTTTGAATTCCATGACCTACTCGATTTGTCCTGACCAAGTCCTGTCCTTGTTCCTGTCCTGACTCCTTGTTATTTTTGAAACACGTTGTATGGGAGCCCCTTTTAAATAATTGTTTTATTTTGTTTTTAGTATTTGTTGTTGTAGCGGCAACCGAAATACATCTTCTGTGAAAATTTCAACCTTCTAGCTATTACGGTTCATGAGATACAGCCTGGTGACAGACGGACAGACGGACGGACGGACAGACAGACAGACAGACAGACAGACAGCGAAGTCTCAGTAATAGGGTCCCGTTTTTACCTTTAGGTACGGAACCCTAAAAAGCAAATGTGATCCGGTGTTTATCCTGGACCTCTACTTATTCTACGAACGAAAAACGAAACGACAATGGGGAGGAGCACTAACTTTTTATCCCGGCAGAGGGCGCGAGTCGACTAATCTAAATTGAAATAAGAACTGTCAAATAGTAGTATTTTCGGCGTATTTTCGGCGTTTCGTATTTTTAACTCTCGGCGGTTTCATTTATGTTTACGTTTAAATTTAAATAAAATGCCTCAATGTAGTAGAAGCATTTTTCCTACGATGTTTTTCTTGGAGATTAAACAAGACACCGACATAAATGGATTATTTTTAGATAATTTTAACACTAAAACACTAATACTCCAACTTGACTTCACAGTACAGGCGAGACCAACGAATTTAAAAAAAAGATTTGTCGACTAAAGCGCCATCTGCTCACAGCTTTGCGTGTTCCACCTCATTCCAAAAGAAAATCGGTCATCCATCCGTCCGAAAATTTTATTTTCTGACGTTTTTGAAGGACGGATGACAGATTTTCTTTCTTTCGTTCGTAGAGTTAAAGTCGGTACCCTGATCGTCTGAACCCACCTTTACTAAAATCAGATTGATGAGTGTAAACGATCATTTAAATCCCCGATGAGGTGTGATACTTGCTTAATAGACATTGATCGATGGATGTGGATACAAGAGTTTTACAAATATAAAAGAGGCTATATCTATATGATTACCCTAAAAAAATTATTAATGTCGGTTCAGGTAACTTATCAAAAGGTTTTACGTATTTTTAAATACTGAAAAAATCCAGTAGGTTAATTTTTTTTTTAAGGCAAAAGTAAAATATTTTTGTATTTAAGAACTTTAAAACTTAGCATTTAAAAATAATAATTCAATCTATATAAATACAATGCAGTAAAATCTATTACACATCTAATAAGCCGCCCCTAACCAGGCCAGGAGGGTTTTATTTTTATTTATTTATAACAACTTAAAATCTACTATATAAAAATAAGTCGGGTTTTCCTTCCTGACGCTATAACTCCAGAACGCACGAACCGATTTCCACGGTTTTGCATTCGTTGGAAAGTTCTCGGGCTCCGTGAGGTTTATAGCAAAGAAAATTCAGGAAAAATTTAATTATCTATAATTTATAAGGCAAAACAACGTTTGCCGGGTCAGCTAGTTAGCTTATAAAACAATATGCAGGCCATAAATCCCGATGATTTGTCTGGTGTCTGGGTTACTTCGGTTCGTTTCGATACGACAACGATACTGTCATAACGATGTTTTTACTGTCACCCTACTATCAGAATGTGACAGTAGAATCATCGTATGACAGTATTGATGTCGTATCGAAACGAACCGCAATAACCCTCCAGGTCAGCGTAAAGGAGCCAAGGATGCTGGCAACATTGCCTCTTTGGCATGCCACTAAGAAATAATTTTGTATACTGTATTCTGAGTTTTCTATCCTCATGTCCAAATACAGTTATTTATCTTATCTACCTATCTCCAGTCCTCATTGATCCAATCCTTATTCATACAAAATACTGACATAAATCCGAACAATACTTTATCATACCATTCAATATAATAAATTGAGTAATAAGTGGCGTATAGGCGTGTAAATTTAGCCCAAAAAGACGGCCATAGTCGGGTTAGGACGTGTTAATTCTACCCTGTAAAAATAAATATATCGATGGTGAATACAGAGGGTTAGGATATAAAATGTCAATATAAACGCGACTCTGTTACGTGTACGGAATCTGAGGATGCTTTGTCATGTGTGAAAACATGGTACCAGATTGTGGAAATACAGGTTGGGGTAAAGTAAAAGGAATTTCACGAATCAGCTGCGCTCTGAGACTTCACTTATTGTCACAAATTAATGGAAAAATGGTAGTTGAAAGATGACCACATTGACCATTATATCATGGTAAGTGATACGGTAGATTATCTTATATATAAATTTTCCATGTCACAGTGTTAGTTACCGTACTCCTCCGAAACGGCTTCACCGATCTCCACCAAACTTCACATACGCATTCAGTAGGTCTGAGAATCGGCTACTATCTATAATTTATAATAAAATTTCCATCTCACAGTGTTAGTTACCGTACTCCTCCGAAACGGCTTGACCGATTTTTTTGAAATTTTGTTTACGTATTCAGTAGGTCTGAGAATCGGCTACTATCTATAATTTATAAGGCAAAACAACGTTTTCCGGGTCAGCTAGTCTAATATATAAAATTTCCATGTCACAGTGTTAGTTACCGTACTCCTCCGAAACGGCTTGACCGATTTTTTTGAAATTTTGTTTACGTATTCAGTAGGTCTGAGAATCGGCTACTATCTATAATTTATAAGGCAAAACAACGTTTGCCGGGTCAGCTAGTAATAAATAAAATTTATTTTTGAGTTCCTCACAATAACAATAAAAAGTAGGTACTTAATATAGAACTAGTCTAGTGTCTATCGTTTTTTAGGCTATAGGTTATTGTGGAGACTGGAGCCAACTCTCTTTTTTTTGTTAGATCATTCAATAGACAAAAGCACATAGTTTGTTGTTAGCGTAAAAAACGCACACAATTATCTTCCTTACGTTTTGATAATGTAAGATTACAGTAGATAACAAACAAAATTGTCGGCTGGTCTAACCTCAGAAAACTTTAAGGTATGTTGTGTCAACGAAACTCAAATTGAGAAAGAAACTACTAATGTAAAAATGCTTTTTTGGGGATCACGTCGGGGTCACCAGTTTGGGGGTACGAGATGATGTGTACCTCCAAAGGGAAGATCTTCCACCGGGCAGTTGGTTATGCCCGGTAGGCCGCGGCCCTACGATGTCTCATCGGGAGATGTATATGAGCTTATCTCGGAAAGAATGTTGATAGCGCGATCCAGGATTTTATACTAGTAACGCCATCTAGTTGATTCTGTGGGCGTCCGCCACACTTTCAAAAACTTTAGTACCCGGCGGGATTCGAACCCAAAAAAAGCAAAAAGCAGACTGCAGCAGCAGTTTTTTTTTTTTTCAAAAAGCAGCATGCCTAAGTTTGGATTAACACTAAGAAATAATGTTTACAACTACTAATGTATTACCTATCGTGCGAACATTATACTCAATAACATAAGCATCGAAGATTCTTTGGCCTCATTACTGTATAGTAGCTGTGGCCATGGATTCATGATGTGACAAACTTTTGGAGTAGCCTCGAAACCCCATCTCTTACCCTGGGTGTCGTAAAAGGCGACTACTTTTAATTTTACTGTGTGTTTTTTTGGTGAGTCCGGCATTTTTGGTGACTTTAAGCCGTAGGTTTCCTCGTGGTGTTTTCCTCTACCGTAAGAGCGATGTTAATAGCGAACTTAATTTTTTCTTAAAAATAAAAGACACTGGTGCGACGATCCACGATCTACGGAATGAAAGTCGCGGTATCTACCACTTGACCAACACCGACGACAACGACTAATGGCGTGAATCAAATAAAGTGAGTGAAATAAAGGCGACTAAGGGTAGTAGGTAGGTAGGTATGGAGAATCAAGTCTCACCTACTGTACCAAGTAGTGCTAACCACAAGTTATTTGGCATAAGGGCAGAAGAAGGTCAGAGATAAGAAGAAGATTTGTCGTAAAAGGCGACTAAGGGATCAGTAGGTATGGTCAATGAAGTCTTACCTACTGTGTCGACTAGTGCCGAACCCAAGTCATTTGGCATAAAGGCAGAAGAAGGCCAGGAACAAGAACAAGAAGAAAAGTTTCATCATCTAGCAGATGTCACTATATCGCCGGATTTAAAATCAGTAGTCAGCGATAACCCTAAGGATATTTTCACCTGTGCCTTCAGACATATCCGTGACCGCATTGCAAACGCGTGCTCATATGTTGCCCATTCTCTTTCAGTACGTGAGTGAAATAAAGTTTTACACCAAGTTTTACTTAAGAATTTTCCACCTTGCTAGTAGAAAAAGATTGGATTTAATATCGATATCTGAGGTCTTTATTTTTTATAGTACCTAAACAAACATTGTCCTGAGGTTTTTGATCGTATTATATTTTAAAGGTTATTATTTATTTGGAATGAAAGTCGAGGTATCTACCACTAGACCAACACCGCTCTTGCGTTCGAGTCCTGGTCGACCAATGTTTTTTCTTTCAGAAAAAGTTACGTGCGTGTTATTTATTAACATCGCTCTTACGGTGAAGGAAAACATCGTGAGGAAAATTACGGCTTAGTTAGCTCCAGATGTATTGACCTGTTCTTGCCTCTGGACATAGCTGACTAGGCTAGGAGGGTGGTATAGGTGCTGGGCAAGCCTACTCCACCTAACAATGCCCCGGGCACTACAGCGCCAGAAACTTTTTTTAATTCATGCTATAAATAGCATGAATTAAATAAGTTTCTGGCGCTGTATAGGTAAATCATCTAAAAACGTAGACGAAAAGGCCAATTATTAATAATTTAAAAGGCTAAAGTAAGTATACCTACTGGTGCAGGGGAAAATACAATTTACTTAACACCAAACATCCAAATTAGCATTTATGAGGTACGCCACAGCTTCGTCCGTGAGGTTCCTGAAGTTATTGGGGGTCCGCTGTATTTAGTGAGTTAGAATATAGGTGAAAGTTTGTAACTGTGTTTGTTGCTTTTTAATACAATACCGCTCGATCGATTGTGATGAAACTTGATATGCAGATAGCAAGAGACTTGCATTTACATATGAGCTACTTTAAATCCCGATGTTCCCACGATACCGGAACTAACACGAATTTGTTAATAGCTTTGTATTCCGAGTCTTAGGAAACCGCAAGATGCAATTGCTAAATATTGCCCTACGGTTCCACTCACCGCTGTGTTCCGATCCCGCGTGATTTTTCAAAAACCCTTTCGTAGTGGATTCAGGATTCTTATTACAAAGAACACACTCTCGAAATTTCATTATAGATCAGTCAGGACATTGAATTTTATAGATATACATTATTAGGAATCTGAATAATATATGCTTTGCTTGCTGAGTTAATTCTGCTTAGTGTCGCAAACATGTAAGTTTTAAGTAAGTAATAACTTTAATGAGATTCTATAATGAACCGAAAAGTTTGTACCGTAGTCAGCGTCGAAACTAAAAGCTTTTCTAGTTGAAATTTATTACAAGTAGGTACTTATATTGTCGAATATAGTTATCATAATAAAAAAACCGGCTAAGTGAGAGTCCCACTCGCGCACGAAGGGTTCCGTAACTTTCATAATTGGGTACGGAACTATTTTACTACTGGCGCATGGCGCCAGTCTATCACTCTATCACTAAATGGCGCTAAAAAAAAGAATAGTTATCCAAATCCAAACTAATTTAATAAAACAAAAAGATTTATTATTTGTTTCCTCTTTATCAAACGGTTCAACCGATTTCGATGAAAATCTGCATAAAGATTCACTAAATCTATCTTCAAAATAAAATTGCATAGAGATAAGTGATCTGAGGTATTGAAATAAAACTCATTTTTCATTTTTAATCGTGTTTTGTTTATTACTAATTAATAAACGTAGAGCAAGGTTACCACTTTTTGTTTCTGTCTGTTCATTTTGAAAGTAATTCTTGTCACAGAATAAGATAAATAATGTTCTGACTATAGTGCCGAATCTTAGCATGAAAATAGTTCACTTTGTGATACCAGCACCAAATTTTAGTATGTTGTTAAGCATGTCATTTTATCTTAAAAACCGTCGGGACCCCATCTGTAAAGTGTCTGGATCTGGAGATATTACGTCATCAAAATGGCGGCCGCCGTATTTTGAAAATTGTGATTGATTCTAATTCTATGAACCCTACATACATGTGTAGGGTATGACATGAAAGGGAATTAACTGGACTACATTGCTCTAGTACACAACTAAATAGTAACAGTTACAAACATATTTTAAGTTATATTGAAAACACTTCCATATTTGATCTTACTCCACGTTTGCTAAATATAGATAGGTAGGTACATTACCTACTTATATTTGGCAAATAAACATTAATTGCTCAAGCCTAAAGGATTTACCTGTTATAAATTGAATAAGCCTTAGGCAGTAGAGTTGCGGGGTCGTGCCCCGCGGTATAACAAACACACATTTATCATCGTTATCGCATTTCCTGTGAAATCGAATTTTTCCCCGCCCTAAGGGGACGATGACTTATTATTAAAAGTTTTTAAAATTATACGAAACAATTATAAAATCCATTTTTTAAACTTACACGATTTCCGTCCATATAAATAGTAGAACTTTGGGTCTAGATCGCGTTATAGATAACTAGGTATGGATTGTATGTTAACCCGTTTACCGAAACGTCGAGGTAATTAAAATCCATAGTTATCTATTACGCGATTTAGACCCAAAGTTCTAATATTAATTAATAAAACCGTTGTCCCTTTTGAACCGTTGAACTAATAGGTACTATAGTGCGTTTCATCTTTAAATTCCTATACCGTCATGTTGGTAACAAAACAAATAAGTGTAAAACGCACTATACGTGAGACTATTTATACAATAGACCTCTTAGACATTCCCACAGACGATGGTAGGTAATATCTACTATCCTTGACAGTTTAAGAGGAGTATATACGCCAACGACCTTGAAACTGAAAATCCCTGTCGGGCTCATTGAAAATTGTTGATTATTTCATGACGGAATGTCGTAGAACTTTTTTTTCTGCACAGATTGTAGGTGACATTGTTTCCTACATTTTGGTGTAGTTTTAAGACAAGAACCTCCTATTGGTGCAAAGCCTATCCAAATTTTAGACAAAAAATGTCTGATTTGGCTAAAATGTCGATAGGCTTCAATACGTTTCGACATATTTGTATGGAAACTGCACTAAAATATCGGAAACAATGTCGCCTACAATCTGTACACAAAAAAAGTTCTACGACATTCCGTCATGAAATAATCAACAATTTTCGATGCGCCCGACATGGATTTTCAGTTTTTCAGAATAGGGCCCTTAATGCTATTAAAAAACTTTTATAGCTAACTTTAACTTAATGTTTCCTGTTGGTTCTAGATAAATTCTTTACCGAAGTTATTCCAACGTTTAAGCTGAATGAGCTGTAAGCGAATGCCATTAAGTGGTTCTTAAATTCTTGTTGCACTCCGTGGATACTGCTCTTCTATGTTTTAAGTACAATACTAGCATGAAATAAATAAATTTCCAAACCAGGTGCGAACCGTGGTTGCCCCGCGTAAGTCTCGAAATTACACAATTTATATGTAAAAGTTTGACGAAAATGAAAATTCAGGACCACCCGTCCTAAACAAAATCCATCTTATCTCATCAAATTTGGATCAGCAGCGGCTAGATGTGTGCGAGTAGCACTTACCTCCTTACTTATCAACAATGATTAACAGCTGCATAAACTATGTATCGCTTGTCTTTTTAACCGACTTCAAAAAAAGGAGGAGGTTCTCAATTCGTCAGTATATGTACCTACCTACTTATAACATTTTACTGTAAGTTGACACAGACAGAGACAAACGTTACGTAACTTAGTCGTCTGTTATTCATCGTTTATAAGTAAGGGAGTTAGTGTGCCGATTCGCCGAACTATCAGGCATCATCTGATCAAAACGGAAGAAATTGCTTTTGTAAATAATCAGATAAATATTATATGAAATGTTAATAAATAACCACAGAACATCGAATACTAGAGAGAGGACATTAGACAACCCACCCTTGCATTATGCTGTAAAGTCCTATATTGAAAGTTTGCATCCAAGAACTTGAAAAAATCAAGAGAGATGAAAAATAAAACTTGATTTAACTCATATTCCCGTTTTGATCGCCTTGATTTTATAATTTCAAGCTTTTAGGCCCGTGAACAGGATTTCTGGAAAGACCTTGAAACGTCTGGCGTTGATTTAATTATTAGGTTTATTTTTTTGAGTTGATAAAGATCCTATTTGTCCCGTTGACAGGATAAAAATAAGTTAACTTGCTTTATGATTCTATTGCAATACGATAATTGTAATAGAATAAAATTAAAAAATCAACTTCATTGTCACCGCTTGTTCAAATAAGACTGCTTTCTAAACTCTAATTCCATGGTATCTACAGTACAAGCAACGCCGAAAAAAGGAAAAGTTATGAATGTTATCAATATTTATCGCATTCTTTGTTGAATGTTGTCAAAATAAATAAACGAAAATGAAATATTCATGTGTATTTACTTTTCTCTCTCGATTTTGTATAGGGACGTAGGTAAGCCGCTTCAAGTTGTCTTCTGATAAATATCTTACTATAGTTACCAACTTCCAACTGCAGACACAAGCAAATTATGCATTTACCTTATTATGTTTAGTCTAACAAACTTCGCCGAGCTGCGGCTAAAAGCATAACGATTTATGAAACGGAAAAGTTAATCTTAGATGAAAACAAAAAACAGCAGGTACGTTACCTAGTCTCGGAAAATGAGACGATAAAACTGTGTCTAGCTGACGCACTAGCCTCAGTCGTATGTCGAACCGTTGCCCCGTGAGCAGAGCACGTGCTGTCACACTGCGATTATCTTTTTAAAATCCATAAGAATGCCTTTTTGCTTATTTACAAATGCTCGAATCATTCTTAAATACAATAATTTTATGGAAATGCATGTAGGTGTTTAAAGCTTATTTTTCGAATATGCAATGTTAGAATATACCTTATCTACTATTTTTGTTTTCATCTAAGAAGTTAATATAGTTAACGGAAAAGTAAGCCTACTCGCGACTAAGACTAGTGCTGTGGCTCACCTGGTGTTAGTTTTCAGGTCTCCATAAGGTCTCTAACTTGACCTAACGACTGCTATCTACACTAATACTATAAAGAGGAAAGATTTTTATTTGTGTGTGTGTGCGTCTGTAAGTTTGTTATGACTAAACTCAAAAACTACTGGACCGATTTCAAAAATTCTTTCACCGTTAGAAAGCTACATTCACCGTGAGTAACATAAGCAACTTTTGATCCCATTATTCCCACGGGATCGGAACTTACGCGGGTAAAACCGCGGGACGCAGCTAGTAGTTAATATAGTTAACGGGTTAGTAAACATACTCGCGACCAAAATTATAGTGCTAAGTAGTGTGGCTCACCTGGTGCTAACACCCGACCTTATAACAGTTTTCATAAGGTCTCTAACTTGACCTAACAACTGCTATCTGAGATAAAAAAAAATTGTTAATCTTTCTTTAGCTCTCATAAAGTTTTTTAACGTGTCTTTCTCATCATCATCCGAGCGTTGTTCCCGGTTGCATCTCTCTCGAGAGCCCGGAGTCCGCTTTCCTTCTTTTACGTCTCCACTTCGCACGATCTTCGGCATCCCGTGTAGTGAGGCCATTTGCACGCAAATCCGATCTTACAACGTCAAGCCAGCACTTCTTGAGTCTTCCCAATCTGCCGCGGCCGGGCGGAGGCGCCATAGCAAGACATTTGTTTCCCACGTAACAAATGTTGTAACATGTCTTTCTACAACATATTTAAATGGGTACCATAATTAAATAACTACCTTTTTATTTCTTTGTCGTGTAGTGAGACATTCTAATAGACCATCTCCCAACTTTTAAGGTTAACAAATCGGTGTGAAGTTTCAAAAGGTTGAACAATAAAAGAGAGAGAATTTAAGTTTAAGTGGTTGTTAATAGTCTAATCCGCAGAAACACTTCGAAACTCTGTTAAAATCCTTGTAACATTTGAGAACGAGACTTTTGCCACAGTATTAGTAGAGTAACAGTAAAAACAAATGGCAGAGAAAACTTGGGAAATTGACCACAGATTCAAATAATAGTTACAATGTAAGTTGAAATACATTTGCTAGTGCGATCATGAGAATAGTTTAACGCAAGTTTTGTGTAAGATTTTAGTACGTCTACTGGGGCATGCGACCCGGTTTTTTCGGGATTTTCGGTTTTTGTATTCTTCATACGGCAACATTGAATATCGGCTTAAATGTTTTTTTAAGAAAAAAACCCGAAAAACCGGTTTTTTTTTCTTCTGAGTCTGAACTAATACTGATACTGATAAAAACGGCCAAGTGCGAGTGGAACTCACCCACAAAGGGTGCCATTACCTATCTATACAAAAAGTCCTTGACAATATTACGCATCGTTAACATTTATTTTTACTATACCCGCCGACGACAGTAGAGGGCGCCAGTGATAAAAATGAATCGATGATTAAAAAATGATTTAAAAATTATGTTTCTTGTAAGGGAGCTTCTCACATTTTTTTGTTTTATTTAATTTAGTATTTGTTGTTATAGCGGCCACTGAAGTACATCATCTGTGAAAATTTCAACTGTCTAGCTATCACGGTCAATGAGATACAGCCTAGTGACAGACGGAAAGACAAGCGGACAGACAGACACAATCTCAGTTATAGGGTACGTAACCCTAAAAAGTCTTCTAGTAACAGAAGCTTAATTCGAAATTTCATAGAAACCTGCATCTAAAAGACAAACTTAGGTAGGTATATCCAAAACTTCGTGTAGGTATTCCAATATAATTTGCAAAGCTGCAAATGATATTGCAATTTGTGATTGCAAGCACGTTGTCTACTGAACCACTGAACGCAGGGGTAGTATTAGAACCTGTATGATACAGAGAGATAAAAATCTAACAATACTATAATAGAGTTTACTTACCTCTGAATGAGGTTCTTAGCACAGATATTATTTAAAAAAAAACAGCATGTAGGAACGAAACACGAATGCACGAAACAGCTGATTTTCAAATTCAAGTTCACATAACATCTTAAATGTGTAAAAATAAGTTCGAACTTTCGAAAGTTTTAGAACAAGCAGAAATTGTGGGCCTATAGATTTCTAAATCTAATTATAAGTAAGAGATGATTATAGTATGTAACATTTGTTTCTGTCTGTCAACTTTGAAACTACATATTGTCACAGTAAAAGACAAATGATAGTTTATGCAACTGTTATTTATTGTTTCTAAGTATAAGGGGGATAATGTTTTGTATTTGATTTGGCATAAAACTTGTTTGGTATGGTAAAACTCTCTTACTTAGTTTGCGGCTAGATGGCGGTGAATGCGCGTTTCTTGCAACATTGTGGTAAGTCTGAAAACTGTCTGAACAGAAGTAAGATTTAAATTTTATTTAAAAGAATGTTACCTCTATTCTATTAAATTTTATATCTCTAGCGTTGTGTCTCCATGCACACAATAGTGGCTAACATCGTTGCTTGTTACTAACTTTTGGCTAGTTGGTACTGGGACTTTGGTCCCATGGAACTCGAGGTAGATTGGTTCCTTTGAGGAGAAAGTTAAGAGGAAAGTATACCTACTCTTTCTCCATACAAATGTGGTCGACTGTTTTCTCCATCGATAAAGAAATTAGAGTTATGTTTATGCCATAAAAATATTATCTGCCATGACCACGTCCCTACATTTTATTTTTTGCTTCGTTTTCTAATTAGAATAGAAATAAAATTTAGAAAAAATTAAATATGAGAAAAATCAAAACTAAGGGGCATGGTCGCGACTATGTTTGTAAAGTTTGTATGGAGGACAGATTAGGTAGACTTCCCCCTTAAGCTGAGCTATATCTGCATACCAAGTTTCATCGTACCTTCAATAACTTCCGGCAAAAACCACCGAACCACTATAATATAGTGGTTCGGTGGTTTTTGCCGGAAGTTATTTTATTAAATAAATAATCACGTCGGAATTCCTTTCGGAGGATAATCGGCGATCTTCAGCGGCGGGTTGTCCCAACAGACCTATCGTCTCTGAAAAACCAGGCGCTTGAGCGTGAAATCTCTCTCTTAGTGGCGGCGTGGACACGACCTGATATGGCGCCGCCGCGCCGCCACGTCGGGCTCATATACTGGCAACGGACTCCCCTGAGTCCGAAGGCAAGAGCCGCTTAGTGCGGCAGAAGATCGTTGCGGATCGGAACCTCCGCCCGGCGCCGTGGAGTGCGCGGTGCACAGTTCGAATCGCGGAAGATCTCTCGATCCCGTTCCGCAGCTTCCTTCTGCGACATCACTGCCTTTGCGTACCTTCTAACAGCCTGCCATGCCTAATCATTATCGACCATAGATGCAATGATGGCAGCGACAAGTCGCGGCGGAAGACTTTATCCTATATAGCTTCATATGGCTGAACACTTATATCTTCTTCTTTTCGAGTCAATTCCGCGTCCCAGGGACCTTAAATATTGTATCTTGCCCAGTATGAGGCGACCTCTACAGCGTTGTTTGTTGCGTCACAAAGATTTTACATTGTGCAGGAGGATGGGCATGAAGGGCATGCCAGGAGATGGGACATTTTTTGCTATATGCTATATGTTCAGCTATATGAAGTAAATATTTTACGAGTCGGTATAGCCCCAACGGCTCAAGTTAGTCTTCCAGCGGCCGACCTAAGTTCTGAGCCGGTATAGAGTTTTCCATGTCGCCCAGGGGAGCTTGTAGCCGTCGGTTCCGTGCCACCAGTTCGAGGAGGGTGAAGTTCGCAACAGAACACTTAAATAAACACATAGGTTACTCTTATCTTAATATTTCTGACGACCTCTGTGGCGCGTCGTGCGAGAGCCCGACTGCAATGCAGGAGGTTGCGGGTTCGATTCCCGCCGGGTGCAAGTATTTATGCTTAAAAATAAATATTTGTGTCTGGTCTGGGTGTCCTTCTATGTATAAAATGTATGTATTTACAAAAGAAAAATAAATATAAGTATTATATCCGTTGTCTAGTCACCGTAACACAAGCTTAGTCGCTTACCACGGGGCTAGATGGCGCTGTGTGTTGTTCACAGAATTTATTTATTTATTTATTTCTGCGAGATCGGGAACCTACGCGTACGCGTGTCTGCCTACCTAATATCTTGTTTTTTTTTTCCTCTCTTAACGTCAATCCTGTTACAGAACATTAGGTAACAATCATTTTACAGCACTTAGTGTTATTAAATTCACTTATATTATCTTAGAGTGTTATGGTACTTACGGTAAGATGTTGCAAATGATCCGTACAATAGTACCTTCTGATACAAGTGTGTAATTTTGGTTATTATCTCTCTGAAGTGGTATCTTTAAATATCAAGGACGGTCATCATCAATACGTGTTTCATACAAATTTTTCAACACACTTGTTAAGAAAAACCGCCCCTTTTAACACTCAATTCTAAGTAATTAATTAGTTAGGTGTTTGACCACAGCTTACCTAGTAGTTGGTACCTCGGCGCTTCTTTGACCTTTACTATCGGTGAAGAAACTTGGCGTAAGCGGATAGGTAAGGATCTAATGGTTTAAAAATTTTAAAAATTAAGGATTTAGCTGGAAAATGAAATGATTTTAGTCTAACAGAAGCCTTCTGTAGGAACATGGTTGAAAGTTGACAATGGCGAGTATTCAAATAAACTTTAAGTAAACCTTTTATTTATAACACTGCCATCTATCCTCTTCAGTATCCACTAATGGAATAGGCCAAGTAGTAGAGACTAACCTTGTTAGTTGCTTTACTAATTTTAAGCTTTGCTCAAAGATGGCGTTGTAATAAATTATTGTTTTAATGAACTCTATTTGAAATAAAATGGTTCTGAAATTTTTGAAACCTAACTCCTTGAAAATTTGAGTAATTTCACACAGATGGCACTCTTTAGGCAAAAACTTTTGCTGCACTTTTTGCGAAAAATTTCGATTGTTGAACACTCACTTTTTGTAGTCATAGTAGTTAGTTAGTTACTAGTTATTTTTATTATTTACTAGCTGCGTCCCACGGTTTCACCCGCGTAAGTCCCGATCCCGTAGGAATATCGGGATCAAAAGTAGCCTATCAGGATAAATGTAGCTCTCTTACTCGTATTTTCTAGATTTTTTTAAATCGATCCAGTAGTTTTCGAGTTTATTCATAACAAACATATAGACGCACGCACACATACACACACACACACACAAATACAAAACTTTCCTCTTTATAATATTAGTGTAAATTTAGATTGGCAGAACCTTGCGGTTCCACTTTTTTTTAACTAGATATACAAAGTTTTAGGTACATTTTTTTTACCTGTAGGTACAAATTACCAATTTGAACACACTTCCTACTAATTCTTCTTCTCATTCGAGCGATGTTCCCGGTTACATCCCTCTCGAAAGCCCGGGGTCCGCTAAACCCCAGTGTTTTTTTTTTATTTGGGGTTGGCGTAGAAGGTAAGTCGTCATTGACCATACCTTTAGCAAATATATTTGGCAAAATGTTTACGGCCGACCGCCTGCCTGACACCAACTCTCCTAGGGACCAAGAAGTTCATCCGTTTGGGGGCCAGTTTCAAATTGATTAAACTCGGGATATACCTATTATACTTCAAATTTCAGGATTTCGGCTACAAAAATATTTGTGCTAAGGGGAATCCCCAATGAAACGGACGTGTTTTAAAACGGACACTATTGATATGATCTCAAGTTTTTAATCGAAAATCTTGATGATTACTGATCATTGTCTGATGATCATAGACAAGGGTCTATGGTCATAGGCCCACTAGTCTTTGGTCATCAATGATGCCAACACCCAAAACACATAAAATATTTTCCATAGTGTCCGTTTCGAAACACGTCCGTTTCGTTGCGGATGCCCCCTATACAAATATTTTTGTTTCCCTTTAAAATCTGGTGTGTATTAATAATATTTTATTTATATGCAGTTACCTCAGAATACAGAACAAACCGGTAGGTACATAGCCATAAGTATATTAAGTTTTATTTAGGCAGGCAAGTAAAAATATTCGTTTTTATCCTCCTAAAATTAATTATATCTAAATGCAAAACTTTAGTAGCCTTATTAATAAACGTAGAGTAGGGTAGTGAGAACATGCTTTGTCTTTTTCCGTGACATGGGCTTTCAAAGTTGACAGACAGAACCAAAAGATGGTAAAATTATTCCGACCTTACTCCACTCCACCTTACATTAGCAAACACTTATACTTATAACTTATAAGTTACACTTATATAAGTGTTTGTTCGATTGATTCAATTTTGCAAAAACAACTATTCTTCGTCGTATCAAAATGGCACGTGTAGCTTTCTCAAATTCAAATTTTTGATGCCAAAAACTACTGAACCGATTGCGATGGAACTTGGTATGCAGAAAGCTTCTGATCTAGATTAATACATATAGGCTACTCCAATATTCTCCCGGGATCGGGACTTATGAAGGTGAAACCGTGAGGCGCTGTTAGTATTTTATAAATCTTTATGTATAAAATGCTTTGTCCTGCCTGACAGATCAACGTACAGCCTAAACAGCTGAT
This sequence comes from Idaea biselata, assembly GCA_958496205.1. Classification (NCBI taxonomy): domain Eukaryota; kingdom Metazoa; phylum Arthropoda; class Insecta; order Lepidoptera; family Geometridae; genus Idaea; species Idaea biselata. Next base: position 10,903,529 of record OY292400.1, on the reverse strand, counting down.
ATTGGAGAGCTGAAATTTATAAAGTGTGTTTTTTTATGATGGAGGCATCCGATAAGAAAGGGTTTTTCAAAATTTCCACGGGATCAGGAGTCGCAGTTGAAACCGCGAGACACAGCTAGTAAGCTTAATTTGTATTATCACTATAAATAAATAAATAAATAAATAAATTCTGTGAACAACACACAGCGCCATCTAGCCCCGTGGTAAGCGACTAAGCTTGTGTTACGGTGACTAGATGACGGATATACTACATATATTTATTTATATACTATAATAGGGGGATAAAATTGCACGACCCAATAATGGGTAGGTAAATAAGATTCCTGGTTCTAATTAAATTATGGAAAATCCAAATGATTCAGTTTAGTCGGTAAATTGGTATTATATCTACTTATTTAAATATTTAGTTAAATAAATAAATATTGCACGACGTTACTCATAGCGCAATCTAGCCCCAAACTAAACTAAGTATGTACATCAGAATCGTATGAATCATACATAATACAAATATTAAAATAATAAGCTTATCTATCAGGTAAATTTATATTTGGTGGTTTATTATAATAGTTTGTGTGATTTAATATTAGATACCTACCTAAATTTTTAACCGACTTTGAAAAGAAGGAAGTTTTCAATTTGGCTTTGTCCATTTTTATAAGGGTTTCGTAACCAAAGAATAAAAACGTCCCTTTTACTAAGTCTTCACTGTCCGTGTGTCTAAAGAATCCTATCATACTTCTTTATCATATTATGAACGCGAAAGTTTGCTAGTACCTATGTATGTGACTTTGTTACTCCTTTCTTTTTCCCTGGTGTATGCTGTATTGTTTGTTTTTTTTTTTTAAATTGCTAATTATGTTATATAATGTCAGAATTATGCTTAAGTGTGTATGTGTGTATTTAAGTGTACTGACAGTTACTGATGTCACCGGGACGGCTCTAACGGAAGACCAGCGCTAGTTGTGAGACTGGCATATGCTGAGTTGGAACCGTTTCGCAACAAATCTAGTATTTACTTTGTTTATTTTTCTTCTTTTTTATACCTAGATTAGTTCAATTGTTGCGAATAAATAAATATTCTATTCTATTCTATTCTATTCCTTCACGCAAAAACTACTTTGCAATGAAACTTAGAATATTGATAGCAGAAGACCTAGAATAATATATAGGCTACTTTTTATCTCGATAATCGATAAAACCGCAGGGCGCAGCTAGTTAACAATAATTCTGTTGAGTAGATTGGGGGTAAAATTCGGAATCAATTTAATAAGATTTTAATATTTTCGAAATAAAAGAATTCAGGTAGGTAGGTACTTTAGGTAACTTCTGGTACCTATATGCTTCACCCGCGTAAGTCCCGATCCCGGGGGAATATCGGGATCAAAAGTAACCTATGTTACTCCTCGATAATGTAGCTTTTTACTAGTGAAAGATTTTTTTAAATCGGTCCTATGGTTTCCAAAATAACCCGGAAAATACATATACATAAATGCTACTAAAACGTTACGTCCTTATAATATTAGTATAGACTAGCTACGTCCCGCGGATTGACCCACATAAGTTCCGATCCCGTAGGAATATCGGGATCAAAAGTAGCCTATGTTACTCCTGGATAATGTAGCTTTCTATTGGAGAAAGAATTTTTAAAATCGGTCTAGTATTTTCAGAGATTACCCCCAATATAATATATACATACAAACCAACGTAACCTCTTTAAAATATTAGTATAGAAGTATAGATTACGAGTACATTTTACCTAGTTTCAACACCATTTTTTCCTGTAACAAACGGGATAAAATATATTATTAATAACTTATATATTTATATTTTTCAAAATCAGGCAAAAGTTAGTCAGTGTTGTATTTATAATGGCCACTAACAAACGTATATTTTTGTTAGGAAATTTATTATTCATATCTTTAGTTACTTTGATAACCGGTGAGTACTTACCTGCTTCTCCCAACCAAACACCGTTTGTTCTTTCACGCGATAGCAGTCAAGCTTTTGTTTTTTAAGTTATTGCATAGCTTTTATCGTGGGCTTTGAGCGCAGCCACCGAAACAAGAAACTCCGTAACGAAAATAACACCTACCATGGCAACATGGTTCAAAATAAATAAATAATTATAATTGCATAAGTTGATAAAAAATGCTATGAAATAGCTTGACCGCGGCAGTCCCCGAGTGCCACACTTTCTTTTTTTTGTATTGTGAGTTTCACGACCTTCAATGAGAAGAAGACACAATCTATATCTATAAAATTCTTTGTCTTGACTGACTGACTGAATGATCATCGCACAGCCTAAACCGCTGATAGTTGAGAGCTGAAATTTGGAGTGTGTTCTTTATACGATGTAGGCAACCGATAAGAAAGGCCTTTGTAAAATTTCCACTGGATACTTGCGGGATAAACCGCGGGACACAGCTATAGTATTATTATAATTTGGTAGTTGTAAAACGATAACGATCATGTGAAATCCTATTGTTTAAAAAATCCGCCTTAGAAGCAAAAAAAGTAGCCTATGTCCGTCTCCTGTTTCTAAGCTACCTCCCCACCAATTTTCAGCGAAATCGGTTCAGCCATCTCGACGGACAGGCACCTGCAGATAAATAAGTTAGCTTAATACAACGGTTTGGTAAGGTTGCAGGTTCCGCCGGGTGCAAGTATTTATGCTTATAGAATAATTATTTGTGTCTGGTCTGGGTGTCCCTCTATGTATAATATGTATGTATTTACAAAAGAAAAATAAATATAAGTATTATATCCGTTGTCTAGTCACCGTAACACAAGCTTAGTCGCTTACCACGGGGCTAAATGGCGCTGAGTGTTGTCACAGAATTTATTTATTTATTTATTTAAATCCTGTCGGGTGCAAAATTTTGCAAAGCATTTTTTGAAAAACTAGATAGTTTGTTTTAAAGATATCTAAGGCGTAAAGTTACGTATCATCGTGGAGTTATAGTATAAGCCTAGAATCAGAAAATTGTCAGCAAAATCTTTAACAATTGTTTTTTTTTTGTTTAGCTACATTAGAAGATTTTGGATCAGGTAGTGGAGGTGACGAACTGGTAAGATAGTTTTTTTTTACTTAAGTGTCATTCCAAACCAAACCTCTTTTTTAGGGTTCCGTACCCAAAGGGTAAAAACAGGACTCTATTACTGAAACTTTGCTGACTGTCTGTCCGTCTGTCGCCATGTATCTCATGAACCGTAATAGCTAGACGGTTGTTTAGATTTTTTATCGAAATAATAGATATTTCTTCTGTTTTCGCAATGTTGAATTGACATTAAACTCATTTAGCATTATATCAATGCCCTCCGTTGCGAGATAATTACAGATCGCTGTACTCTCTAGCCCTAAGAAAAATGTGGCAAACCGAAATAGGTCGGTTGCAGTTCGTATCCTGCTTATCCATATCTATAAAATGCTTTGTCCTGACTGCCTGACTGATTTACTGATTCATCTATCAACACACAGCCTAAACCGCTGATAGCATAGAGCTAAAATTTGGAGAGTGTGATCTTTATATGATGGAGACATCCGATACGAAAGGGTTTTTCAAAATTCTCATGGGATCGACTTACGCGGGACGCTTCTAGTTGCTTATATCTATTCTACTATATAAAAATAAGTCGGGTTTTCCTTCCTGACGCTATAACTCCAGAACGCACGAACCGATTTTCACGGTTTTGCATTCGTTGGAAAGGTCTCGGGCTCCGTGAGGTTTATAGCAAAGAAAATTCAGGAAAAATTTAAAAAGAAAAGCTGGAAAATCAAAATCAAACTCAGCGATGACGTATGACGTATTATTTAACGAGCAGGACAACGTCTGCGGGGTCAGCTAGTTCTGTATGTATTTTACCTGATATTTCCGCCTTCTGGGGTCTGATCGCAATTGTATTTTTCCATTATAAAGGTTTTCTTTAGTGTGTAACTGGGACACAGTTATATTTTTATACATAATTTGTCATAGGTACTGTATGTGTGTGTGTGTTTGTTTTTCAATCACGTAAAATCCGCTCAACCGATTACCATGAAACTCGGTATGTAGATAGCTGGAGACCTAAAACAACACATAGACTTTTTATCCTAATATTCCCGCGGAATCGGGACTTACGCGGCTGAAACCGCGGGGCGCAGCTAGTACGTAGATAAATTAAATTAGCCTATTTTCACAGATTCCTGCCGGACCGGATTATGTAAACAAAGAATGCAACTCTGGTAAGTTTATTTAACTTAGCATCCATTGTATTCTCATCTGAGCGATGTTCCTGACACATCCCTCTATAATCATTGTGACTTTAATTCAAATATAAAAACTTAACCAATAACTTTTAACTAACTACCTAGTATTTGCAATTTCAATGATATTTGGCAATTCATGCGCTTGTGTCACTTTGAAACATCTTAAAGCTATGTTATGATGTGTGGTTTCGGAACGCACCCTCGGGAAACAGCTTAGTTACCTCGTGATGTAGTGTTCTACAAACTACAATGGGCACACTATTCGGCCTCTACCTTAATTCTACGAACGTGCGAACGATAGCAAGAAAATCTGCCATCAAAACCGTGGATGGATGACATATTATCTTTTGGAATTATCGTTCGTAGCATTAAAGTAGAGGCCCTGGTTTCGGAACGAACCCTCGGGAAACAGCTTGGTTATTTCGTGATGTAGTGTATAGGTATTTAAGAGAAGGGTATTTATGCCCTTAAAATGATTTGGTTTTGTTACCACAATCATCACTTTCCGTTACATATAACGGGATGAAATTACCACTGAAAAGTTTTCAGAGGTTTGCATAGCCCACGTATATGGGTTACAGTCTGTAGCCATTTGTAGTCCCAAACGTAACCTTTGCGTGGGGCTAAATAGCAATATCGCGGGAGACTTCGACCTCCTTTTACCCCACCAATTTGTCTAATTGCCAAGCGGACTTATCAGTGTTCTATCATGTAAACGAGTGCAGCTACTAAAGAAGACGAGTACCTATATAAAATCCTTGTTTTTGTTTCAGTTGTCGTCTGCAAATTAGAAGCTTCTGTAAGTAAACCTTACTTTCGTATGGTGGTGTGGCTTACTTGGTGTAACAGTTTTCAGGTCACCCTAAGGTACCCCGCGCACTAGGCAACCTGGCTGCGGCAGCCAGTAAAGCATACGACGTTGTATGGGAGCTGCGCACTAGGCAGCTACGAAATCCCAGCTGAATTATGGCTGCCACAGCTAGGTTGCCTAGGGTACCTAAGGGCTCTACAACTTGACCTAACGACTGCTATCAAAGATTACAATCGAGATAAACGTGCCTTCCGAAGCACGAAGAAGCTCTAGAAAATGATTTTTCCCATCCAAGTATGACCGCACTTAGTTTTATTTAACTAAGTGCGGCCTGTATACGTATACAGGGTGTCCGGAGACCAGTGGATATCCCCGAGCTGTACGTCACTTTTTAGTAAAAATTGAAAAATGTCTACTTTTTTGCACATTTCGGGGTATCGCGTCCACAGATTAAGCGATAGCGTTGTTTTTTTTTTCGCCATGTGTTCACTAATATTGATGTTTGAAAATCACCTTAAATTTTTTTTTAATACTATAGTTAGTAACTTACAGGATGTCCCCAAAGATAGATTTAGTTTTATAAACTTTACTTTCTGCTAAGTTTGAGCATCTGTGGTGTAAAAAAAATGTATGAAACCTGTCTGGCTGACTATTGAAAAAAATTGCCTATTTCATAAGGATTCTAAAAGAGTATTATACTAATAACTTTTTGTCATAAGTTACTAAGCTAGTGCTATGAATGCATCGAAGGTACTATCTTACATGAAAAAGTTGAAACAAGTATTGTACAAAAAAGGACACTTATTAAGATTTAATATGTCATAATGTTACAGCAAATACTCAAATTGTCCTCCTCTTGCCTTTACACAGGCCCTTAACCTTTTTATAAACGATTTCTTAAGGACACGATTATAATTTTTTTCGCCTATTTGTTGTGCTGCTTCGTGGACGCGTAGACGCAGGTCTTCAATTGTGGATATATTTTTTTTTTGTATACTTGTTTTTTTAAACACCCCCAGTAAAAAAAACAAGCGGATTTAGATCAGGCGAACGTGGAGGCCACAATATTGGACCTAATTGGCCAATCCATCTTCTCGGATAACTTTCATTTAAATAGTTTCTCACTCGCACGGTATAATGTGCAAGACAGCCGTCATTTTGAAGCCACATTCTTCGCCGGATCGCCAATGGCACCTCTTCGAGTAGTCTCGGGAGTTCGTTTTGGAGAAAGTGTAAATTGTTGGCCCTGTTTAGGTTGCCTTGCTATTCGAAAGGGACAATAATTTGGCCATTTAAAATAATGGTCCAATAGTTAATTTTAAATTGGTACTGTGATCGGTCTTCCCTGGCTAATCTTGGGTTGGTTAGCTGCCAGCTGTGCAAATTGTACAAGTTTAGGTAGCCATCTCTTTCGCACGTTGACTCATCGCACATTATGCCGTGCGAGTGAAAAACTATTTAAATGAAAGTTATCCAAGAAGATGGATTGGCCAATTAGGTCCAATATTGTGGCCTCCACGTTCGCCTGATCTGAATCCACTTGATTTTTTTTTACTGGGGGTGTTTAAAAGAACAAGTATACAAAAAAAACATAACCACAATTGAAGACCTGCGTCTACGCGTCCACGAAGCGGCACAACAAATAGGCGAAAAAATTTATAATCGTGTCCTAAAGAGATCGTTTATAAAAAGGTTAAGGGCCTGTGTAAGGGCAAGAGGAGGACAATTTGAGCATTTGCTGTAACATTATGACATATCAAATCTTAATAAGTGTCCTTTTTTGTACAATACTTGTTTCAACTTTTTCATGTAAGATAGTACCTTCGATGCATTCATAGCACTAGCTTAGTAACTTATGACAAAAAGTTATTAGTATAATACTGTTTTAGAATCCTTATGAAATAGGCAATTTTTTTCAATAGTCGGCCAGACAGGTTTCATACATTTTTTTTACACCACAGATGCTCAAACTTAGCAGAAGAAGTTTATAAAACTAAATCTATCTTTGGGGACATCCTGTAAGTTACTAACTATAGTATTAAAAAAAAATTAAGGTGATTTTCAAACATCAATATTAGTGAACACATGGCGAAAAAAAAAACAACGCTATCGCTTAATCTGTGGACGTGATACCCTGAAATGTGCAAAAAAGTAGATATTTTTCAATTTTTACTAAAAAGTGACGTACAGCTCGAACCGTTTGAGTTAGAAAAAAAAAACGTATTCTGGGCGGCCAACCCTTCCCCGCCAGCCGCCCGTTCAGGGATATCCACTGGTCTCCGGACATCCTGTATATACTTAGCACTAAATAAAATGGGCCTAGTTCAATAGGTACCTACATAAAAAAAAATACATTTATTCAATAAAACAAGTCAAACATTTTACAAAAACAATAAATCACAACAAAGAAAAAGACTTAAAACCTAAAGCAATAAGAAGTTGTCGGCACCGCCCTCCCGCGGCATGGTGCCCAAAACGCTGGCAGCGTTCCCACGCTGGAAAGCTAGGCTAACCCGCTGGGACAAGAAATTACCAGCCCTGGGATCACCAGACGCCTCGACAAGACGCGCCTACAAGTCCCTAAGAAAAACCTTACTACTAGGCCCCCAACACCTAAATTATATGTACAAGTATTCTGTGCATAATATACAAAACAGTGTTTAAAGCAGTCCATTTTTACTTTACAGAAGCTTTCGGGACCAACAGGAGTTGCGGGGCCTAGAGGAAAAACCGGTGAAAAGGGAGAAAAAGGAGATATGGTATAGATATTAAACTATGTTAACATTATTTCTTAGTGTTAATCCACACTTAGGAAAACTGCTGTTTTGAAAAAATGCTTTCAAAAACTTTAGTACCCGGCGGGATCGCGTAAGGAACACCACTCTGCGCTCAAAGACCAGGATAGCTGATGTAGGTAAAAAACTGCCAATACTAAGTAGAATTGGGTGGGTCACGTCAGTCGGATGCATCTCGACCGATGGGTTAGGATCGTCACGCAATGGGTGCCAGAAGACGGACGTTGGAATCGAGGCAGAACCCGAAAACGGTGGCGTAATGACCTTGATGCAATTGACGGAGATTAGCTAAACCTGGCCCAGGACCGGACTGCTTGGAAGGATGTTAGGGAGACCTTTGCCCAGCAGTGGGACAATATAGGTTAACAAAAAAAAAGTTAAAAACACTCGTCCAAACTTAGGTACGCTTCATTTTATTATAGTAGCTACTCCTACAGAATCGTATTTTACAACAAATAATTTTGCCCTTTCAGGGACCTTCAGGATTAAATGGAACTAACGGAGATTCCGGGCTAAAGGGAAATCAAGGAAACCCGGTATAGATATATTTTATTATTAAGTACACATTTATACAAATTAAAACGGTGTATAGCTGGACTCACTATTTCATACAAACGTGTAAGAAATACGTTTGTATGGGGGAGCGCGACCCCGGCTCAATCCTTAACGCCAGACATTTTACCCTTACAGGGGCTTCCAGGAATTCAAGGATCTAAAGGAGAATCTGGGTTAAAAGGAGAAAAAGGAGATCAGGTATTTACGAAATATTTAGTTGGTCCTGATTGTTATCTCTGATAACAGTCGTTGAAGTCGGTCACGTCAGTCGGATTCATCCCGCCTGATGGGCTAGGATCATCACGCAATGGGTGCCAAAAGACGGACGTCGGAATCGAGGCAGACCCCGAAAACAGTGGCGTAATGATCTCGATGCATTTGACGGAGATTGGCTAAACCTGGCCCAGGACCGGTCTGTTTGGAAGGATGTTAGAGAGATCTTTGCCCAGCATTAGGACACTATAGGTTTACAAAAAAAAAGTTAAAAACACTTGTCCTTACTTAGGTAGGTACGTTTAATTTTATTATAGTAGCTACCCCTACAGAATCGTACTTTACAACAATTAATTTTGCCCTTTCAGGGACCTTCGGGATTGAATGGAACTAACGGAGATTCCGGGCTAAAAGGAAATCAAGGAAACCCGGTATAGATATTTTTTATTTTCAAGTACACATTTACACAAATTAAAACGGTGTATAGCGGGACTCTCACTTCTCCATACAAACGTGTAAGAAATACGTTTGTATGGGGGAGCGCGACCCCGGCTCAGTCCTTAACGCCAGACATTTTACCCTTACAGGGGCTTCCAGGAATTCAAGGACCTAAAGGAGAACCTGGGTCAAGAGGAGAAAAAGGAGATCAGGTAGAAAGGAGAATACTTTAGAAACCTAGAAACTCTATAAATCAAACACTGTGAAAGATACTTAGGACTATATCTAGATGATAAATTAACTTGGACTGAGCATATAGAGTACGTTAGATCAAAATTGTGTTCGCTTAATGGATTGCTTCGGAAGTCAATATCATGTATACCGCGAAAGGTACGCATAAGCATTTATAATTCCTTGATTAAGTCACACTTAGAATATCTCATAGAATTGTGGGGGTCTGCAGCTAAAACCAATCTGAAAGACTTACAAATTTCTCAAAATAAAGCTATAAAAATTCTTTACAACTACAATTTTCGGACACATACGCGCACTATATACCGCGAAACCAAACTACTAAACCTCAAGCAACTGTATAGTTATCAAACTTGCATCCTAATAAACAAAATTTTAAACAAACAAATACATGTAGGCTTAACTTTCGAAAAAAGAAGATTCACAATGAAGCTAAGAAATAAACACAAAATAAAATTAACTAAACCTAGAACTAAAACATATGGTGCTAATAATATAGCGTTTGAAGGTGCACTATTGTATAACAATCTCCCTAACAGTGTAAAAGAATGTAAAAGTATGGCATTATTTAAAACTAAATTGAAAAACTATATACAAGAAACTATATTTAAATAAAAACTGTTGTGACGGAAGTTACTTCATAATTAGCTATTAAGCTTCTAGTTATAAGCTCATTGTAAGTGGACTATTGTCTTTTATGAGTAATAAAGATTCTTTAAACCTAAACACACTTTTTAAACTTCCACGATTTCCGTCCATCATTATTATCGTGGTCTTTTCGCGACCACGGCCGGTGTGACCCGTTTGCCGAAAAGTCGAGGTATTTAAAAACAATGATTATCTATAACGCGATCTAAACCCGTGTTTCTGAAGTAAAGTAGAGGATAAGTAATGTTTTGAAAGTATAATGCCCGGCAATAAATAATGCACATCGACCTTTGGAAAGAGATAATAGGCTAATTTCGGCTTCGTACAGCATTATCTCTGTCGCACACTAGTGACGTTTTGTCAAATTTGTTACAGAATGTATTTATTTATCCTACTCCCTAATATTATAAATCCGAATGTTTGGATGTTTGTTTGTCGTCATGTAAATTTTCTCATTTTAAACTTCCAGGGCCCTCCTGGTAGAATGAAGGTGTGTCCGTCTTGCTCTAAAGGTAAGATTTAAGCAGTAACCGAGAAAAAACATGCAAAAACAAAATAACCTCATGTACCTAGGTACTTACAGAGCTACCGATTTATCTAAGTGTCTGTGAACCGATTTCAATGTAGTTTTTTTGGTTGGCTTTTTGGTCACTGACATATTGATGTAAATCAATGTAGTTTTTTTGGTTGGCTTTTTGGTCTTAATCGCATATTATTATTTAGCTCATCATTAAAATAACATAACTTGCTGTTTTTGGGTTTGTTAATACTGTTTTGAATAGTAGAAACTAAAGTTGATCATATCCATATAGTTGGTGTGCACTAGTGATGGAGTTAAGAGGACAGTCTACCTACTCTTTCTCCATACAAACGAAGTCGACTGTTTCCTCCCTGGATAAAGACATTAGAGCAAATATGTTTATGCCATAAAACCTATATCTGCCATGGAAATAAAATTCAGTAAAATTAGAAAAATTAAAATAATCAAAACCTAGGGGCATTTCTAATATCTTTATCCAGGGAGGAAACAGTCGATTACGTTTGTATTTAGAAAAGAGTAGGTAGGCTGTCCCCTTTTAAATACTAGCGCCAATAGTAAAATAAATTTTAACGTTTGCGTTGCGTTCATGGATTGGTTAGTCCAGTGTTTATTTTAGGGTTCCTTAATCAATTGTGATTAGAGATGGGCCGGCAGGTGCCGACTAGTCGGCAAATTATGCCGACTAGTCGGCAACTAACAATTATACAATTAAACCAATATTTATTCAATTAGTAGTACAGTTTAGAAGGTGGGTAGTCAGAAAATCGTAAACAAAACATGTCATAGCTTACATACATCATCTAAACATCTAAAATGTCATAACTGCGCCTCAGCTCCATTTTTTTTTCCAACTTTTATTTTTATTTCACCCATTTTTTCGAAGTTTCGCTACAGCTTTCGAAGTGCAAACTTATCCAAAAATAGCAACAATCGCCGAGTGATCATGATTAACCCAAATATCTCGGAATTATAATGATCTGCATTGCCGACTAGTCGGCTAGTCTGCTAGTCGGCAGAACCTCTAGTCGGCCCATCTCTAATTGTGATAGTTGTCTGACTCGCACTTGGCCGGTTTTTTTATAGCTTTTTTCTGCTTTAGGAGATTCTTCAGTTGCAGTTGACATAAATATGAACGTTTATGGTACCGAAGAACTACCAGGAGATTTTTTATGTGCTAAAGAGACTGTGACAGTTCCAAAAAATCGTAAGTACCTACCTACTATAGGTACTATTATTTTTTATTGTTTACTCGCAACGTTTCACACCTTGTTTATCACACTGTTACTGGTTAAGAAAAATATTTAAAATAAAACGAAAGGAAGAAAATCTGTCATCCATATCCGTCCGAAAATAAAATATTCGGATTTTTTTCGTGAAACCGCGGGACGCTGCTATACCTAATATAATTTATAATAAAATATGATAACGTATTCATATAGGTAAGTAGGTATCAATCGTTTCAATAATTCAAAAAATAATTTGTTTTAAAAATCAAATTAATTGAATTAAATGTCGATTGTAATACTAATAAATATCATTAGCTACGTCAAGTATAATTTCTCTGTTCTTATTGTAATAGCATTGCCCGCGACTTCGCCCGCCTAATTTTTTTGAAAATATAATATAGCCTATAAAGCCTTCTTCAATAAATGGGCTATCCAACACTGAACATTTTTTTTCAAATCGGACCAGCGGTTCCAGCGGTTTATGAGAGCGCGTTCAAACAAACAAACTCTTCAGCTTTATAATATTGTAAGATAAAATTCAAGTAAATTGGCTCTGTTTTAAAAACTTGTCAAAGTCATAGATAGAACTTTTGATCAACAAGCCAACAAGGTTGGTTTTTTGTTAATGTTAAAGCTATGTTTGCTCGAAAATCAACAGTTTCTTTGTCTTAAAGATCATTAACCCTTAGAATTTATATTTACTTGGTTTTGACTTCCATTTTTTACTATCAAAAAACTACTGTAAGAGTTAGCAACCTAAAATTCCAATTGTACTAACGATTTTTACTCAGAATTTTTTTTTCTGTTTTCGCGATTTTGTATTGAAATTAAAGACATATTTCGGTTTTAATCGCGTGGTGTTTATTACTTTTAGCATTATTTCAACGCTCAACGTTTCCTCAACATCAATCCTAAAGAAGGGACCTGGAAAGGTCTCGAAACGTTGAGCGTTGAAACAATGCTAAAAGAAATAAACACTACGCGATTAAAACTGATATGGCTTTAATTTAGTTTTTTATCTTTTAGGCGAACCATGGATCGTGGGTTCAGAAAGGAATCCCATTTCTACATATTGTAAAGAAACTGACAATTCAACCTGTGTTAAGGGATCGAAATCTGGATCATTTAAGTTTGGTAATGAAAGTAAACCATTTTGGTTAAGTGAGATGCCAATAGGTTTGAATCAACCAATAAGTGTAAGTATATATCTACATCTACACTAGTATTATAAAGAGGAAAGATTTGTATTTTTGTGTGTGTGTGTGTGTATGTCTGTAATGATTAAACTCAAAAACTACTGGACATATTATTACTTTCTACTGACCGATTTAGAAAGCTACAATATCTAGCAGTAACATAGGCCACTTTAATCCCGAAATTCCTACGGGATCGGATAGGTATTGCTATACAAAGAGGCAATACAGCCAGCCTTTTGGGTACCTAGGAACTCATCTTTGGATTTTTAATTTTTATACTCGCTTTTTTCGACCAACCGATCGACATTAAAATTGTCTACTATGCTATGACCCCCACTAAAAATATTTTTCGGATGGGACCACAAAAATTCGAAACTTAAATCAAGCTGACCAAAATAAAAACGTAGTTATACCACAGAATACATAAATAGTACCTAATACACGAAAAAAATAAGGACCTCTGCGCACTTGGCAGCCTGGCTGCGGCAGCCAGAATATTTGCACAGCCAATCGACAACTATTCGAGATCATATCCATTTCCCGAATAAATTTATCTGTATCGAAAGTATTAAGCTATTGCATAGCTTTTATCGCGGGCTTTGAGCTTTGCATGAAGAAATTACGTAACGAAAAAAACCTAACACCCCCACTCCGCCTACCATGGCAACGTGGTACAAAATAAAAAAATAATTATAATTGCATAAGTTGATAAAAAATGCTATGCAATAGCTTTACCGCGGCAGTCCCCGAGTGCCACACGTTTTTGTTTTTTGATAAATTCGGAACCCAAAATACGTGTGGCGGGTAGAAATAGGTAGAAATGCAGGTAGAAATTTACAACTAGTGCGCGGAGACTGACAGCAGCCACATACCTACATTTGCCTACACAGGCTCTGGCTGCTGGCTGCCGTGCAAACAGGCGCGTTGTATTGGCTGTCGCAGCCGGGATTTCGTGGCTGCCTAGTCCGACGGTATTAATCTCATTTTTCGGTTTTGATCACGTGGTGTTTGTTACTTTCATTGTTTTAATGTTCAACGTTTCGAGACCTGTAGAAATGCTAAAAGTAATAAACACCACGCGGTAATAATAACCGAAAACTGAGTTTAATTTCGATTAAACTTTTTATTTAAAATATAGTAAACCCCGTGTTTCTAGAGAATTTTAAGATGGTACCAATTTGTAATTCACCAGTCATTTTTATTTACAGTTAAAATTGTCCCAACTTCAATGGCTCCAAGAAAGGTCATCTTCAGTGTACCAAACAATAAGATACTACTGTAAAAATTCACGTCCATATAACCCAGATAACTTGGAAAAGTCGATTCTACTGTCAACTTGGAATAACATAATTATTGGACCCGAACCTTCGCTAAATACACCACTCAAATACAGTGTATTAAAAGATCAATGTTCGGTAAGTGATCATTTCCTTGTCTAAGGCCAATGCCTGGCTTCGCGCTTAGCTAAGCCTAGTGGTCTGCATTCTGGCTACTTTTTAGGGTACACAGTGGCCACACAGACTGAGATGCGCGTAGTGGATCGCTACGTGCGTAGGGGCATGCTCATGACCGAGCATTGTTTTTTTCTTAACATTTTGAAAAAATAGAATATGACAAAAATCAAAACGTAGACGCATGGATATGGCTGATGTAAGTTTCATGGCATAAACATATTTTCTCTAATGTCTTTATCCAGGGAGGATACAGTTGACCTTTGTAAAGTTTCTATGGAGAAATGAGACTTTCCCCTTAAGTGGTCAAAATTAGGTTTTCTCTTTAAAATGAACAGTCAAGGGTCAAACAGACCTAATAATTTAATAATTAAGTTTCTGTTTTGATTTTTTTTCTGTTTTCGCGATGTTGTATTGAAATTAAAGACATTTTTCGGTTTGAATCGCGTGTTGTTTATTACTTTTAGCATTGTTACAACGCTCAACGTTTCGAGACCTTTCCTGGCCCCTGTTTCATAAAGCCGTCCCTTCTTCAGGATTGACATCCTGAAGAATCCTTTGTCAATCCTGAAAAAGGGACCTGGAAAGGTCTCGAAACGTTGAGCGTTGTAACAAACCTACGCGACGGTTCAAACCGAAAAATGTCTTTAATTTATTATTTTTTATTATTTTATAATATCTTTTTCAGGGAGGTAGTAAAGGCGACTCGTTATACACAGAAATAGAAGTCAAGACAAACATCGTTCAACGTCTTCCCGTGGTAGATTATCTTATAAGAGATGTTGAGAACGCAGGCCAAGAAGTTAGTATTGAAACTGTGGAAATATGTTTCTTATAATTACAATAAATTGAACTGTCGCTGTAGCCGCTTAGTTTTAATCTACCGGTCTTCTTAAACAGTTTTCAGTAGTACCTTTCATGTTTTTTCATTTCTTATCCTTCCAAAGGTTGCCTGGGAGAGTTCGTTTTAACCGATAAAGACACCTAGATTGACTTGTTTAGGTTTGTTTTTTCTTTGAATTCTAATTGTATAAATCACTAGCAGATTCCCGCGGTTTCACCCGCGTAAGTCCCGATCCCGTGGGAATATCGGGATCAAAATGCTTATGTTACTCAGGGTGAATGTAGCTTTCTAATGGTGAAAGAATTTTTGAAATCTGTCCAGTAGTTTTGGAGATTATCCCCAATATACATACATACATACATGTTACCAATGTTACCTCTTTATAATATTAGTATATATTTATTCACTTTAAATAGAGTAGTAGTAGGCATATTGGATGATAGAAATAATAAAAGTCCTCTGCTATTTAACCTCAAAAATTTTTGGTGGCGTCGACTGGGCCCACGTTTACTTAGGATATGGGCCCAGTCGACGCCACGAAAATTTTGGAGTGGCGAAGGGGCCCATTCGCCACCTAACTCTCATTTTAGGTAGGTATGTGAAATTGGTAGTCTTATGTCTGAATGTCTTAAAATTGTGTTTTGGTATGTAACATAAAGAATCTATCTATCGTTTACCGAGACAAGAGACGTTAAAACGAATCCAATTGTATTCAAACTAGATTTAATAATAGAAATAATATGAGAGATATGAAAACACATTTCATGATTGAAAATACTGCGACACTAGATATTCCTAACACCTACCAATCAAGATAACATCAATTAATTCTGACACAAATACCGTACCTAAATCCAACATGAATTGAATAATTAAACTTGGCTAAAATTTATTAGCACAAAAGAATGCCTCGGTGGAAGTGGCGATGAGCGGACGATTTTCATCTGTTTTCATTAGCTTTACCTCGTGCCCGTACCATGGTAGAGAATGGTTCAAATAAATACAATTAAAATTTTGCATACAGTTTGTTACCTTTTGAAAAATAACCTTTATAAATAGAATTTAAATAAAAAAACCGGTCAAGTGCGAGTCGAACTCGCGCACGAAGGGTTCCGTACCATTATCTATACTACAGATTTTGTTTTGAAAGGTAAATTGCGGTTTACGATTTATGACGTTTTAAAAAAAAACTACCTACTGGATCTGGTTCAAACCAATTTTCGTTGGATGTTTGCATAGTAATGTACATCATATACTTTTTTTAGTCTTATCATTCCATTAATTAAGAAGTTACAGGGGGGGGACCAACATTTTACCACTTTGGAAGTGTCTCTCGCGCAAACTACTAAGTTTAGAAA
Organism: Idaea biselata; assembly: GCA_958496205.1. NCBI lineage: Eukaryota > Metazoa > Arthropoda > Insecta > Lepidoptera > Geometridae > Idaea > Idaea biselata. Next base: position 10,886,955 of record OY292400.1, on the reverse strand, counting down.
AAAATGATTTTAGAAACCTCAATATCATTTTTGAAGACCTATCCATAGATACCCCACATGTATAGGTTTGGTGAAAAAAATTTTTTTGAGTTTCAGTTCTTAGTATGGGGAACCCCAAAAATGTATTATTTTTTTCTATTTTTATGTAAAAATCTTAATGCGGTTCACAGAATACATCTACTTACCAAGTTTCAACAGTATACAAAAAAAAATACAAAAATATTTATTTCATTACCAATTTTAAAAATTACATATATTACGCAGTACACAGAATCCCCTTTTAGGTATAAGAACACCTGTGATAGGGGACTCTGGCCTTCCTCTCTAAGGTGATACATAAAGGTAATATGTCGATAATAAATAATACGAATTACAATCTTTTTCAAATAATCAAATACAAATTAGGTTAAATTAAAATCATTATAAAACAAAATTCTTCGAAATAACAATAATTATAAGAAAATTCATCACTTCAAAAGTAATTAATAAAAATCAGTCAAAGAAAAAAGGTGAATTCATTTTAGATCTTTATATAATCAGGTACATTAGGTATGTAAATTAATATATATCCATTATACAAATTAAAATTAAAATAATAATTGATCTCACAACCATTGCATAATTGAAAATCACAATTTAATCATTAAATCAGTCTAAAAATATATAATATTACTTATTTTAAAATTTCATAATAAAAGTATGTACCAATTTGTTATAGCTCTTATAGTTTCGGAGAAAAGTGGCTGTGACATACGGACGGACGGACAGACAGACAGACAGACAGACAGACATGACGAATCTATAAGGGTTCCGTTTTTTGCCATTTGGCTACGGAACCCTAAAAACAGGCTTGTACAGGGTGGACCATAGCAGATTTACAACTTATAAATGAAATAAATAATGTTGGATGGGAAAAATAATAAGTCAGTTTGAATAAGAAAAAAAACGGGGCAAGTGCGACACTCGCGCATAAAGGGTTCCGTACCACTATCACAATTGGATACGGAACCCTAAAATGGTTTACAACAACCAATTTTTAAATTTTATAGGAAAATATGAAATATTTATCTTCGATTCTTACTCCCATCAAACGACCGAATCACTCAAAAAAAAAAAACCTTGGCACAAAGAAAATCTGAAACATAAAAGAAACTCTTTGGTAAGTGAAGGCAGACTGGTATATTTGACAGATAGGGCAGCCATTTTGAATTCCATGACCAACTCGATTTGTCCTCCTGTCCCTCTTCCTGTCCTGACTCCTTGTTATGTTTGAAACACGTTTGTTGTATGGGAGCCCCTTTTAAATAATTGTTTTATTTTGTTTTTAGTATTTGTTGTTGTAGCGGCAACCGAAATACATCTTCTGTGAAAATTTCAACCTTCTAGCTATTACGGTTCATGAGATACAGCCTGGTGACAGACGGATGGACGGACGGACAGACAGACAGACAGCGAAGTCTCAGTAATAGGGTCCCGTTTTTACCTTTAGGTACGTAACCCTAAAAAGCAATGCATGGTTAGAAATAACTTAAATTGATTAGTTTCCAAGATTTTCATGTCATGTTTAATTTGGTTTTGTAAGGCTGTGTACTCAATGATAAGCACGTTATGTAGATCTATATACTTTATTGATAATATATAACAACAACATACAGTGTTATGTACATGAGAGCCTACGTTAGGATCACAGGCGGACGCGTGGCATCGCAACCCTGGAATCTCCTACCTAGCTAAACACCTAACGTGATGACGCGTGGCATCGATCAAGCTAAGCTTACTGTCGTCAGAGCAGACTGCGGGGCTATCGTACTCTGAGACGGCTGGCGAGCTAATGAATCTTGTACGCGGCCAGTGCTCCTTTTATACGGGCCGGCCGGTGCACTCGATGATGTTTACGCGTGACGTCGCTCGATGAGTGCGTGTTTGCAGTAGTGTGCGTCGAGTTGTGGTTTGGTAATAAGTTGTCTTGTTACAGTTTCTAATTTTGGTTGTCGAAAAAGTTGTGAGAGTAAATAGTAGTGTCCACGCTACGTCCTGTGATTAATAGCATATTACGCTTTTGTTTACTGAAAATCATTATTCAATTAAATTTTTGGAGTAACCATAAAGCTATTATATACTCAGTTTCCGCGACTTTAATGTTGCCTATCAACAACGCAAAGTAGGATATAGTAGGTTCTGTTACTCTGCACCCTCATTATGGATAACTAGGTGGTTTCACCCGCGTAAGTCCCGGTCCGCAGGCTTTACGGGACAAAAAGTAGCCTGTTCTCTCATCTTTGTATTAAATTCATCAATATCGGTTCAGCAGTTTAGGCGTAAAAGCGTAACAGACCCGAAAACAGAGTTAATTTCGCATTTATAATATAAGTAAGAGTAAGAAGTAATTTAAGTTAGTTAACATACTGTATGCCCATATATAACTTTGTCCTGACTAACCGTCTGATGGATCAACGCACAGGCTAAACTGCTCGTCTGTGCGTTAGGCCGTAAGAGTAAGAGGCCTTAAGGTCATAGCCCACTTACACGACTCTGCTCCCACCCGGCAAAAATAATATAATTCAAATATGGGCTTTAAATATTGCTCTTTAGATATATTTTACACTGACTGACGAGCAGTCTGACGGCGGTAAGCTCGCTGAAAGCGAGCTGTCTGCTAATTTATGATGCCAATGTAAAATATATCTAAAGAGCAATATTTAAGGGCCCTATTCTGAAAAACTGAAAATCCATGTCGGGCGCATCGAAAATAGTTGATTATTTCATGACGGAATGTCGTAGAACTTTTTTTTGTGTACAGATTGTAGGCGACATTGTTTCCGATATTTTAGTGCAGTTTCCATACAAATATGTCTAAACGTATTGAAGCCTATCGACATTTTAGCCAAATCAGACATTTTTTGTCTAAAATTTGGATAGGCTTTGCACCAATAGGAGGTTCTTGTCTTAAAACTACACCAAAATGTAGGAAACAATGTCACCTACAATCTGTGCACAAAAAAAAGTTCTACGACATTCCGTCATGAAATAATCAACAATTTTCGATGAGCCCGACAGGGATTTTCAGTTTCAAGGTCGTTGGCGTATATACTCCTCTTAAAGCCCATATTTAAATTATATTATTTTTGCCGGGTGGGAGCTGAGTCGTGTAAGTGAGCTATGACCTGAAAACTCAAACACTAGGTAAGCCACACCACTAATTATTTATATTATACTGAATTATCGGGTGAACCGATTTGGATAAAAATTGGTGGAGATGTAGCTTAGAACCAGCAGGACATAGGATACTTTTGATCCCGTAAATTCAGCGGGATCGGGACTACGCGGGTGAAACTGCGGGGCGCAGCTTGTAAATAATAAATATTGCACAACATTATACAGAGCGTAATCTAGCCCTATGTGTACTAGACAACGGATATACTTACTACATATCATACTTTTTTTTTGTATATTCATACCTACATATATGATACATAGAAAACATCCAACCCAGAAACAAATATTTAATTTTAAGCATAAACCCGGCGGTAATCGAACCCACAACCTTTCTGCATTGCAGTCGGGCCTTCTCCCGACGTACCATATAGGTCGTCATAGAGGTCACATATACTAAGTCTTGTTAACTACCTTGTTAACTATTTAGCTTTAAAACTAAAATACACAAAGCCCAGAATTCAAATAGTATCTAAATGAAAGTAAACCTTTCAGTCCACTTCATATAATTTATCAAACGAACGCACAAAACACGAGGGATCAAAAAATAAAAACAAAATGTCATGAGAGGAAAGTTATGACAACCCTCGCATTTTTGTTAATAAAACATTCTTTGTATACCTAACATGTTATTTTGAAGGCTTTTGTGGGAGTGTGTTTGGTAATGTTTGTTTTTTAATTTTTTTTTGAAGATATTAAGCCTGCTGAATAAACAAATTGGTAGGGATATTACCTGTAATTTCGTAGGGCAATTTTTAAAAGACCTGTTTTTGAAGTGTAAACTTTTTTTAGCGAAATGAAATCTCTGGACTCGCGACACCGTTACCGAGACGCATCTATAGTGTGTATGCATGGTACATATTATAGCAGACTGCAAGTTTTCACTTCTGTCGGCACTCCCGGAATCCAGTTTTTTTTTAGTGTTAAAAGATGTAACTCTCTTGAAATATTCGATTATTCTGATTTGTCCGTACAGATTTGCGACTCTTTTATAGCAAAGCTATTTTGTTTAACATATTTTTAGGGTTCCGTATCCAAAGGGTAAAAACTGGACCCTTTTATTAAGGTTTATACTGTCCACGGCGTAGCTGTATAGATACATAATTATTCGTTTGCGTCTATTCAGCTAATTGAACGCGTATACACGCGTGATACGCCTCGTTCATGAAGTTCAGTACGCCGGGCTACACAGGCATTACATCGTATATTGCAGCGTCTATGACGAAAAGTATGTAAAGTAACGCGCGAGGAGAACTCCAGTTTGGTTAGTCTCCCCCCCCCCCCCCCCCAGATCCCTTGGTCACCTTTTACGATGCCTAAATGCAGAGATACAGTAGCCCTATTCTATGCCGGAGCCACATGGTATTCGTAATATTAAACCTCTAATATGAAACAGAAGTCATCAAAATCATATGCCACCTGGTGATATATTACGACCCTACAACTTCTAATTGCTGTCTTGCAACTAATGTGGTCAAGTGACATACATGGGGTTTTGGAACGCGTTGAGGAAATGTATGAAAATGCGTGAAAATTGTTTGATTTCGGTGGCATATTAGTCTATTTAATTTTATGAGAGTAAAAACGAAGAATAAAATTATCGAATTTGAAAATCAAACGAAACATTGTAGGCACCGAAAATCGAGTGTGTTAATTCTGTTAGGACATTATGACGGCAGGCTTGTGTCGTTGAGCAGCGCCGCTAACGACCGTCTGTGGGTATGATTCAATTGCATACGAGCCGTCCCAAATATTGAACGCAGCACTCAAATAAAAAGTTATAGATACGTATTTACCACCATACATATTAAATCTATTATGTTATTTGTATTTTGAATTTGGTGCCGCCACCATCCTAATCCTACTAATATTATAAATGTGAAAGTTTGTGAGGATGTTTGTTACTCTTTCACGCAAAAACTACTGAACCGATTGCAATGAAACTTGGAATATAGATAGCTGGACACCTAGAATAACACATTGGCTACTTTTTATCCCGTAATTCCCGCGGGATCGCGACTTACGCGGGTAAAACCACGGGGCACAGCTAGTGTCAAATATAACTTTGTCCAAGTAACTTGGATTAACCTTTTAATTAAAAAAACCCGGCCAAGTGCGAAACTCGCGCACGAAGGGTTCCGTACCACTATCACAATTGGGCACGGAATCCTAAAATGGTTTACAACAACTTTGATTCAAAGAAAATCTGAAACTTATAAGAAACTCTTTGGTCAGTGAAGGAAGACTAGTATATTTGACAGATAGGGCAGCCATTTTGAATTCCATGACCAACTCGATTTGACGCGACCAATCAGAGGCGACCTCACATTGCCTTGTAGTTTTTGAAACACGTTTGTTGTATGGGAGCCCCTTTTAAATAATTGTTTTATTTTGTTTTTAGTATTTGTTGTTGTAGCGGCAACCGAAATACATCTTCTGTGAAAATTTCAACCTTCTAGCTATTACGGTTCATGAGATACAGCCTGGTGACAGACGGAGAGACGGACAGACGGACAGACGGACGGACGGACAGACAGACAGACAGACAGACAGACAGACAGCGAAGTCTCAGTAATAGGGTCCCGTTTTTACCCTTTGGGTACGGAACCCTAAAAAGAATCAGCTCAGCCGGTCCAGCCGTCTTCGAGTACCTAATCGGTGAACAACCCAAAAAAAAAATCGCGACAAATCGAGAACCTCCACCTTAGAGTCAGTTCAAAAACGCAAATTCAACTACGATTTCAAAATAAAAAAAAAAGTTATACATTATATTTTAATTTTCCTGCGGTAAGTTAAGGCGAGGCATTGGCCTCGAAACTTGCTATGATATATCCGCTGCTGGTCCGTATTCTCTAAATAATTCAAGGCACGACCCGGCATCGTCTCGTGTCGCACTCAACTGTTCCCGTGTGTCTGTACTTACAGAATAATGTATAATGTTGCGCAGTTATGCTGGCGGACATTAGGGGCGGATATAGACTGGAGATTTTATATCGGTTCTTTTTAGGAATCTATTTTTTATTAATTATTCAATAATTTAAATATATTGCTAAAAACATGGCACTCACTTTGTCTATCGATGTCTAATGACATAATTAATTATACTAAAATCCATCGAACCATTCAGGCTAATTCAGGCTACAGAGACTGACAAACGATATTGCTTACATAGTTAATCAGGTAAGATCGAATACGGGGGAAGACCGTATGACTCAAGTCTTCAATCAGGTGACTCTCAAAATAGGTGATACTTTTCAATGTTAGCCTCGGTGTTCACAAGATCAATTCACCCCGCACCGATCTGGAGGGGGTGAATTGCACTTCATCTTCCACCAGATCGCACAGATTTGCACAAATCGGTGGATTAACACAGATCTGCCGCTGCCACCTATTTTGGAAAATATTTGAGTCATACGGTCTTCCCTTTATCTTACTTGACTAGACTCTACAAACTCTACATACATAACCACTCAAACCCATACGCTCGAGAAACATAACCCTTCGGCAGTGGGGTAAAAAGGGCAAGCATTGCGTTTTTACGTTGAGGTCTGCTCAAAGGACAAGACTTTCACGGGTTTGTCACCAAATCGTCCAATGAGTTGTCGTCGTCGATTGCTATTAAGTACCTACTGCCTACCTAAATACGTATTTTTAGTAAGTATATATAGTTGAACATGGAATATGTTTGAGACATCACCTAGTTTTTGTAGATAATATCGCAATAGTTGCATGGCATATATGTCAAGTGTCGAGGTAACACTCTCTGACGATGTTGTCAATTATTACCACATGTTGGCTGTTTTAGAAATTTGTTCAACATTACAAACTTTTAAACAAATACGGCTACCTACTTACAAAAAAAAACTTTTGCTTTTAGATGTTACTTAGTGACACTTTCTATAAAAAGTTACTATATAAATCAAAATTTAAAATTGTATTATGTGTATTCATTGAATTGAAACAGACCTTAAATTAAAAAGATAATAAATATTAGGAACTAAAATAAAAACTAAAACTTATTAGAATATAATATTGGAATTTAAATTTTGTTTAAAAAATATATTTTTCTGAAAACCGCATCTGAAATCGGTTAAAGCCGTTTTGAAGATATATAAATGAGAACCTGAATAAATGCCAAATCGAATCGAATATTTATTTTTAATATCAAACTTACCTGCTCCGTTCCAAAAATTTACAAAAAATTAACATTTTGGGAATTCAACATTTTGAGAAATTTAACATTTTGAGAAGTTTATCATTTTGGGAAATTCAACATTTCGGCATTAAAGGAAAATAAATAATGTCACAGACTGTCGGTCGATAGTTCCGTTTGTAATCTACATTCAACTAAAAATTTAAGCAATTTAATCAAACTATTATCGTATTATGCATATTTTAGTTCAATTTCAAAAACTATTATCAGCGCCATGCTAGTCTCTCGCGTAAGTATCTAACATCTGTATTTATAGATGGTCCTAAGGGAACTTTAGCTAAGTAAAGTATAAAGTAAATACCTTACTTTATACCTTGTCTCGCTCTCGTAAGTTACATCAAACGTCAGGGAAAAGGTGACAAAGTAGATATTACTAGACAAAACGTAATTGAATAACAGAGCGGTGTTGGTCTAGTGGTAGATACCCCGGCTTTCATTCTGAGAGTCGTGGGTTCGAATCCAGACCGACCGCGCACCAATGTCTTTTTCTTTAAGAAAAAGATATGTGCGCTAATAACATCGCTCTTACGGTGAAGGAAAAACATCGTGAGGAAACCAACATGTCCTAGGACTCACCACGGTCCGAAGACATGGGATATTCAGTGTTTTCTATGTATCATATGTATGTATTTACAAAAAAAAAAAAATATAATATGTAGTATATCCGTTGTCTAGTACCCATAGTACAAGCCTAGTGCTTAGTTTGGGGCTAGATTGCGCTGTGTGTAACGTTGTGCAATATTTATTTATTTAAAGCCGCATTCGTTTCATAATAAAGTAAATAGACTAAATGTTAATTACGACCTCGGTGACGACCTCGGTGGCGCGTCGTGCGAAAGCGCGACTGCAATGCAGGAGGTTGCGGGTTCGATTCCCGCCGGGTGCAAGTATTTATGCTTAAAAATAAATATTTGTGTCTGGTCTGGGTGTCCCTCTATGTATGTATTTACAAAAGAAAAATAAATATAAGTATTATATCCGTTGTCTAGTCACCGTAACACAAGCTTAGTCGCTTACCACGGGGCTAGATGGCGCTGTGTGTTGTTCGGAGAAATTATTTATTTATTTAATTATTACATACCGAATTCACAACACCGCAATGTGTATTGCGCAACTCAATATTGTCCCGATATTATGTTTTTCTTAATTTTTATAATTTAGGTATAAGTAGAGTATAGTCAGGTAAGATCGGATATGGGGGAAGGCCGTATGACTTATGACGTATAATTTTAAAACTAAAATAGCATTCTAAGCACCAAAAATTATGATTGGTCGGAATAATCTTGGAAGGTACGTTAAACAGACCCTTATCTCTGATAGCAGTTGTTAGGTCAAGTTAGAGGCCTAAGGCCGACTTGGAAACTCTAACACCAGGTGAACATCTATACGAAAGCCAAAGAAGAAGGTTAGGTTTTCTTTTTTGAGTAAGTATCAAACTTTACTACTCGCTAAGCCCACCTAGGGCTGAAATTTTAATCCTACTTACAAGTTACAAGTGCATATATGTAGGTACAAAAAGAAAACTACCCCTGCAATCTACATTAACCCTGAGTAACAAAGGCTACTTTTAAACCCGATAATCTCACGGGATCGGGACTTACGCGAGTGAAACCACGGGACGCAGCTATCAAACAATAATGTTAACAAAGAGTCATAGTTATTAAAACGAACCATTAACATACCGAAATCGGTCCCTATTTTAATTCCAATTCCAAAATCTATTTAGATACGAGCTAATTTGCAATTTGAAATTAGAACTGTATAAATCGGACGAATCACAGTTACCAATCAACGCGCCTCGTACCGAATTTACCCGAGAGGATAATCAACCGTTATTAACGCGTTGTTTGGCTGGTTTACTGGTTTTCAAGCTAGGTGCTTTCCTAAATTTTATTTGGATCTTCAATTATTGATCCATTAGGTTTTTTATTAATTTTATTTACACTTTTAACTTACAGTCAAGTCTAAACGCATGCGGTAAAATCGCATGCCTTTTTCTGTGATAATGCGCTTTCTTGGGACGCAGCAATGTGTAACTTCGAGTTAGGTGAACTCTATCACATCTAAAGAAATAAGTAAAACAAAAGACGGTCGAAACGAAAACAAAAGACGATCTATACGAAAACAAAATAAGATCGTTACAAAAACAAAAAACTATCAAAATGGAAACAAAAGACGATCGTTATGAAAACAAAAGTTGATCGAAATGGAAACAAAAGACGATCGAGAGGGAAACAAAATACGATCAAAATAGAAACAGAACAGACCCCGGTCCTAGTTTTGAAGGGCCCATTCGCCACCTAACTCGTAACTTCGTGGCCATCCAGCCAGATACAAAAAATATACTTATAAAAAATGGATGTTTTAGTTTAATATTTTATCTTTCTTTTATATGTTTATAATTTTAATAGATTAATTTTCCGACACAATGTAAATATTGTTTAAGAATTATAATAATAATATAATATATAAAATTGAAAAATGTCTGTCACGTAGACACACGTCTTTTTCTCCGATCTTATAAAAATATCGTAAATTATAATTGAAATACCATGAACAACATGAAAAAAGGAAAAATAAAACAAGTAACATGTTCAAACATGATCACATAATATAATAAAATGATAACGAGATCAGCAAGCAGAAGACAGACAACACAGAACGCACAACCACCACCATGGCAGCCTGTGACCAGCCGCGAGCGCGAGTCGTCGGATGAGGAGGTGTACTTCACACCTCCGGACACTCGCGGCTCCGACAGCAGCAGCGAGTCCGAGCTGTCGTCGCCGCCGCCGCCACCACCACCTGCGCGACGACGAGGGCGACCGCCGTCGGCACGCTTGGGGCCTGTGGGACACCACGTCCCGCGCCCGGCCTCCGCTACCGATGGTGTAGTGCGTCGCATGCGATGGACTCGTACCATGAACGAGAACTGCATGCGCGCCTACTATAGGGCTACAGAGGGAGGAGCCTTCATGACCACGTATCGTGATAGGATGCTGCCTTTGTTTCAGGCTCTTGAACCGACCGTGTCTGTTACTGCCCAACGATTATCGGATCAAGTTAGAGCTATCCAGCGGTGTAAACTGTTGGATGACTCTACGCTTGATCGTCTCCGTACTGAGGCGCTACCTATTGGTGTGACATCGGACTCGCGTCATGACCGACCCGCCCCGCTGCCGCCGCCGCAAGCACCGACCTCGTTGCCGTCGGTTGCGGCGCCCCGGGTCGGTTTGGATACCGAAGAAGTTGATTTCACTAATATGAGCGTAAGTACCCAAACTATTGAGCATTTGAGGAGAACTTTGGAAAATACGATTCAGGAGTACCGGTCTACCACGTGCACTAGGCCACGTCTGCCGCGTTTGCCGACGCATAGACGTAATTTAGCGCTAATGGGTGCCCTGGATGACCTACTAGCCCCCTATTTGGGTGCTAGTGAGGATTTAATTGATACTCACTCTATCTTGTACTGCGGGGCTATTGCGGCATGCCGTGTGGCTCGTGTTAGATTCCCGGACACTGACCGAACCCCGCGGCCGCCGTCATATGTCCCTGCCTGGCAGGTGCGGATAGAGCGACGTATCGATACATTCAGGACACTCATTGCAAAGCTTATCTGTTTCAGAGGGGGTAACACTCGCCCCAGAGTGATGCGTTTCGTGAACCAGGCTTTTGTTGGGACTGGTATCAGACCCCAGCAGTACATGTCTTGTGTCACGGAACGCATTGACTTTCTGAAACAGAAAATCTATGCGTGGGCAAACCGCATTCGACGCTACAGAGAGCGCGTAGATACGTATCGACTGAATCGTATGTTCCAAAGTGATCAAAGGAGGGTGTACCGAAACTGGGAAGGGCCTAGTCAGTGTGTGGTCGATGGGCAAAGGCCAGATAGTCGTACCATGATTAATTTCTGGCGTGATATCTGGTCGGTGCCCGTCGAACACACCGAGAGCGATTGGATGCGTGTTGTCAATGACGTGTGTGAGCCAATCGAAACCATGGAGGCCATTAGTATTACATCATTAGATGTAAAATGTGCGATCCGGACGGCTCAGAACTGGAAAAGTCCTGGACCGGATGGATTGCATAACTTTTGGCTGAAATGGTTTCGGAGCTCACACGTTAGATTGGCTGCACAATTCCAAGAGGCTCTTGAACTAGGTACTCTTCCTAGTTTTTTAACAACTGGTGTCACCTTCCTGCTCCATAAGTCCGGTAGTACCACGGAAGCTAAGAACTACAGACCTATTACATGCTTGCCTACCATCTACAAGCTCCTTACATCCATTTTGACCGTCAAGATTAATTCGCACATTGTTGCGAATAAAATTTTGGCTCCAGCTCAGAATGGATGTAGGGTAGGGTCCCGTGGTACTAAGGAGCTTCTCCTCATAGACATGGCTGTTTGCCAACAGGTTCGCCGGAGTAGAGGGAGTCTTTCTACTGCCTGGATTGACTACAAGAAGGCCTATGATTCGGTGCCTCATTCATGGTTACGGAGAGTGCTGGAGTTGTATAAAATTGATGCAACTCTAAGAGCTTTCCTAGACTCTTGTATGGGGCAGTGGATCACGGTTCTTCGTCAACCAGGTGGTGGAGATACTTTTTTTGATCCGGAGGACTATATAAGGATTGAGAGGGGTATATTCCAGGGCGATAGTCTGAGTCCCTTGTGGTTTTGTTTAGCTCTGAATCCTCTTAGCACACTGCTGGGGAATTCAGGGTTAGGCTATCGTCTTCGGAGAGGGGGTGAGGTTATTTCTCATTTGCTGTACATGGATGATCTCAAGCTTTTCGCTGCCAAAAAACCGGAATTGGTGTCCTTGTTAGAAATTACGGATAATTTCAGCAAGGCCATCAATATGGAGTTTGGTATCGATAAGTGTGCGGTCTTACATGTGCAGCGAGGGAGAGTTGTGAATTCATCGAATTTGCAGCTCTCAGAGACAATATCACTCAGATCCCTCTCCGAAGGTGAAACATACAAATACCTGGGTATGTCGCAAGCTTTAGCGATTGATGGAGATGTAAAACAGTCAGTGAAAGAGCGTTTCTTTGGCCGCCTAACAAAAGTTCTCAACAGTCTTTTGTCGGGTGGAAACAAGGTGCGAGCTTTCAATGGCTGGGTTATGCCTCTGCTCATCTATTCTTTCGGTGTACTCAGGTGGACTCAGACTGAACTTGACGCCCTGGATCGGAAGGTACGTTCACAGCTAACAGCCCATCGCATGCTTCATCCCCGCTCTTCGGTGATGAGATTGTACATTCCCCGGAAGTGTGGTGGTCGAGGCTTTTTAAATGCTAAGACTCTACATAACCGGGAAGTGTGCAGTCTCAGAGAATATTTTCTCGGTTCCGAGAGTGGGATGCATCGCGATGTGGTAGCAGTGGACAAGAACCTTACCCCGCTCTCCTTGGCAAAAGAGAACTGGCGCAAACCCTCGATACTCAGCGTCGAGGACCGCAAGGACATATGGAAGAGCAAGGAGCTGCATGGGAGGTTTTATCGGGTCCTTACGGACCCCGATGTAGACCTCCTTGCGTCGGTGAACTGGCTACGTTTCGGTGATCTCTTTGGGGAAACCGAAGGTTTTGTTTGTGCAATTGCCGACGAGGTAATGATGACGAACAATTATAGGAAATATATCCTGAAGGATGGTACGGTCGATATTTGTCGGGCATGCCACCATCCCGGAGAGTCACTCAGGCATATTATTTCCGGTTGTTCTCATCTTGCCAATGGTGAGTACTTGCACAGACATAACTTGGTGGCCAGGATCATCCACCAGCAACTTGCTCTTAAATATGGACTTGTGGACCAAGAGGTGCCATACTACCAATATGCACCCGTTCCAGTTCTCGAAAACGGTCGTGCCACGCTCTATTGGGACCGGTCTATTATCACGGACAGGACTATTATCGCCAATAGACCTGACATCGTGATAGTAGACCGGTCGGAACGACGGGCAATACTCGTCGATATCACCGTTCCGCATGACGTTAATCTCGTAAAGGCTGAAAAGGACAAGGAAACTAAGTACTTGGACTTGGCCCACGAGATTACCGCCATGTGGCACGTTGATTCGACAAGTATTGTTCCGATAGTCGTGTCGGCAAATGGATTAATAGCGAAGAGCCTCGACCAACATCTTAAGAGGCTTTCGCTAGACGGTTGGGTCAAGGGTCAGATTCAGAAGGCAGTCGTCCTTGATACGGCACGTATCGTCAGAAGGTTCCTGTCTCTGCGTCCCTAACCATCGGTAGCCTGGGCCCTGCCCCGCTGCCGACGGGCTTCTAGGTTTAGGTTTTTATAGTAATTTACTGTTTTTGTACAAAATTTATACATTGTTTATAGGACTTGTAGATAGAATTTTATATAAGTTTGTTACTTAGATGGAATTTTGTTTATAGGTTTTGTAGTAATGTATATATTTTGTATGTAGTTTATTTTTATAAAAACTTAAATTTAAGAAATAAAATAAATGAGTGAATATAATAACCTAACTAAACCAAGCTAACCAACTGTGATCGCTAAGTGAATATTATTCACCTAAAATACTGTCTGTCTGTCAATAAGATTTCAAGTTTTGACCTTCAATTATACTTAGATACGCTTCTTACAATAATATGTTCGATTGTTAATCGGAAGTAATTCATAAAAGCTCTTAGTAAGAAATAAATAGGAATATCATATTCGGATACTGTATAGTAAAGTCTAATAACAATAAAGCAAGTATTTTGTTAGCCAATAAAATACTAACCTTATAATACGTAGTATAAAGATTATTGTTGCCCAGATTTCGTCTCGGAGGCTCTGGTAGAAAGGATTTTTGAATGTATCGAAACATTACGTCCAAAATAAGATAAGGATTAAGATTAGATATCAACATAAGTTTTGCTTTCTTTTCTCTCGATGTTGAATTGAAATTGAACTCATTTTTTCGGTTTTAATAGGGTTAAAATTGTTTATTATTTTTAACATATTTTCAAAACCCGACGTTTCCTGAGACCTTTACAGATCTCTTTTTCAAGTTTCACCCTGAAAAACCCCGACTTTAAGAGAGACCTTTACAGGTAAATATTTTTCAATAAAACAAAGCGATTGAATTCGAAAAATGAGTTTAATTTCATATAGGTATATAAGTGATTCTATATAACTGACTATACAATGTCTTTCGGAGACGGTAATTTAAACCGAAAGGGGGTTGTTCTAGATGGCAACTGCTTTTGTTCTAAGACTTTCGGAATATCGAACGTTTTCTTTTAATTTTGGGGTTATGTTTAAAAAAAACAGCCGTTATTGAAAGTAATGTTTAGATTGTAGTAGTCCAAACTAAATAAAATGACAACTATATTATTATGGTAAATGATTTTAAACTCAAAGGAACAACTTGATTCTGTAATTTTACTAGATACTAAATATATAAAACTTAAAAATTGTTTTTAAACATTGAGTTAAGACTTTCTAGCGTTTCGTTGTATACAATGTGTTTTGGTAATTTTATAGCCGAATGGCGATAGTTCTACACGGTTAGGCTAACAACATAAATTCTACGATTTTTGTAAATATTATCTCGAAAATCAGCTATATCTTAGAGTTAGAGATCATTAACCGATTATTATCTTAAGTTCGACTTAAAAATTATTCTTCTTTTTTCCCTTGTGTTGGCGCCCTTTTCCTATACTCTATTATATAGAACGTATGTTTCCAATATAATAATCCTACCATCTACTAATATTATTAATGTGATAGTTTGTGTGTAAATAAGTAAATGAGTGTGTTTGTTTCTCCTTCACGTTGGTACGCTTATAACTGTAGATTTAGATTAACGCATAGGCTACTTTTTATCACGATTTTCCACGGTATCGGGACTACGCGGGTGAAACCTCGGGGCGATGCTAGTACTACCTATATCAACAAATCAAATTGACCCCGAGTAGGTTTGCGGTCTGTGGTGTTACTCGCTTCAGAAACTGAGTTAATATTGAGGTTATACAAGGTGTAATAGCTAGGGTATTGTATTGTAGTATATTGTGATTAATTAATTTAACTAGATTTAGTCCCTATTTTAGGTGATTAAAGTTTTATTGAAGAATAAAATTGGTATACGATTTTTTGGTTTATATTTTGTGATTCTTTAGAGACTCGCAGTGGGGTACTAGCAGGGTCCCCTGCTGGTACTGGTACCCTGGAGGGTTACTGCGGTTCGTTTCGATACGACATCGATACTGTCATACGATGATTCTACAGTCACACTCTGATAGTAGGGTGACAGTAGAACCATCGTTATGACAGTATCGTTGTCGTATCAAAACGAACCGAAGTAACCCTCCTGGTCTTGACACCTAAACAAAATGTAGGAAACAATGTCACTTACAATTACAATCCATTAACAAAAAAAAACAAAACAAAAGCATTCAGTTATGAAATAATCAAAAAAAGAATATGTAACCTGACAGGGATTTTAAGTTAGGCTTCTATAAACCCTTTAAATAATAAAACATTAGAAAATAGTAAGATAAAAATTACATCTCTAAAAAACACAAAGCAAGGACTCGAACCCGCATCTCACGGTTCCCATGCCCAAGCGACTTGGTGTTCGTCCTTTAAAATATTTGTTTAATAGCCGAGTGCAGGCTTGAGCGTTTAAAATATATCTTACTTATATCATGAAAGCGAAGGTTTGTGTATTTGTTACTCTTTTACGCAAAAACCGCTGAACCGATTGCGATGAAACTCGTTATACAGATAGCTGGGGAACTGGTCACACTTATAGCCTTATTAATAAACGTGGAGTAAGGTCGGAGAAGTTAAAACATGTTTTGTCTTTGTCTGTGACAAGAACTTTCAAAGTTGACAGACAAAAACAAAAAGTGGTAAAGTTACTCCGACACTATTCCACGTTTATTAATAAGGCTATTAGACTTTTTTTATCCTCGGAACTTAAGCGGGTGAAACCACGGTTCACTCCTAGTTGAATAAAAATAATAATTTCAAAAGCCAAATAGCAGAAATCGTATAGAATAATGCTCGTAACAAGTTCCGGCTTATTCACACCTTGTGGATTATGCTGAAGGAGATTCAATTTACTGAGGTCTGTGTGTAAATTGTATATTTGGTACCTATCTGTAATCTATTTTGGAATATGAATTACCTAGGTAGTTAAAACATTATAAATTTTCGTAAAAATCCTTTACAAGTATACTAGTAGATACAAAAATTATATTAAAAAATCACTTACTTTTTCATAGTTTTTTTTGGATATTCTATTTTGAAAATAAAACAAAAATGTATAATTAGGTATTAAAACAATATAGTGATTAGTATAAGTATTAAAACAGTATATTGATTAGTAAAGTAAGTAGGTAGTACCTACCTTCACAAAATGAAAGTCTTTCCAGTCAGTACAAAACTACAAAAATACCTAAACAAAGACAAAAGAAGCTCACATTTAGTTACGCTTGAGTGCCGAATCTTTCGAAGCAAACTACCCATTTGACGTAAGAAGAAAACGCTATGTCCAACTGGCACAAAGCGAGTAGCGGATACCTACGATTCGATGTGAAAACATACAGCTCCATATTATGTCCGGTAGTCAGGCCGTGTAGCCCCGGCATAGAATAGGGCTACCCTATCTCATTCCGTGAGTGTCCAGTCCAGACCTATTTGATACTGGGGCTACATGGCATTGGTCTTTTATTCTAAACATCATCATCATTGAAAACGTCATACGAGTCGAGTAAACATAACCTAGTGTGGTAAACACTAAGAAATAATGTTAAAACATAACCTCTTAATTTTCAAAAAAAGGTGGAATTTCCAAAAGTCGTAGAACGAAACATACGATCGAATTGAGAACCTCCTCCTTTTTTGAAGTCGGTTCAAAAGGTGCTCATGTAAAGAGCCAAATGCAGTATTTTTCTTTACTCAGTTATCCCTGTATTGGTGTTTTTTTCCTGTCACCGGAAAAATTAAATATAATAAATAAGCTAAAAATAAAATAGAAAAATAAATAAAATAATTAATACTGAAAAAGAGACGTGTACGTAAAGGTCTACGTTGAGCCTTGAAACAATGCTTAAAATAATAAACACCTCGTCATAAACAATATCGCGAAAACAAAAGAAAATCTAACAAAAAAAAACAAAAATAACTGCACCCGGCAGGAATCGAACCCGCAACCTTCTGCATTGCAGTCAGGCCTTCGACCGAATGCGCCACAGAGGCCGTCAATTTTGTGTAAACTGGAATCAAATCGGACAACATTATCGAACGTGTTTCTCGACTTTTAATCCAATGACTAACAAAGACAAAGGAAAGCTCAAAGGAGCTAGTCCCAGGAAATTAAACTTTACATATGAACGCATTTCAATGTTACTTTGCCGCTGATTTTATTAAAATTCCTTTCTCTTGCAATAATAAATTGTTTGGAAAACTGAAACGCTGAATCCGTTACTAATTTTGTTTCCAAATTCGGAAAATCTTAATTGCTATTTTAATAGAAATAGCAGCTCTGAAAGTGGGCACAATTTCGTTTATAACTTCGAGCGCAATTCTTATCTGTGTATGATGAAGATGTCTGATGCTGATATGTTTTGAGTTGGAAAGTTATAAATTTCTATTAATTTTTGTATGTAGCTCAAGGCTATTTTATTTAGGAAAGTTATGTTTTATTTTAGACTAGCTCCGTCCCGCGGTTTCACCCGCGTAAGTCCCGATCCCGTGAGAATATCGGGATTTTAATGGGGATCAAACGGTGAATGTAGCTTTCTAATGGTGAAAGAATTTTTGAAATCGATCCAGTAGTTTTTGAGTTTATTCATAACAAATATACAGACACACACAAAAATACAAATCTTTCCTCTTTATAAAATAAGTATTGATTTAATATTTAATTTAAGCTTAACATTCAGAAAGTCTCACTTTTAACGTGTGACTTTTGAAAATTACTCAATACTTAAGAGGGTGGGTACTGTTACCATTTCCATACAAACATAATACTAAAATAGAACATGAAAAATTTAATTTTCTACCCTAATATCGAAACTACATTTCGTTTATTTTTCCAGCGTAAATTACTAGTTTACATCTCATGTACATCTTATTTGTTTTATATTATTCCTAATAAAAAGTAATTTATGCTGTAAAAATGAACGAAACGTATTTCCGTTTTAATTCATTTCGAATGAATATTTTGGAAAACCTTGTGGTGGAAACCCTGTAAAAGTAAAATCTTAATCCGAATAATACCGATATTAGGGTAGAAAGCTTAATTTTTCATATTCTATTTTGGTATTATGTTTGAATGCAAATGTTAACAGTACTCACCCTCTTAAATCTGAATAAAATATTCAGTAAAGAAGATGTATGATGTCGTAGGATGATTTGATACACAGAATTTTCGCGAAAATCCTAGGGTTTTCGCAAAACCAGATAATAAGACGATAGGTGTGTTAATTCTCAATCAAACTGAAATGAATAAATAAATAAATTCTGTGAACAACACACAGCGCCATCTAGCCCCGTGGTAAGCGACTAAGCTTGTGTTACGGTGACTAGACAACGGATATAATACTTATATTTATTTTTCTTTTGTAAATACATACATATTATACATAGAGGGACACCCAGACCAGACGCAAATATTTATTTTATAAGCATAAATATTTGCACCCGGCGGGAATCGAACGCGCAACCTCACAGACGCACAGAGGTCATCGAAATAAGTTAGAAGATTAAAAAACACTGATTGCTGAATTGAAGTTTGCGTATTAGGTATCTATATTTGTTACTAACTACTAAGCAGACCACGATGTAACTTTGTATGTAATTTTCTGGATCCTTAAAACTCCATAATGTATTTAAAAATAAATAACTACAAATTACAAACGAAGAGAGAACCGGTGAAGTGTGTTGTGCATTAGCGCGATTGGTTTAAGGCGCTGCTGTAATAGAGCAACTTAACGTTGCTAACTTGATAGGCTGAGATAAGACACGATTACCTGTTTTGACAAAAAAAAATGTAAGGGTATTTTATAAGCAACAAGACTTTGAATTTTAACAGCTGCTTAAAAACTATGTATCGTTTGTCTTTTACTGTGATATGAAGTTTCAAAGTTAACATACTAATGTCTTTTTCTTTAAGAAAAAGGTATGTGCGCTAATAACATCGCTCTTACGGTGAAGGAAAAACATCGTGAGGAAACCAAAATGTCCTAGGACTCACCACGGTCCGAAGACATGGGATATTCAGTGTTTTCTATGTATATTTGTATGTATTTACAAAAAAAAAGTATAATATGTAGTATATCCGTTGTCTAGTACTCATAGTACAAGCCTAGTGCTTAGTTTGGGGCTAGATTGCGCTGTGTGTAACGTCGTGCAATATTTATTTATTTTATTTATACAGAGACAAACGTTACATAAACTTAGTCATTGTTTATATGTAAAGGGGTAGTTGTGTATGTTAGATATGTAACGTTCAATGCAAAGACTTGATTTCACTGTTTAGCCTGTTACTGTTAGTGTCATAAGTTTACTTACGATTACCTTAATGATAGTAATTATATCTTTTAGTACCTTCTTAGACTAAGTATTTATCATATAGTAATACATGTGTTTTCAAAGATTATTGTGCCGAGATATAAATAAATAGGTACGTAAACTTTAATTTTATGCTTTCGTGTTTTTCTCTGGTTTCATATTGCGTCATGCGCGATCTAAATATAAATATTTTTAGTTTACATATGACAGCGCCTTAACTGGAAATGTCGCCGCTTTTCTTCTGCCTCCGCTCAAAATGCAAAGGCTAGATTAAATTCTTCTAATGTAATGTTTTGGTAATGTGTGAAAATGGTGAAATATTTCTTTCGGAACAAGAATTTCTTGGCGACAATGACGCATCTGTTTTTTCAATTGACAATAAAAATGTAAGTCTAGGTTTTCTTTTGCTTTGTCTTTTTAGATCGTCTTTTGTTTCCATTTCGACTACACTGGTTCGTCGGGCTCGTTGCGATTCTCCCCAATGTCGTTTCCCCCTGTGTCGATTCCCCCGATAAATATTTATTATAGTCTGTCGGACGGTTACAGCTAGAAAGTTTCACAGATGATATTGTATTTCTGTTGCCACTATAACACCGAATTAAAAACAGAATAATAAGAAAAAACTAAAACAGAATAAAATAAATATTTAAGGGTATTTTTTTGTTTTAATTTAGATTAGATATCTTTTGTTTCTATTTTGATCGTTTATTAGTGACAAATAAGGTACCGATTTGGCCATCAATGTTGTAACCTGAAGCATGATTTTACCTCTACTCATGAAACTTTAAAGTTCTGCTTTAGTCACTTTAGTGAAGAACAATCCATTAATTTGTAATTAGGTACCATTCAGGAATTTTAAACAACATTTGATCTAATTTTCACTGGTCCATTTAAATAACTTCTCCATTGTGTGTTCAAATGACCCTTATAGTACAATAATTACTCAGTTTTCTAAGTTTTGTACCCACAAAGTTAATAGGGGTAAAACTTCACATGCGGGTCGTTTACCAACCGTTTTAAATGGCTGGACTAGATCTAAGGTATTCGCAATTTAAATAATCCTAATGGCAATTCATACGGTATTATTTCACTAAGAATGGCTAATTAGGGCGACCTGGAAACTCTAACAATACGTGAGGAGATACATTAAGTACTACAAAAGAAAAAAACTAAGAAATATATTTTTTACAGTAGAGATCATCTAGTTAGATGTTAATGTTATTACATTAACATCTAACTAGATATAAAGTACGTAAAAACTTATAAATGATACAAAAGAAGCGAAAACAAATTAAAATTGAATTATAAATAGCTTTAATTCAAGTTTTTGTAATAAGTCAAGTTACAAAAACAAACCTTATCAAAATAAGCCCAAGTTCTCGTTACTTGGCTGCGAGAACAAAATGCTGGCAGGATTTCCACGCTGAATGGCAACGCTAATTCTTTACACCAAAAATGTACTCCGGTTTTAAGAGGATAGTCTCCATTCTCTTTCTCCATACAAACGTAGTTCAAATTTTCCTCCCTGGATAAAGACATTAGAGCAAATATGTTTATGCCATAAAACTTATATCTGTCATGACTGTGCATCTACCTTTTTTTTTTTTTTTTCATTTTATTTTTTATTATACTCATTTATTTTATTTCTTAAATTTAAGTTTTTATAAAAATAAACTACATACAAAATATATACATTACTACAAAACCTATAAACAAAATTCCATCTAAGTAACAAACTTATATAAAATTCTATCTACAAGTCCTATAAACAATGTATAAATTTTGTACAAAAACAGTAAATTACTATAAAAACCTAAACCTAGAAGCCCGTCGGCAGCGGGGCAGGGCCCAGGCTACCGATGGTTAGGGACGCAGAGACAGGAACCTTCTGACGATACGTGCCGTATCAAGGACGACTGCCTTCTGAATCTGACCCTTGACCCAACCGTCTAGCGAAAGCCTCTTAAGATGTTGGTCGAGGCTTTTCGCTATTAATCCATTTGCCGACACGACTATCGGAACAATACTTGTCGAATCAACGTGCCACATGGCGGTAATCTCGTGGGCCAAGTCCAAGTACTTAGTTTCCTTGTCCTTTTCAGCCTTTACGAGATTAACGTCATGCGGAACGGTGATATCGACGAGTATTGCCCGTCGTTCCGACCGGTCTACTATCACGATGTCAGGTCTATTGGCGATAATAGTCCTGTCCGTGATAATAGACCGGTCCCAATAGAGCGTGGCACGACCGTTTTCGAGAACTGGAACGGGTGCATATTGGTAGTATGGCACCTCTTGGTCCACAAGTCCATATTTAAGAGCAAGTTGCTGGTGGATGATCCTGGCCACCAAGTTATGTCTGTGCAAGTACTCACCATTGGCAAGATGAGAACAACCGGAAATAATATGCCTGAGTGACTCTCCGGGATGGTGGCATGCCCGACAAATATCGACCGTACCATCCTTCAGGATATATTTCCTATAATTGTTCGTCATCATTACCTCGTCGGCAATTGCACAAACAAAACCTTCGGTTTCCCCAAAGAGATCACCGAAACGTAGCCAGTTCACCGACGCAAGGAGGTCTACATCGGGGTCCGTAAGGACCCGATAAAACCTCCCATGCAGCTCCTTGCTCTTCCATATGTCCTTGCGGTCCTCGACGCTGAGTATCGAGGGTTTGCGCCAGTTCTCTTTTGCCAAGGAGAGCGGGGTAAGGTTCTTGTCCACTGCTACCACATCGCGATGCATCCCACTCTCGGAACCGAGAAAATATTCTCTGAGACTGCACACTTCCCGGTTATGTAGAGTCTTAGCATTTAAAAAGCCTCGACCACCACACTTCCGGGGAATGTACAATCTCATCACCGAAGAGCGGGGATGAAGCATGCGATGGGCTGTTAGCTGTGAACGTACCTTCCGATCCAGGGCGTCAAGTTCAGTCTGAGTCCACCTGAGTACACCGAAAGAATAGATGAGCAGAGGCATAACCCAGCCATTGAAAGCTCGCACCTTGTTTCCACCCGACAAAAGACTGTTGAGAACTTTTGTTAGGCGGCCAAAGAAACGCTCTTTCACTGACTGTTTTACATCTCCATCAATCGCTAAAGCTTGCGACATACCCAGGTATTTGTATGTTTCACCTTCGGAGAGGGATCTGAGTGATATTGTCTCTGAGAGCTGCAAATTCGATGAATTCACAACTCTCCCTCGCTGCACATGTAAGACCGCACACTTATCGATACCAAACTCCATATTGATGGCCTTGCTGAAATTATCCGTAATTTCTAACAAGGACACCAATTCCGGTTTTTTGGCAGCGAAAAGCTTGAGATCATCCATGTACAGCAAATGAGAAATAACCTCACCCCCTCTCCGAAGACGATAGCCTAACCCTGAATTCCCCAGTAGTGTGCTAAGAGGATTCAGAGCTAAACAAAACCACAAGGGACTCAGACTATCGCCCTGGAATATACCCCTCTCAATCCTTATATAGTCCTCCGGATCAAAAAAAGTATCTCCACCACCTGGTTGACGAAGAACCGTGATCCACTGCCCCATACAAGAGTCTAGGAAAGCTCTTAGAGTTGCATCAATTTTATACAACTCCAGCACTCTCCGTAACCATGAATGAGGCACCGAATCATAGGCCTTCTTGTAGTCAATCCAGGCAGTAGAAAGACTCCCTCTACTCCGGCGAACCTGTTGGCAAACAGCCATGTCTATGAGGAGAAGCTCCTTAGTACCACGGGACCCTACCCTACATCCATTCTGAGCTGGAGCCAAAATTTTATTCGCAACAATGTGCGAATTAATCTTGACGGTCAAAATGGATGTAAGGAGCTTGTAGATGGTAGGCAAGCATGTAATAGGTCTGTAGTTCTTAGCTTCCGTGGTACTACCGGACTTATGGAGCAGGAAGGTGACACCAGTTGTTAAAAAACTAGGAAGAGTACCTAGTTCAAGAGCCTCTTGGAATTGTGCAGCCAATCTAACATGTGAGCTCCGAAACCATTTCAGCCAAAAGTTATGCAATCCATCCGGTCCAGG
This sequence comes from Idaea biselata, assembly GCA_958496205.1. Classification (NCBI taxonomy): domain Eukaryota; kingdom Metazoa; phylum Arthropoda; class Insecta; order Lepidoptera; family Geometridae; genus Idaea; species Idaea biselata. The sequence continues at coordinate 10,862,929 of OY292400.1, read as the reverse complement.
ACTTTTCCAGTTCTGAGTCGTCCGGATCGCACATTTTATATCTAATGATGTAATACTAATGGCCTCCATGGTTTCGATTGGCTCACACACGTCATTGACAACACGCATCCAATCGCTCTCGGTGTGTTCGACGGGCACCGACCAGATATCACGCCAGAAATTAATCATGGTACGACTATCTGGCCTTTGCCCATCGACCACACACTGACTAGGCCCTTCCCAGTTTCGGTACACCCTCCTTTGATCACTTTGGAACATACGATTCAGTCGATACCTATCTACGCGCTCTCTGTAGCGTCGAATGCGGTTTGCCCACGCATAGATTTTCTGTTTCAGAAAGTCAATGCGTTCCGTGACACAAGACATGTACTGCTGGGGTCTGATACCAGTCCCAACAAAAGCCTGGTTCACGAAACGCATCACTCTGGGGCGAGTGTTACCCCCTCTGAAACAGATAAGCTTTGCAATGAGTGTCCTGAATGTATCGATACGTCGCTCTATCCGCACCTGCCAGGCAGGGACATATGACGGCGGCCGCGGGGTTCGGTCAGTGTCCGGGAATCTAACACGAGCCACACGGCATGCCGCAATAGCCCCGCAGTACAAGATAGAGTGAGTATCAATTAAATCCTCACTAGCACCCAAATAGGGGGCTAGTAGGTCATCCAGGGCACCCATTAGCGCTAAATTACGTCTATGCGTTGGCAAACGCGGCAGACGTGGCCTAGTGCACGTGGTAGACCGGTACTCCTGAATCGTATTTTCCAAAGTTCTCCTCAAATGCTCAATAGTTTGGGTACTTACGCTCATATTAGTGAAATCAACTTCTTCGGTATCCAAACCGACCCGGGGCGCCGCAACCGACGGCAACGAGGTCGGTGCTTGCGGCGGCGGCAGCGGGGCGGGTCGGTCATGACGCGAGTCCGATGTCACACCAATAGGTAGCGCCTCAGTACGGAGACGATCAAGCGTAGAGTCATCCAACAGTTTACACCGCTGGATAGCTCTAACTTGATCCGATAATCGTTGGGCAGTAACAGACACGGTCGGTTCAAGAGCCTGAAACAAAGGCAGCATCCTATCACGATACGTGGTCATGAAGGCTCCTCCCTCTGTAGCCCCATAGTAGGCGCGCATGCAGTTCTCGTTCATGGTACGAGTCCATCGCATGCGACGCACTACACCATCGGTAGCGGAGGCCGGGCGCGGGACGCGGTGTCCCACAGGCCCCAAGCGTGCCGACGGCGGTCGCCCTCGTCGTCGCGCAGGTGGTGGTGGCGGCGGCGGCGACGACAGCTCGGACTCGCTGCTGCTGTCGGAGCCGCGAGTGTCCGGAGGTGTGAAGTACACCTCCTCATCCGACGACTCGCGCTCGCGGCTGGTCACAGGCTGCCATGGTGGTGGTTGTGCGTTCTGTGTTGTCTGTCTTCTGCTTGCTGATCTCGTTATCATTTTATTATATTATGTGATCATGTTTGATGTTTGTTTTTTATTTATTATTATTATTTTCATTAGAAAATAAAAAAAAATAAAAAGGTAAATGCATTGTCATGACAGATACCTATAGGTTTTATGGCATACACATATTTGCTCTAATGTCTTTATCCAGGGAGGAAAATGTAAACTACGCTTTTACGGAGAAAGGGAATGGAGACTATCCTCTTAATAATCATTCTATAGAAACAAATCCATAGATAAATAAAAATGTCCTCAACCACGAAACTAATATTTTTTATCTATTATTGAAATCAAAGCACCTACGTTCTCGCCTAATCTGAGAGTAAAGAATGACCTTACAAGCTTGGCTTTGACAGTGTTAAATAAGTTATTTCAGAATATAAATTTCAAATATTACAAAATTAATGTAGTAACATTGAACGATATTTTACGTGAGGGCAAATTAACACCGAAATGACTCCGGTAACACGATTAATGCGCTTTTGATGTTAGTTAAAGCATATTAATTACGATACTTTGGGGTTTTAAACGAGGGCGGTTATTCAAATTAATTATTCAGGGCAATTTATTTAATATTGAATATTAATGACAGTTTATTTGAAAAAAAAAAAAAACATAGCTCAAAAAATGGAGAAATTAAAAATACATTTTTCGGTTTTAATCGCGTAGTGTTTATTACTTTTAGACCTTTAATAAGTCTCTTCTTCAGGATTGACGAAAGAACCTGAAGAAGAGACATGTAAATGCTATTTCGGTCCAGTTATCTAGATAAACAGAAAAATAATTTTGTAATTCTATAAACATAGGATTACAAATTTATATTTGCAGTACCTATTATTCCATTTTATTAATACTTAGATAAATATTTGTGTCTGGTCTGGGTGTCCCTCTATGTATAATATGTATGTATTTACAAAAGAAAAATAAATATAAGTATTATATCCGTTGTCTAGTCACCGTAACACAAGCTTAGTCGCTTACCACGGGGCTAGATGGCACTGTGTGTTGTTCACAGAATTTATTTATTTATTTATTTATTATACCTGTTTATCTAGTAATAAAATTGAATAATAGGTGTCGATAGGTAGTTAGCTAGTCTACTTAGAGTTGTTGATATTCAAAAAGTAACACTTAAAGAAATGAGATCCCATCAAAACATGCTCAAAACAACATTTGCATGCTTGCATGTTGTTGATGGGTTTTGTATAGAGTTGTTTAACAAAAATTAACTGCAGTATATTATATGTATCATACGTACCTACGCATCTTACCTTTTTACTTTAGTTTCTGCTCAAAATGACAACTGAAAAGCAAACTATTCAATCGAAAAATAAACCAGATCAGTTCACGTAAGTATCTCAGACAAACCAACAAACCGAAAATACAAAGGCTTCTTCAGATATCCTTCCTACTAATATCACAAAAACGAAAATTTGTCAGTGCGTCGGTTTCACTTCTCAGATCTGAAGAGAAGTAGAGTTCTTATAGTACCTAGGTACTTTGTATGTATGTAGATATTCACATGTGATTGAGGTTTCCTCGTAAACCCGCGGGGCATTGCTAGACGAATGAACAAAACCCGGCCTAGTGCGAGTCCGGCTCGCGCACGAAGTGTTCCGTGCCACTATCGCGATTCGGTACGGAACCCTAAAATGAACACTGGACCAACTAATCTGTGACGCATCGCGAACGTTAAATTTATTTTACTACTGGCGACATCACTGTATCACTATATCAGATGGCGTTAGTGGTAAAAATACGTCGCGGTATCGTTACGTTTTTATGTCAAACATCACGTTTGTTGTATGGGAGGCCCCCTTAAATATTTGTTTTATTTTGTTTTTAGTACTTATTTGTTATTATAGCGGCTACAGAAATACATATTCTGTGAAAATTTCAATCGTCTAGCTATAACAGTTCGTGAGATACAGCCTAGAGGCAGACAGACGTCAAAGTTTCAGTAATGGGTCACGTTTTTACACTTTGGGTACGGAACCCTAAAAACAACAGAATTCAAGATTAATTCAGGTGGAAAATAAGAATCAGTTACCTACCTTCTCTACGCTATATTTCGACAGTACGATGCCAAGTATTGTTAAATGAACCAAATAAAATACGGTGAATTATTTTTGTCTTGTTTACCTTTTTCAAACGTCTTGCGAAAAGTTTTCACCGTGAATGATTCTTTTTTGTTCATTTGGTCACTAGCATTTTAAAATGTTTACATAGGTGGATGAGCGTTTGACCAGTAGGTGTTTTTAATTATGGTAGGTAAGTGACAAACTGGTCTAAGATGTAACACGTTTACCTAAAAGCAAATAGGAAACAGAGTCCCTAGTCCTCTTTTTACTATATAGCTGAAGGCTGAAGGCTCGGCTAAAGTGCGAGCGTGTAGCGGTCTAAAATAGCTCCAGGAACATTTATTTAAGTATGTAAGGCAAGATATTATGATGACAATTAAATCTTGAGAATAGTATACTGTATTAGGAGAACCTGTACGACAGTCTACATTTTCCATCTAAAACTTTGCTTTGTCGCAACTGGACGCGCATTAATTATATATTACAAAGCTAACTTACACAAATAAATGAATGAATGAGACTTACATAAATGATACTTTAAAATACATAAATAGTCGATCATATTTTAAATTAATAAATCTTTTTATAAGTAAATAATTAAGTAATTATATCCAAAACAAATAATAGGTAATAAATGACTATTTATATAAAAGAGAATAAATAGCTACAATATATAGCTAGCGCTAGGGTGCTAGCAAACAGCGTTGCAAGAGTGAAAGCTCACCGTGTTTTTAAGATGGGTAGGTACAGATCGTGTGGCGCGAGAGCAGTGCAAGGGACATAGTTTCGCGGTACGAAAAAGAGAAACATTTTTGTTGAATTAAATGTTAGGTATGTTGGTTTGAAATACTGTAATCTTTAGTTAGTATGTAGTATTGTCCAAGCCAAGTACAAGCCTAGTTGGTACTTATTTAAGGGCTAGATTGAGCTGTGTATAACGTTGTGCAATATATTATTACTAACTAGCTGCGTCCCGCGGTTACACCCGCGTAAGTCCCGATCCCGTAGGAGTATCGGGATCAAAAGTAGCCTGTGTTAATCAGGGTGAATGTAGGCTTCCTAATGGTGAATTTTTGAAATTGATCCTGTAGTTTTTCAGTTTATTTATTACAAACATACAGACACACACACAAACACAAATCCTCTCCCCTCTGGACCGCGAAAGCGTTACGACGTGTCTTTCTAGCTATTTTTTTTGATTAATTAGGTGTTTTTTTAAATAAATACGTATCGACGAATTCATCGAGCTACCAGGCGCGCATAAGAGCCGAGCGAGCGAGATACAAGTTGAGCCTACGTCACGCCATTTGTGGATCTGTCTACGTGTGGTCCAAGTGAGTAGCTTTTGCGTGTATATCATGTCTCTTCAACTTACTCCGACAAGAAGCGATCCCAACTTATACGATACGTCAGATAATGACGAGCCAAATGCGAAAAAAAGTCTCAAGCGTAAAATGTTTGATTTACCTGGTAGTAATGCGCTATTTAATCAATTGAAAACCATGATTGAGAACTTGTCAGTAAAGGTGGACGAGAAATTTGATTCTTTAAACTCAGCGATGCGCAACCAAAACGATGATATAAGGAAATCTATTGAATTCATGTCCCAATTATATGATGAGGCACAGGAAAATATTGGCCGCCTACAGAAAGAAAATACTGAAAACAAAAACAAAATAGCGGTACTTGAAGCTAAAGTGGAACAATTTGAAAGAAATTCCAGAGTGACATCCTTAGAGCTAAGAAACATTCCTAAAACAGGGGCTGAGGACAAATTAAGTCTGATGAATATGGTGAAGAATATAGCGACTACTATCAATTTACCTTTTCAGGACTCGGATATTCGTGAAATTTTCAGAATGAAACCGAAAAATAAACCTGATGGAGCTATAATTATTGAGCTGAATTCATCGATAAAGAAAGACAATTTCATAAAATCAGCTCGTAGCTATAATAAAGACAATCCACAGAATAGACTAAGCACGACATGTTTGGGGATAAACTGCCCACAAAAACCAATATATGTTTCTGAATTCCTTACGCCGGCAGCTAAAAAGATTCATTTCTTGGCTAGAGAATTTGTGAAGGCTTACAAATACGAAGGTTGCTGGACGTCTTTTGGAAAGGTCTTTATCCGTAAGCAACGTGATGGACCTCGCCTGCTGATAAACAACGAAGCGGACCTTGAAAAACTGAAAACGTCAGCATGACTAAGGGTATTGTTTAATTATTTCCAAATTTTCTTTTACATTTTGTTGTGTAGCTGTATTGAACTTTCAGTTTCAGTTTTATGCAAACCCTTTTTCAAAGGAACCTTTGTATTATTTAAGTGTGAAATCGTCCTAACTTTGTGGGGCTCAACCCTCTTGTCCATTTGCTCATCTGCGTCCTATGTAACCAACTTTACATACATTAAGGATCATATCATATCCTTCTATGGTAATGAGGTCTTACCTTTTCTAATTTGTGCGTATTGTTGCATTGAGATAACTTACTCTTGCATTACGTCACAAGAGCACTACTATCTATGCCATCAGCAAAATTCGATGATTTGAATAACGATTTGGATAATTATAACGTGGCTGAACATGTCACTTGTGACGCCGAGGATTGTCGCCTTCATTTAATATCGCCAGGTAATTGCTTTAAGCTTTTACACCAAAATATTAGAAACGCAAAATGCAATGTTCCAGGATTCCTTCCGACTATTGTTAGAACAAAAGTGACATGGGACTGTTTGGTGTTAACCGAATGTTGGCTCCCAAAAACTCCTAATATTCCTATCATTGATGGTTATAATCATATAGCAACTACTAATAATCTAACTCAAAACGAGGGAGTTATTGTTTATTATAGAAACGATCTAAATATTACAGTCAAAGAAGTGACCATTTTTGATTCGAATTGTCTTATAATTAAACCATATGAAAACACAATAATTTTGGCTATCTATCGGCCCGACGGCTATAAAAATACAAATAATTTTACTTTATCTCTTAACAATTACTTATCTTCAATCACCTCAACTACGAATATAGTGATATTGGGTGATTTGAACATTGACATTGGAGTGAATAGTGTTGACCATAGAAGATCAGATTATCTTGAGATGTTGGCTTTTCATGGAGTTTTGCCTGGTTATGTAACACCTACGCATGGTAAGACCTGCCTTGATCATATACTACTAAAATGCAAACTAGCTGCCCGATGCCTTGTACTACAAACAACAGTCACTGATCATTACGGTACGGCACTATTTCTTGGTTCTAGTCCTAAACCTAAAACTCCTATACTACGTACTTCGATAGATTATGTTGGCCTCGATAAAGATATCAAAAACATTAATTTAGAACAAATGTATAACACGAATGATGCTAACACTGCTACCGACTTCTTTATAAATACTTTAAAGGATATAATCGCCTCAAATACTAAAAAACTGTCTGCTCCTCGGCGTAAACAAATCTTTAAGCCTTGGATTACACCTGCAATGTTGAAATGCTTTCGAAATCGCGACAATCTTTATAAAAAAATGAAGAGAGATCCTAGCAACGAGACTAATAAACTGATCTATAAAAGGTATAGAAATTTTTGCAGTGCCATCCTTAAAAAGTCTAAGAATGAGTATGACAAACATGAACTTGAGAGTGCTGGTAGTGATGGCAAAAAACTGTGGAAGGTCATAAAAAAAATAACATACACAACTAAAATAAACAGTAACTGCTCTAAACTTGTTGATAATACTGATCCTGAAGTTGCTGTCAATGAGGTTAACAGTTTTTTTGTCAATGCAGGGAAAGTTTTGGCCGACAAAATTGTAGCATTCCCTAACTCTCAACTATCCCAAACTCATACCGATCAACTTAACTCTTTTGTGCTTTTACCTACGGATATGGCCGAAGTTAGGAGTCTGATAATAAAACTTAAAACTAACTCTTCTATTGGTTTGGATTTGATCTCGGCAAATATACTAAAAAAATACGCACCTATTCTAACTCCACCTATCACTTACCTATGCAATTTGGCGATATCGACTGGGGTTTTTCCTAATGCCTTTAAGAGGTCTAAGATAGTTCCAATTCACAAAACCGGTGACAGGAACTGCGTCAACAATTATAGGCCAATATCCATACTTCCTACGCTATCTAAGATACTTGAAAAAGTCATAAATAACAGACTTATACATTTTCTTAATCATAATAACATTCTAGCAGATAATCAGTATGGGTTCAGAAGTAATAAATCCACAGCTGATGCAGTTCAGGAACTAACTGACTACGTAGTGTCAAACATTGATAAACGAAACAAAACTATCGCAGTGTTCCTCGATCTTGCAAAAGCCTTCGACACAGTCTCTGTCCCGACACTTGTTGATAAGCTGGAATGTGTTGGGGTTAGAGGGACTCAATTAAGACTTTTTAAAGATTTTCTAACGAATCGCACTCAATGTGTCCAAATAGATGGTCACATCAGTGAGGAAGCTGAAATACTTTTCGGTGTTCCCCAAGGAAGTATATTAGGCCCTACATTATTTCTGGTCTACATAAACGAGTTATGCAAGACGTCTTTGGTAAACGGCAAAATAATCACCTACGCTGATGATACCGTGCTGCTCTTCAGTGACAAATCCTGGGATGATGTTGCTATAAATGCGCAAAGAGGGTTAAATTCGATAAACAAATGGCTTAGACAAAATCTCCTCACTTTAAACATCGAGAAAACAAAAGTTTTGAGATTTTTTATTAGAAACACAGGCAACCTACCTAACGTTGAACTAATCCACCACAATTGCCATGACTATTATAACTCTCAGTGTAATTGTCCTAAACTTCAACCAGTACCTTTAATCAAATATTTGGGCATAATCATTGATGAGAGAATGTCTTTTCATGCTCATATTGATCTTCTCGCTGGCAGAGTTAGAAAAATGATAGTTATTTTTAAAAATTTGAGACACGTCTCTGAGTGGAAGTTGTTAAAATCAATTTATTTAGCCCTTTGTCAATCGCTACTCTCTTATTGTATCACCTCTTGGGGGGGAATTTTTAAAACACATTTCCTAAAGATTGAACGTGCACAAAGAGCTATACTCAAAGTCTGTCACTCACTTCCTTTTCTTTTTCCAACCGAAGACCTGTACAAAAAATGTGAAGTTCTTACAGTAAGACAACTTTTTATCCTAAATGTAGTTCTTAAGCAACACTCGATTAATAAATACGACCCTAAATCCATTGAGAATAAACGTCGAAAGGATATAGTTTGTAAACTTCAAGTACCTTGCAATACTATTTTCGCTCATCAATTTTTTGGCTATCAAAGTTGTTATTTATATAATAAATCTAACAGGATTCTCAACATTTATGACAAATCTAAAGCTGTCTGTAAAAAAACACTCCAAAGTTGGCTTATTAATCTGAATTATGATTTTACAGAGTCCTTACTCTGGAACCAATAGCTACATTATACCTTATTTTGTAAGTAAATACTCATTTAATAATGTTTGATATAATTTTCAGTATGATATACGGTTAGGCAAATGAGATTATGTACTGATTTCTGGATAATAAGTAATTAATTCGTTAAAATAAGGGTATGGTGCGTGGTTGGATAATAAACATATTTTACATATCACATATAAGTGCTTTTCGCTTAAATCTAATAATTTATACAATTTGGGTAGTATGCTTCAGGTAGGTACATAAAATTGTCTTCTTTTTTTTTTTTTTTTTTTTTTTTTTTTTTTTTATTTAATTTAATTTTAATTTAATTTAATATGATATTTGGTATATTTTTTTGTCTGGTTTAACTTCCGACATGTGCTTGTTGCTTGGACCATACACCATACTTTGATGTTTGTTGACCAATCTAGTTCCGTCGAATCGAGTTCGCCCGCAATGCGCCTGAGTGATTTGTTTTTGATGTACCCACTTTTATTTTATTTCCGTCGTTGCTTACTAAATAGTTTGATTTCTTCTTTGCACTTCTATAATAATTTGGATTAAATACTAAACATTTTTAATAATGTAAGTATAACATATTGAAAATTTGATTTAAATAGTTTGCTAGCTTAATAGTTTAGTTTCTTTTGTTATTTTTATGATCTGCGCATCATAGGTATCTAGTGTTAAGTAAACAGTTAATTGTTATGTTCCCTTTCCTTTACGAAGTAAGTTATTTCCTAGTTCAGAGGTGGGAACCTGGTGATCTATAGCACAGGCTCTTATGCCTATTTTAGACACCAGTTTCTCGCAATTACATCAAACTCTTAAAATAACTTGGTTATATCTACCTTTCAATATTGTGAACTTTTTTTGTAATTGTGAGTCTAAATAAACAAATTATTTATTATTTATTATTATTTATTATTTTCTCCGTATAATGTTAGCGTAGAAGTGCAGATGTAGATATAGAGTGGCGGAAAAGAGTATTATCTTTTTGAATAGAGAGTCACATTTAGAAAAAATATTTTCAAGAAAAAATAGCATTAAAAAAAATGAAATTTGAATGCTATTTTTCCTTGAAAATCAATTTTCTAAATAAAATAGCCTTGAGCTACATACAAAAATTAATAGAAATTTTTAGAGAGTCACATGTTAAATAACCGCCTTAAATAAATCGCTTACTTTGCTCACTCTACGCCCTAAACCTATACAAACACGAATTGTCAAAGCGGATCAATGCCTACAGCAATATGACTAGTGTTTGCCGAAGCGATTGAAACACGAGGATCGAGACTAAGCAGTAAGTACCTACAGTTCGATACAATCGTACTATAGAGGGCTCTACATAGCTCTTCACTATTGAGTTGATACCAAGAGCTTTAGTAACCTAGATTTATTAGCATAAGTCATTTATTATTTTTGAAGTAGTCTATACTTATGCGTGGATTCGTAGATGATTTAAGCTGAAAGGGGGTTGTTCTAGAGGTCTAGGGGAACAACTTGTTACTTGGCTCTTCATTATTGAGTTGATACTCAGAGTATTTCTAACTTAGATGAAAACAAAAACAGCAGATAGTCCTGGTGGTCCTGGTGGTAGACCTAGTCTCGGAAAATGAGACGATAAAACTGCGTCTAGCGGACGCACTAGCCTCAGTTGTATGTCGAACCGTTGCTGCGTTAGCACGTACTGTCACACTGCGAGTATCTTTTTGAAATCCATCAGAATGCCTTTTTGCTCATTTTATAAATGCTTGAATCATTCTTAAACAAATGTTTTTAAATACAATAATTTTATGAATATTGATGTAGGTGTTTCTAACTAATTTGAATACGCAATGTTGGAATATACCGTAAGGTCAGGTGGGGTAAGAGAAACATACCTCATTTTATTCCGAGTTCAACGCGACCTAGCACCTAAACTAAATCAGCTAAATGCATATTGATATTTTCAAATAAATACTTGATTTATTGTCTATCTATGACTTTGGTACATAATCTTCTGCTACTGCTATCTTCAAAAATAAATGCCAAAATAGTTTCGTAGTTTTAATGTTTCTCTTACCCCATGGTTTGGGGTAAGAGAAACACGTTTTATATCTGCGTAAATATAGTAGCTAACAGCACATTAAACAGTGTGTTAGATGAGCAAACGCGGTTGCAATCAAGTATGAACCGTATTTCGTTTTAATAGAGTTTAAATTACATTAAAAGTAGAAAAAACGAAATTTGGGGTAAGAGAAACACATACACCAAAACAGAGATAGTAAACATTTTATCCATTATACTCAACACAAAAACGTGAAGAAATACGCTATGAATAACGAATTATTATGTTTTTTCTTACATTAATCCCCATCACCATACAATTTTAGTTTAAGTATTCACCTACATCTGCATCTACCTGAATGGGTTCACCTGGAATAAAAGTCAATTTATTTTAATTTGTTTTATTATTTGATTATGGAACTTAAATGAAACTGCGCTAAAAAAGTACGTCAAATAAATAAGCACCAAATTACGTGTACCTACTTCTGTACCTATTAAGATTTAGCAGTTTAGGGAAGAAATGCCCTCTCAGATTTTAATGAAAAAAGTATATAATAGAATATCAACAGTGATAATTTACTGAACACATGCTACGCATTATTAGAGCGTAAATGTTTACAATCCCTGATCTCGTATTTAGCTGATCCACTTACCCCAACAATTATTTTATGTGGTTTGATTTTGATTGCAACAAAATTCGTATTATCTGTGTTATTTAATTGTAAATGAGTAATACGGAGTAAAATTTACCTTTTTCTAGTTATTTATGTGTTAACAAACTAAAAAAAAATTACTTCTGTCACTATTTGTTACCATCGCAAACAAAAGGTGTCCAACTCGTGTTTTGACGGTTAAGAACTATCAAATTTGTTTTGGATTTTTCTCGGCGTTGGGTCAACGTAGCGACTTACCTATATGAGGGAACGGTAGAACTAATAAACTTAGTCTGTTCTATTGACATAGCTATTCTTCACTTAAACCTTATCGTTTAATATTTATTACATTTCGTTTCTCTTTACCCGGTGTTTCTCTTACCCCCACCTGACCTTATCTACTATTTTTGTTTTCATCTAAGATTTCTAACCCAGATTTATTAGCATGAACTATTTATTATTTTTGAAGTAGTTTTTACTGATGCAGCGTGTTTCGTAGACGGCGATTTAAGCCGAAAGGGGGTTATTCTAGAGGTCTAGGCGAAGAACTTGTTAAATGACTATTAGAAATTCGAAACAGTATTCATCGCAATTGGTTCGGTGGATGTTGTGTGTAAGAGTACGAGTATTACTAGACAAGTAAGTCTCGATCCCGTGGGTATATCGGGTTTAAAAGTAGCCAATGTTACTCCTCGATAACGTAGCTTACTATTGTTAAAAAAAAATTAAATTCGGTTCAGTGGTTTCAGAGATTACCTGGAAAATACATACATATATGTTAATAACGTTACCGTTTTTAAAGCTTTTATTTAACTTCCAATGTATGTTTGTCCGGGTGGAATCTTGTTATAATATTAGGGCTATATATCACCGGGACACCAAGGCGGCGCAACCAGTTGCGCCACCGTGGTGTCCGTAAGCTACCAAACTAGACACCATACAGACACCAGAGTCGCCACACCACACTGAGACAGTACTGCTGCATGCAATGAGGTGAGGACGTCACTGGCTGGCGGCCGGACTGGCGGCGGCCGAGTGAGTGAGACACCATACAGCGCTATAGTAATTGGTGGTGGCGCGACCAGCGTGGCGGCGCAACCACTAACATTCTGTGCACGGGTCCGAGTTGGTCGCGCCGCCAAATTGATTGCGCCACCAAACTGACACCAAGTGAGTAACTCTCTATAGAGCTGTATACATTTTGTTGGTAGCGGCGACTGGTTGCGCCGCCATGGTGTCCCGGTGAAATATAGCCCTTAAGATCGGCCACCAACAGGGGCGACCAAAAAGGCGACCAACAGGGGTAAGAAACCCATGTTGGTCGCCTTTTACACGGGCGGAGGAAACCGTGGTCATGTTCTTATAGACCCGGGCTAGTCATGGCTTATCATGGGCTTAATATAAGATAGGGTATACGATTAGTAATTTATTATACTAATTACTCTCTTACTAAAACTAATTACTAATCAGTATTTAATTAGTAACATAGGATTCTAGAATTGCAGCACTCTATAAATTATTAGCAGGTTAGTTGAAATCAATACTGAATGTCTGAAATGTGCTAAATCGCTAAACCATTAATTTTAATATAATGAATTTTAGAATTGGTACGTAGATTAGATAGACCTATTGATTGGAAACCTACTTTTAAGGTATTCCGTATCCAAAGGGTAAAAACTGGACCCCATTACTAAGACTCCTCTGTCTGTCTGTCCGTCTGTCACCAGGCACTATCTCATAAACCGCTATAGCTCGACAGTTGAAATGTTTACAGATAATGTATTTCTGTAGCCGCTATAACAACAAATACGACTGTACTGCTTTTTTTGTGAAAATGGTACAGAACCCTGCGTATAATATAAACACCATTTATTTCAGGCTACTAAGGCCCATAAATGCATATGTACCTTATAGACTAACATACATATTTTATAGTAAAATGAATGTGTTAATAGATAGCTTAAAACTATGTTAGTAGCACTTCCATGACACTACACTTTAGTCTTTGTGTTCTTGTGGACCTTGTCCGCGGGTATAAAAAGGTTTATAAAAAGAGTAAAATGGATTCAAATCCCACTTTACTACTAAACTTATCAAAACGTAATTTCAAAGACGATAATCCCAAAAAATATCCCATATTTGCCTAAAAGCAAGAACATTTTCCCAATTTATCTCAACTACCGATGGAAATTGACCTTTGGAAGTACCATCGAACACAGAAAACGGCTCTCGACCTACCCGCAAACTCAGGAAAACAAGAAAATGCTTTTGTCTCAGCAAAATTTTGGTCACTATCGAGTTCGTTTAGTTGTATGTTACACGAAATGTACGAGAAAATTAGTCAAACCAGTTTTAAGTAAGTAAATATAATTTTAAATAGAGGGCCTTGCTCGTTAGTTTTTAACCCGATTAAAAATTTGTATTTATTTTACATAAATTAAGAAATAGGAAGAATAGAAAAAAAGAAAAAGAAAAAAAATAGCAAGCACCGAATCGAGAATATTCATCTTTTTATTTAAGTAAGTATGTTCTTATTTGTGTCTTTTTAGTACTTAATTATAGTTATTTTCAAATTTTAGGTTAGTTTTTTGTTTTTGTGGATTTCTTTGTTTTGTTTTGTTTTATATTTTGTGTTTTTAAGTCTGTTAAAAATGATGTTTATAAATATAGGTATTATATGAGGGAGATCGGCCGACGGCTTAGGGATCGGGGTTTGGACTGCCGTTCGGGCTCTTTTTTGGTGCAGAGGATGGCCGTTGCTATCCAACGAGGAAATGCTGCGTGCGTTTTGGGGTCCTTTGCGCCGGGAACGAATTCGGGTGGCCTGTTCGACTGAATGTACTCGTTTTAAGTATATTTGTAGTTTATTTGTAGTTTTAAGTTTAATTATAATTTAGATTTAATTTGTGTATCCCTATTTTATAATCAATGTATGTTTTACGTATTAAATAAATTTATACAGATTACGTATTATATAATGAATCCCTAACTAAGGTACATTGGATACGTTTTCGTCCAAAATCATACGGACGCTAACGTACGAAGACGTACGAACAATCCTACCTATCCTGCATACGAATCAGTATACGTACGACTAATTCGTATGCAGTTTGCGCGCTTTCATAGGACTTGAAAGGATGGGTTTGTAAGTTACGTCTTTGTACGTACAACATTCACCTATGAGACTTACAGCCGAATGCAGAAACGCCACTTAAAATTTGAGGCGTACTTAAATAATTGAGCCGCTTCTTAATTTAAAAAACATATGGTATTTCTTGACTTTGAGAGGTGCTTAGTTGTTTAAGTGGAACTCAAATTTAGAGTTGCGTTTCTGTATTCGGCCGGTAGAGTCTCTGTGAATTTTGATGACACTATTCGTAATAGGAATTTAAAAAATAGGAATAGGATTTAGGAATTTTGTTTTAATTTTCCTAGTTCAGGCATTTGTGTAATTTAGATTTAAATCAAAATTTAACTTTAAGTAATTTTTGTACACATTAATTTGGTTTTTTTTTTTAAAGGCTAAGTCTTTTAGGCTTTTTTAAGCATAAGACCAAAGGCTATAAGCGGCTTTGAGGCGCTAGTTTGTCCCACTGTAAGGCTAGCTCTACAGTAGTACAGATTAGCACACTAACCTTTTAAAATGAAATATAATATTTTCGTATGTTTAAAAATATTATGTATCCTTCACGCAATATATCACATGAAAGGTTCAGAAATTCCACAAGTAATTTCTACAATGTTGTCTGGAGCGATTTGACAACCTCATTACAACCAAAAAGATTCTCTTTATGTTCAAATGAAAAGTAAACAGAGAGGAAAATTAGTTTCGAAGCCGCATGCAGATGCCTTGAAAGACCCAAAATTATATGAACTGTTATAACGACTTTGAAAATAATCGATATACACCTTACAGGGTGTTGGAGTTTATACTTATATACGTTGTTCTAGGCGTCTAGGCGTCTAGACGAACAACTGTTTGTTCTACGGCTTTTGAAAATTTCTAGAACCTAAGTAGTTTCCGAAATTGTTGAGTTTAAAAATTACTTGAAAATCAGCTGTTTCTAAGAGTTAGAGATCATTGAACTTAAATTGTCCTTTTATTTAGTTTGGACTACTATAATGTATACATTTACCCCCTTACTTATAAACGATGACTAACTTTATGTAATGTTTGTCTGTCTGTTAACTTTGAAACTTCATGCCACAGTAAAATACAAACGTTACATAAAGTTAGTCATCGTTTATAAGTAAGGGGGTAATTGGCTTCATTTAAAAAAGCATTGTCTACGTGTATACTCTGTGCGGTCTAATAAAAGTGGACCGCGGTTTCACCAGCGTTAGTCCCTAATCCCGTTTTTATTTCGGGATACCTATCACATATACCGAGTTTCATTGCAATCGGTTCAAATATTTTTTTCGTGAAGAAGCTTCAAACAAACTACTCAGCAGTCGATCCAGATTTTCAAACAAACAAATCCGTCCACCGCAAACTATGCCAGCTATGCTCAGTAATGAACTCACTTCTTTGAAAAATTTACGAGCTAAGCTTAATTAACTTACTAACTCTTCGCGTCTTTACTAACTTTTGTCGCCCTCACAGTTCGGTCAGAGTCTACGTTCCTGATGATGGCTTTTTAAAGCCGAAACGAAGCACGGTTAATGATTGGTGTCACTAACACTACCACTAAAGCATATTTAAAGAGCGGTGGGAGGGTGGTGCTCTTTGCAAGCTGCACACTGCACGCTGTGTTATAACACTAGTCAGGTGTCAGACTAAAAACTAAATATTATTCTTTTACAGATTAATTAACTTAGTTAAGTTGATTGATAGTGAATGACTAAACCTGGCCCAGGACCGGACTGCTTGGAAAGATGTTAGGGAGACCTTTGCCCAGCAGTGGGACAATACAGGTTGAAAAAGAAAAAAAAAAAGTTGATAGTGGACGGTCAGCTTAAAAGGCGAGTTGCAAAATTTATGCATGCATGAATATTCGATGAACTAAATTGTGAAAAATTCTAAACTCGAGACTTGGAGGACAGTCTACCTACTCTTTTCTCCATACAAACTTAACAAACGTAGTCGACTGTTGCCTTCCTGGATAAGGATATTAGGAAAAATATGTTTATGCCATAAGTCCTATATCAGCCATGACCTTGACCATGCCACAACGTTTTGATTTTTTTCATTTTTTATTTTTCAGAAATTTATTTATATTCTAATTAGAAAATGAAAAAAAAAACAAAACGTAGGGGCATAGTCATGGCAGATATAGGTTTTATGGCATAAAAATATTTGATCTAATGTCTTCATCCAAGGAGGGAACCGTCGACTACGTTTGTATGGAGATAGAGTAGGTAGACTGTCCCCTCAATAGGATTTCCTGTCCGTTAGTGATTAAGTTATGTCGACACTGACATTATGGGCTTCGGATTGAGCAGGGCGCGGATTGTTCAAGAATGTTTTCTTAAAATAGATATTATATATGGCTTACCTATCGTACAGTAGCGGCGCTCGCGGTTTCACCTGCATAAGTTCCGATCCTGCTAGAGTTACGGGATCAAAAGTAGCCTATGTCCTTCTACAAAATACCATCTATCTTTATACCAAAATTCATCAATATCGGTTGAAAACGTAACAGACACAGTTACTTACGCATTTATAATATTAGTAAGACAAGAAAATTTGATGAAACAAATTGCGAAAGTGTCCATGCGAGACCTGTATTAATGGGATTTTCTGTCCGTTAGTGATTAAGTTATGTCGACACTGACATTATGGGCTTGGGATTGAGCATCTCTAATTTAAGTAAGGGTCAACGCATATAGAGTGATGTCATTTGCAAAATTGCTCCCGTAAGTGTGATAAAGGTGTAAGTTCAAGAAGGTTTTCTTAAAATAGATATTAATGGCTTATTTATCGTATTTTTCAAGGTCGAAGAGTCAAGGTAATAATAGTTTAAAAAAAAAGAAAAAAAAAAAACTTTGGCACAAAGACAATCTGAAACTCTTTGGTAAGTGAAGGCAGACTGGTATTTGACAGATAGGGCAGCCACTTTGAATTTCATGACCTACTCGATTCGATGTTTTTGAAACACGTTTGTTGTATGGGAGCCCCTCTTAAATATTTGTTTTAATTTGTTTTTAGTTTATTTTTTGTTGTAGCGGCAACCGAAATAAATCTTCTGTGAGAATTTCAACCGTCTAGCTATTACGGTTCATGAGATACAGCCTGGTGACAGACGGACAGACGGACAGACGGACAGACGGACAGACGGACAGACGGACAGACGGACAGACGGACAGACGGACAGACGGACAGACGGACAGACGGACAGACGGACAGACGGACAGACGGACAGACGGACAGACGGACAGACGGACAGACGGACAGACGGACAGACGGACAGACGGACAGACGGACAGACGGACAGACGGACAGACGGACAGACGGACAGACGGACAGACGGACAGACGGACAGACGGACAGACGGACAGACGGACAGACGGACAGACGGACAGACGGACAGACGGACAGACGGACAGACGGACAGACGGACAGACGGACAGACGGACAGACGGACAGACGGACAGACGGACAGACGGACAGACGGACAGACGGACAGACGGACAGACGGACAGACGGACAGACGGACAGACGGACAGACGGACAGACGGACAGACGGACAGACGGACAGACGGACAGACGGACAGACGGACAGACGGACAGACGGACAGACGGACAGACGGACAGACGGACGGACGGACGGACGGACGGACGGACGGACGGACGGACAGACGGACAGACGGACAGACGGACGGACGGACGGACAGACAGCGAAGTCTCAGTAATAGGGTCCCGTTTTTACCTTTAGGTACGGAACCCTAAAAACATGTGTATACTTAATATCAAAAAGAAGTAATGTTGGCATTGATCAACCTTGTACTTAAAATGTCGATAGGATCTAGTCGAGGATAAAGAGGAAAGGTTTGTATTTATGTGTGTGTGTGCATCTGTATATTTGTTATGAATAAACTGAAAACCCACTCGATTTTTAAAAATTATTTCACTATTAGAAAGGTACATTCAACCGCTACTTTAAATCCCCATATTTCCACGGCATCGGGACTAACGCGGGTGAAACCGCGGGACGCAGCTAGTACTTAAATACAAGCACTGCAGGATTTGTTACAGAAAGATCTATCCACCTACTTAAATAGGTATACCTAAGTATAGGTAGGTACCTTCCTAATTCGATTCTCAAGACAACTAGTTCTAAGTTCAGTTAAGTCCAAGTGCTTGGAATTTACATCGGAAGTCCATTTACACGTTGAATGCCCAGGTTGTCCTAATTTATCTAAAGTTAGGCTAAGTCGCGTCATCTCAAGATTCTGTGCGTTGCTTCCTAATACTCATTGCATATAGATGACCACCGCCTCTGCAATTAAAGCTTCCGGAACTTGGTAATCTTTGAAGGAAAAAAACGATTGAGGTATATATAGTACGTATCTATAGCCCTCAGAAAAACTAGTGGAAATTTTATCCCCCAACACTAAAGCTGCGGTTTCATTGGGCAAATCTTGCAAGTGATGACACATATCAAATTGCATATTATATCTGGCATACAAGCTACAAGTTGTATGAAGTAGTTAATCTTGAATGTGCAATCGTTGCATGCACGATTTTTAGGGTTCCGTAGCCAAATGGCAAAAAAACGGAACCCTTATAGATTCGTCATGTCTGTCCGTCCGTCTGTCTGTCGTCCGTCCGTATGTCACAGCCACTTTTTTCCGAAACTATAAGAGCTATACTGTTGCAACTTGGCAAGTAGATGTATTCGATGAACCGCATTAAGATTTTCACACGAAAATAGAAAAAAAAACAATAAATTTTTAGGGTTCCCCATACTTACAACCGAAAGTCAAATTTTTTTTTTTTCATCAAACCTATACGTGTGGGGTGGGGTATCTATGGATAGGTCTTCAAAAATGACACGGAGGTTTTTAATATAATTTTTTTTCTAAACTGAATAGTTTGCGCGAGAGACCCTTCCAAAGTGGTAAAATGTGTGTCCCCCTTAACTTCTAAACTAAGAGAATGATAAAAGTAAAAAAAAAACATATTATAATGAATGATACAAGTTTAGGATTATTTTAGTCATTTTAGTGGGCAAAAATTGTGTGAAAGCCTCATCTATGAAAAATTTGCTTTATTATGCAAACTTTCTAATACTTGCCATAGTCCGCACGCTACGTAGTTAAGCCTTGTTATTATGAACTAAAATATAACATACTTTAACTTTGACCAGCAAATCAAAAATAATCTTTTGAGACTGCGTAACACAGTCCAGGTAAGCACACATCTAATTGAACGAGTGTCACATAGTAGTGAAGTGCTAAGTTAACGTAACTTACCTTTCTCAAAACTTCCGAGACTCACTTAGACTCCAAGTTGCTTAATTTCCCTAATGCTAAATCATCCAACTGCTTAAGTAACCGCTAAGCAACGTGCGTGGTCTGTTATATGGCTTAAAGTTACATTAAGAGAGAATAATGGCCCATTCCCTGTATTTTGTAGTAGGCTGGTTTTATTTTGAACGTCTTTGCTACGAATTTTACTACGAATAAGTACAAAATACAAAGCTGAGGAGGTTTTACTTAGAAATAACAAAGTATTTTCGCCTTGAAATTAGTATTGTTTTTTTTCCTAATAGAAGTCCAACATTCGTTTTCCAAGACAGATTATTCCATTAGAAGTGGAGTTCCATTAGATGTGGAGTTTGAGGTGCAGGTACCAGTGCAGTTGCTTCCTTCTTCTTCTCATCTGAGCTATGTTCCCGGATGCAAATAGATTTGGTAATATGTTTACGGCCGGCAGCCTGCCAACCCTCCTAGGGACCAATCAGTTTATCCGTGGGGATAACTTAGGTTTGCAAGACTCGCTCAGATCCCTTAGTCACCTTTTACGACACCCACCTGAAGAGATGGGGTTATATGCCTGTACTACACTACTTACATTTTTTTTCCAACGTACGACACCACCTATAAACTGTATACATGTATCTACGTAGTAAAAATAAATACTTATTACATACAATAATAAAACACAGCAGTTTAAGTTATAGGTCAGCGCTAACAGATCTATTTAGATTATTCATTTCATTTTGAAGTTATATTTTAAAGACTTTCCCAACAGACTCGCAAAATTTACAGATCAGGAAAAACAAACTCTAAAATTAATCTCATTTTTCGGTTTTAATTGCGTTGCTTTTAAAATATTTTGTATTTTCAACTCATGACGTTTCTAAACCTTTCCGAAAAATAAGTTTAATTTCATGTCAGCATCGCAAAAACTGAAGGAATACCTGTAAAATTACTCTGCCAACTTTCTCGTAAAGTGAAAAAATAATTACTTGCTAATAAATAAATAAATTAAATTCTGTGAACAACACACAGAGCCATCTAGCCCCGTGGTAAGCGACTAAGCTTGTGTTACGGTGACTAGATAACGGATATAATACTTATATTTATTTTTCTTTTGTAAATACATACATATTATACATAGAACATAAGCATTAGAGATGGGCCGACTAGTGGTTCTGCCGACTAGCAGACTAGCCGACTAGTCGGCCGACTAGTCGGCAATGCAGATCATTATAATTCCGAGTTATTTGAGTAAATCATGACCACTCGGCGATTGTTGGTATTTTTGGATACATTTGCACTTCGAAAGCTGTAACGAAACTTCCAAAAAATAGTTGAAATAATAATAATAAAAGTTGGAAAAAAAAATTGAATGGAGCTGAGACATAGTTATGACATTTATATGATGTTAAGATGATGTAGGTACATATGTAGGCTATGACGTGTTTTGTTTACGTTTTTCTGACTACCCACCTTCTAACTGTACTGCTAATTCAATGAAATATTGGTTTTATTGCATAATTGTTAGTTGACGACTAGTCGGCATAATTTGCCGTCGGCTTTCCCGACTAGTCGGCATAATTTGCCGTCAGCTTTCCCGACTAGTCGGCGACTAGTCGGCCCATCTCTAATAAGCATTCATAGGTATGCTACTACAGACACAAAAATCCTCTTACAAAGTCATTTGTAGAGAAAGTTATTCATAAAAATCCCCGGACTTCCAAACATCTTGTAGAAAATATTCAGATCCGTCGAGAGCTCAAGTAAAAGTCAAGTCAAGCTCAATTCCGATTTCAATCTCAACGTGACTTGTTTACTAAATTCTTGTCTGCAGTAACTAAACTCATTGTAGAATGTAGATCTACGTATATTCCGCGCAGCACGCAAAGGGTTTGATGTTATTTCGACTTTTTCTCTCTCTTTGAATGATATATTCACGCAGATATTTCATAACGTCGGATTATAGACATAGACAGACATATATTTGCTATAACAACACACATACACAGAAAAATAACAATAACGGTTATAGAAAGATACTTATAATATAATAGGTCCGTTGTGTTAATGTGTGTTACAATACAACAGCAAAAAGGCAGCAAAAAGTCGGGGACTCAGCATTTGCCCAACCACTTTAGACCACGGCTGGGCGCTGTTTTTCTGCCGAAACCTTCAGTCAGTCATTTTTGATTATCCATCTTGAGCACCAGTATTATATATCTAGTTAATAACTGGGTTTAGTATTCGTTATGCGCTCATATGCAGTACATTGCTGCTTGAACGTAACGTGGAAATCACCAATGATACCTCAATGCAGCAATGTATGTACCTAGGTACTGCATTAGAGCCTATCAAATTCAGTTATCAACGAGATAGAAAATCGAGCTGCAGTTCCCTTGTTAGCCGGTTTTTTTAGTACCTATATCTTGGTATACCCAAGCGAGCGTTGGATTGGGTTACTGCTCTACATACCTACCTATTACCATGTTACTGTAAACAACTAAAACCCCATATACGACAATGATTTTTAAAAGGGGACAGTCTACGTTCTCTTTTCTCCATACAAACTTTACAAACGTAGTCGACTGTTTCCTCCCTGGATAAGGATATTAGAAAAAAAATATTAATGCTAATGTCCTGTAGTATGAGCCATGACAATGCCCCTACGTTTTGATTTTTTAAATTTTTCTTAATTTTATTTCTATTCGAATTAGAAAATGAAAAAAAACAACAAAACGTAGAGGCATGCTCATGGCAGATAATATAGGACTTATGGCATAAACATATTTGTTCTAAATGTCTTTATCCAGAGAAGAAACAGTCGACTACGTTTGTATGGAAAAGGAGTAGGTAGGTAGACTGTCTTCTTATAGAGTTTATACGTGCATGTTACGGAACTAAATTGAATAATATTCCGCCAGAGTATTGACCAATTATTCTTGGACAAGAAAATCGAAAATAAAAGGGGATTTGAACTGGTTCGTCAATAAACTTTTATCCTTGTTTTATGTGGCAATTTATTGCGCTAGCAGACTTTAGAGGTATGAGCTACCAATCGTTTATTCTTTTTTGATGTGACATCGTATATTGATAGATCTTTGGTAGAATCAATAAAACTATCAATACTTACGTAAAAAAAGCCATAATAAATAGTCGTTGTAGTAAAATAGCCGTAGTAAAAAGATGAAGTAAATTGGATGATAGTCTTCAAGCAAAGACTTATATAGAATATCAAATATAACAGAGTCCCGCGGTTTTACCCGCTTAAGTCCCGATACTCCCAGTATCGGGATCAAAAGTAGCCTATGAATGTAGCCTTAGTAGTTGTTGGGTTTATTCATTACAAACATTCAGACACACTCACACAAAAATACAAATATTTCCTTCTTATAATATTAGTGTAGATATTTTAAAGTGTTTGTCCTAAAGAATAAACGGCCACCACGCTTCTTTACAAGAGATAGGTTCGCATTTAACCTCATCTCACCTGATAGGAAGCAACGAAGAGGTCGACGGTGTAAAATACCTGCCTAAAAGAAACCTATTCATTCATGACTTGAATACTCCAAGGTTGTAGTTAAGTGGGAATATCGAAGCGGTCAGTGATGTCCACTTCGTAAGCAGTAGCGCTTGGAACGTTTGTTTCTATCCCTCGTTGTCTTGTAGTCAAATCGGAAAGAGGAAACAGAAGAGGATCGGAAGAGGAGCAGTGAAATATGGAAGAATACTTTTCAATAATAAAAAATAACGACAAAGTTCGATTCATTACTTTTATTTCAGAAATATAATTCTCTTGCGCTAAAATATAAATACAATTTTTCTTTACTATCTGACGGACGTGATAATTGCGCTGCAAATTGTCAAAATGATGAGTTTCGGTTTAAAACTTGATGATTCTGAAACAAGAGGCGTTATTTACAGTATATTCTGTGAAATGAGTTAATTGGTATTGAAATCGAAGTCGTGGAATGAGTGATTTTATTATTGTTTTGTTTCGAGTTAAGGGGAGTATCGAGTTAAGGGTGTTTTTCTCTCTATACAAAAAGAAACCCTTTTTTCTACTCCTTAACATTATCCGAATGTGATTTTTTAGGAATAATCTCCCACCAAAAACTAGTCATTCATAAATTATGCATCATTATTTTCGTTTTAAAATGGTAAATATAGGTACTTTTACACCTTTTTAGCATTTCCTACCCAAAAGGTAAAAACAGCTAGCTGATTACGTAACTCTGTTCCTGATAAAGCTATATCGACACCAATAAAATTTATGATTTTTGCGTTTACGGATATACAATTTGACAGTTACAATGATTGCGATTGAATGACATGTAATCAACTAAGTATTTCAATTGTTTAAATCAATATTTGTAAGCAACATAGTTACGTAATCAGGTGCCCGGACCAGATTGAAAGGGAGATCATTAGACAAAAAAAAAACACCGGAATCGCTTTTAATGTTAATGCCGGCTTTCCACTGCGAGTGGAGCGGAGTTAAAAATGTGTCAGTTCAACATCCAACGGTTGTTTTCATAGTCATACAACTCTTTCGCGCTATGGAAACAATCGTTGGATGTTAAACTGGCACATTTTAACTCCGCTCCGCTCGCAGTGGAAAGCTTAATCTAATCTACATAAACATATTGTAACTAAAATTGTTTCTATTCCAAACAAAATATACTACTATAAAACTAAAATAATATTTCTATTCCGTTTCTTTTGTGTGAAAAAAAAAAGAGTTAAAAGAAAAGAGTAGGCTACCTATTATACCTACCATAAAAGTTATACGCCTTAAAAATATACCCATAAAGTATTAATGTTTTTCCAATACTCCGGCACTTACCATTATCTTCCTCCGGCATTGTAATACTATTCATTTCGGAGTCCCTCAGGAAAATGTAGTCGGCCCTGAATCCTGTGCCATCAAGTCGATCGTTCGACTTAAAGGTAAGCCGTAAGAAGTTCTTCTCCGAAGTTACGAGGAGTTCCCGAAGTTGACCGCAGTGTCGATGACTTTGGGAATCGATCATTTGACTCGAAAACTGGACGTAGTCGCTCGCTGATATCGCTTCGCAACTGTAAGGAAGTTGAGAAAGTAAGTTTAACAACTTTGTAAGTTTGTAAGATTGAACAAAAGGCTTTTCAAAAGACCGTTTTCGAACAGTTCCAGTTTTAATTCGTAAGTCAGGTTGTCTGGAAGAGATCGCTTGAATCGATTAGGCCACCCCTTATGACACGTAGTTTTAAGTTGTGTATGTTTTTCTTTGTATTGTAACTTATTTTTATTTGCAGTGCCAGTCATCCGCAATTTTGCTTGAATAATTTTAAAAATAAATAAATTCTGTGCACAACACACAGCGCCATCTAGCCCTGTGGTAAGCGACTAAGCTTGTGTACGGTGACTAGACAACGGATACAATACTTAAGTTTATTTATCATACCTACATATTACAAATAGAGAGACACCCAGACCAGAAACAAATATGTATTTTTAAGCATAACTACTTGCACCCGGCGGGAAGCGAACCTGCAACCTTCTGCATTGCAGTCGGACATATTGAATTTTTAGCACTTTATTGAGTCGGAGCAAGAACCACTTTTTATTTCAATGACCGCTCAGTAGGTCTTCTGTACTTATACTATTATGTATTCTGAGATCGAGGTCAGAGTATAACATTAAGTAGTAGGCACGTTCGTAGGGTGAGGGTTAAAAAGCGATTATCCAAATCGATTGACTGAGCTACAATGGTTCACAGATAGCGAAAAATACAAGCCATCCCCCTTACTTATAAACGACTAGCTGCGTCTCGCGGTTTCACCCGCGTAAGTCCCAATCCCGTGGGAATATCGGGATCAAAATAGCCTCTCAGGGTGTACGTAGCTTTTTAATGGTGAAAGGATTTTTAAAATCGGTCCAATAGTTTTTGAGTTTATTCATAACAAACATACACACAAATACAAATCTTTCCTCTTTATAATATTAGTATAGAGTATAGATGACTAACTTTATGTAAAGTTTGTCTTTATAGACATGAAGTTTCAAAGTTAACAGAGACAAACGTCACATAAACTTAGCCATCGTTTATAAGTAAGGTGACTTAAGTATAAGAAGAGTTATCATAGGTACCTTTAATAGCCCTATTTTCGCGTCGGGTAGTTAACAATTAAGAGGTTTTATGTTCTATATGATATTACCTACGTTAAAAATGAATAAACCGTCTCTCTTATTGCACAACTAAACTTTACGAGTATGTCAGACATTAAATAAGTTTAAAGCACTGAAGTTTACGTTATAAAAGAGCAAGACAGTTAAACGAAGCACTTAGGGAATATATTTTACTGTTGCTACTGGAATTAATGAATATGAACCCTTAAGCAATGATAATAAAACAAATACGAAGATGTATTTAGATTCAGAAAAATACAACATATTTTAAAATAAAAATATACATATTCGGAACATTCATTCTTTATTTACTTAGTTCTGTTTTATATTTCTTATAATACTCAGTAAATAAAATATACATGGGCATTTTTTAAACGTTTCCTACATTGTACCTGTGGCGCAATTGGCGGAATGTAAAGGTCAAAATGTCTACGGGATGTAAAGGTCAAAATGTCTACGGGATCGGGACTTTAAGCAGGTGAAACCGCGGGACACATGTAGTGTGTATATAGAATTAATTAAAATTCAAAGAGTTTGCGAAACGCCTGCAAAAAAAATATAAGGGTAAAAATGGTATTGTTACCCCTGGTATGATTTTATTAACCGTTATACACAACGATAGATTTTATTCACCAAACAATAAACGTGAAACTGATACATCAACATAACAATAACTTCCCAAAACAACAACAAATAAAAAATATTGACAATCAAACAAATAATTTCGTTCAAACATCGGGAGGTGTTACGTAACCTAAAAGTGACATCCGAATATGGACTACAAGCAGTGCCCCGCAGTTTCACCCGCGTAAGTCCCGATCCTGCGAGAATATCGGGTTAAAAAGTAGCCTATGAGGAATAAACTTTTTAAACTCGATTGGAACTCATAATTTTATATTTCCCGGGTCTTAATAGCGTGATTTTTAACTTTTTAACTTTTTTACCTCGATGATTCGACCATGTTAAAACGGTCTTGGTCGCGAGGGGACTGCAGGGACGCGAAAAAATTAAAAAGTTAAAAATCACGCGATTAAACTCGGGAATATACAATTATGTAGCCTATGAGGTCTTTCAAGTCTTCAGCTATCTACAAACTGAGTTTCATTCATTTTTACTTGAAATAGTAACAAACATTCACAAACAACTTTTACGCTTATAATATTTATAGGATTCTGTTATTGTTGTTACATCTGCATACAACGTAACACGAACCACGTGAATTTAAATCATTTTTTGAGTTCCATACCACAAAATAAAAAAATCCCGTGTAAGACCACTCTCTTAGACTAACGTCTATGTTTGTGTGTCATCCATCACTGATTTTCTATAGGACAGAAGAACCCAGCAAGTTAAAATATTAACCAGGGATCTACTGAGGTATATGATCCCTAAAAATATAATGAATATAAATTATATAGGTAAGGATAAAAAAATCAAGGTCTTGAGTTAACACGATAAAGATATACTTAGTAGCATAGATTCTACTAGGAAAATTGAGATTTTTTCGAAAACTTAATTTAGTAGGTTAGTTCCTACATAATTTAACTTTTATATTCTCGTCATACGAAATTTAAACTAATACGGGTAAACCCACAGGGCAGCAGTAGTTTCTACTACAGACAATGTCATATACTTAGAAATATACATAGCCTGTTTTCTCTTACCCTAAAAAGAAAACCGAATAAAGACTAAAAAGCCCAGATCGCGAGATCCTCTAATAAAATTTGTATAAATCACTTACGGCACCACGCCTTCTACGTCGAAATGTGTGAAATGTAAATGTATTCGCTCGTTATCGTGGCCGTAGAAGAAATAATTGCATTCCGTGTCCCTCGGGTAGAGCCCGGGGTAGTTCGGGGAAGTCACCACTCCTCGGAAGCTTTCGCTGCTGTTGTAGATGAAGGCACATGGAAATTCTAACAGCTGACTCCCTGTTGCGATGCCGTAGTCTGGAATGAGAGGATTTTTTTAGTTTGTTTTCAAGGAGTAAGGTTGTTAGGCTGTCGATTATGTAGATACTCATGGCCATCTTACGGCGGGTTTCGCGGTGAGTTTTCAAATTGGCATTCAATAAGTAGGTATCTTTAAAAATGGTTAATAAAATAGAGTATTATTTTATTAAGAAAATAAAGTCACAAAGCGATATATAACTAGCTTTGTCCCGCAATTTTACCCGCGTAAGTCCCGGTCTCTTGGGAATGTCGTGATCAAAAGTAGCCTATGTTACTTCCTCCTGAAAGAATTTTTGAAATTGGCCAAATAGTTTCGGAGCATAATCGTTACAAACATAGGTATACATATTTCTTTTATAACATAACTTTATAACATTACCTAAGTATACGTGAAGTATACTTATAGGTAAATATGGTCGGTCCATAACATGGCAGAACGGCTAATAAGCACTCAATAATTTGCTTTTTCTATTGATAGTAGAGGTGGTTCTTACTAAAATCTAAAGTAATTCTCAAAAAACCAACTGCTATACGTATTAAGTTGGAGCCCATCATTAACCTATTTGCCTGACAATAATGGCTTCGCCGACTCGTTATCTCCAAAGACCTTCGATAATTTAACAAGGTCAATAAGAAAGTTTTGGTCTATAAAGCTTACGGCATATTATCCTTAGGCGAAGGTATGGCGTTTTTGTAGCAACCAGAATCTCTAGCTAATGAGGACTGTAATATTCTATTTTATTATTTACAACCAATATTATTATAGCATAAAAATGTGGTTTGAAGACGCTTAATTTAAAAAAAACTGTTAATAAAAACAGATAGTTAAACTCATTTTTCATGGAATTAAAACAAAAAAATGAGTTTAATTTCTATCCAAAACACCGCGAAAACAGAAGAAAAATCTATACAGATAGTTGTTAAAATACTTTTTTCCGTGTTAACTATTAATATTATAATGCTGGCAAGTGCCAAGTAAGATACAAACTAAAAAATTGAGTTTAATTTTAAAATATTTTAAATTACAAATTATTAATAGGTAAATCATCCCCTTCCGTAAAAGTACCTTTGCTATTTATATTTTCAATTTACGTACCTAGTTTTAATTTGAAAATTCCGTTGAAAACCTGTGTGTCTTACGCTTAAACTACCCCTCTTCTAAACTACATTCTGTCTTAATAAAGAAAAGTTCGTCTCAAACTACATTAACATCAATTAGGATCAATTTCTTTCAAAGAACTTTAATTACGGCCTATTTTATAAAGTTTTCGGTTCAACAGATAAATGTATACTAGAATATGTGGCTATTTTGTATCAGCTTGACGAGGGTTAAAGTTTTTGTCAAGACCTTCAAATGGGACGCATTTAAAACGCAATTACGAACCCTTAAAATAGTTTTCGTAAAGTAATTATTTAGTTAACAACTCAATAATCGTGTTTATTGGGCCCTAGAGCCAGCGACATTTGTTGTTAAATTTTTAAAACTTAGTAAAGCGAAGATTTCTTATTTAGTGTTAACATAGTTAGTATTGTCTTCAGGAGTTTTTTTTAAACAAATTAAACATAGTCACTTTGGATTTAAATAAATTCAGCCTCGAAGACTCTATACTTTATTTCACAATCTTAGATCAATAATGTAAACAAAAAACTCATACAATTATTTGAAAGTGACAGCTCCTTAGATATTTACTTTTTTTCTTTGATATGAACATTTTTGATCTAAGATTCTGAAATAGAGTATATCTTCTGGTAAACCTAAACCTTAGACATTATTCAGCCCATCTATTCACAAACTCTAATAATCGACTTTAAAATCTAAATTTTTCGCCAACTGCTTCCTAATGCCATTTCGGCACTGTGATAGTCTGTAAAATTATTGACTGTTGACTTCAACAGTCAATAATTTCACAGGCTATTGTCAAATTTTTTGACACCTAAAGCTTTTAATAAATTTTATTTCGCCACCAAACCGATATCAAATATTCGAGTTTGTGCATAGATGAGTGTGATAGCGGTCTAATACTGACAAAACTATTCCATCGCAAAGCAAACGGCCTCCACAAAAAGGTTCTCAAAGGATGTCAGATTTGTTACTCTGAGAGTGACGAATAAACTACTTACCTTCGACAAAAGAGTACGAAATCTTGAAACCCCGACTATGTCTCGAGGAATAGAGACCGCGGAACTCTAGAGATAGTTTTGGTCCATTTGACATGATTGGTTTTGGCTTTTCACTGCCGCAAAATGACGCCATCTTTTCTAATCGACCATCCACATAGACAAATATGTCCAAGGAATCCATACTCTCACAGCTGAAATTAATTAATTTATTATAGGGGCAATACAGTGATTATAGCAGTAATTTATTATTACTGATAACCTCTGTGGCGTCTCAACATAGCTTCAATGTTTACCGTTTTATATTTTACTAGCTGCGTCCCGCGGTTTCACCCGCGTAGGTCCCAAACTCGTGGGAATATCGGGATCAAAAGTAGCCTATGTTACTCAGGATGATTGTAGCTTTCTAATGGTGACAGAAAATCGGTCCAGTAGTTTTTGAGTTTATTCATTACAAACATACGACACACACACAACACACAAAAATACAAATCTTTCCTCTTTATAATATCAGTAGGTATAGATTAGTATTAGTATAGAAGTATAGATATACAATAGAAGATGTAGATGTAGATTTGGAAATTTTACAGTTGCGCTAAAAGATTTTTAAGGCCAAGTAATTTCTAGCAAAATTACCAATAATTGCTGACCCATTTTCCAGAAAAATCATACAAAGCTGAGGTGATTCTGAGACGGAATCGTATCCCTTGCACCATAATGATAGAGGTCGTGGTATACGTGCTATAGTAAAAGAAGTGACATGTACGAATAAACCTTATTACAATAATTCAAAACTCTGTTTTGAACGTGATAAAAAATCTGCTGTCTCCTCTCCGACCTGGTCTGTGTGAACGGACCCTTAGTACGAAAGTGCGCGCACGTAGCGACGAGACTTTTTGTCCGACAGGCCGGCGAACGACGTAGTGAAATGCGAACGCGCGCACGGCGGCAAAAAAGTTGCCAGGCAACCAAGTTGCTCGTGGGCGCTAGCTCTAAAGCAACTTTTCCTAAAACAACAAACTCAAAGATTAACTTACTCGATAACATTATCACTTATTCTCTGAAGACTGAAGTCCTCGAACACAAGCCGGATTCGTTCTCTGCCTCGGGCCAAGAAGTCGTAGTGACATTGCGTTTTCTGCGGGTAAGGTGACGGATGTAGGGGCGAGGTCAGTTTACCACTCTTGCTCTTATCGCTTCTGAATACTTGATGGCATGAAGACGCTGAAAATATTGTTAGGTTGTGAGAGGGGTTTTATTAAAAACTAGCAGTGCCCGCGACTTTAACCGCCTAATATTTTTGAAAATATAATAAACAAAAAATTGACTATTTCACACTGAAAGAATTTTTCAAATTGGACCAGCGCCAGCGGTTCCTGAGATTAGCGCGTTTAAACAAACAGACTCTTTAGCTTTATAATATTAGTATAAATATAAATATGTTGCCTTAAAAGTAGTATAGGATAAAGTCTAACTAATAATCTTTTACCCTCTTACTTATAAATGGTGATTAACAGATGACTAA
Source organism: Idaea biselata (assembly GCA_958496205.1). NCBI lineage: Eukaryota > Metazoa > Arthropoda > Insecta > Lepidoptera > Geometridae > Idaea > Idaea biselata. The sequence goes on along the minus strand of OY292400.1, from coordinate 10,831,065 downwards.
GTTATGTCTCTGTCTATCAACTTTGAAACGTCATATGACAGTAAAAGAGAAACGATACCTACATAGTTTATCCAACTATTAATCGTCCTTTATAAGTAAGGGGTTAATCTTATTGACAAAAACTCGTTAATCGCAATTTCGGCTGGGTTGGTGTTTTTATAAAATTTTGTTTATTTGAAATAAGTAGGTACCTACTTCTTATATTAAAGTTGCTACAGTTTTATTAATATACCTGATTCAAGATACTCAAAATTCAAAACAATTAACCTTAAAAGTTTTAAATTGCCCAAAAAACTATCATACATATAAAATCTATAGGAGTTAAAGATTACTTCCATTTAATTCTTCTTACATAAAGGTAGGTACGAGTTTTTTTCAGCGCGAACACAGGTATTAAAGCAGCTTTAAATTCTGCCAGAAATTCTCCGTGAGAGCACTTTGGAAACCACTCCGTACTAGAAAGGTATTCGCTTCGAAAATTCGATCAAAATTTTGCAACCATTTAAGCTGAGGTTCATAGCTCAAAACGGAGTTGAAATGCGCTGAAAATCGCTAATCCAATGGAACATTTTCAAGGATGTATTTGTTCTGATTCTTCTGTTTTCGCGATGTTGGATTAAAATTAAACCCATTTTTCGGTGATGTTTACTACTACTGGAGAATTTTGGATTGTCAATCCTTAAGAAGAGACCTGTAAAGGACTCTAAACTTTGAGCACTGAAACAATGCTAAAAGTAATAAACACCACTTGATTAAACCAAAAAATTAGTTTAATTTTAACATACAGTAATTTTACAAAAAATAATTAATTGCCGTATTAATAAACGTGGAGTAAGATTGGAGTAGTTAGAACTTGCTTTGTCTCTTTCCGTGACAAGAACTTTTAAAGTTTTTGTCACGGACTGAAACAGACTGAAACAATAAGTGGTATAATTACTACGACCTTACTCTAAGTTTATTAATAAGACTAAAAGCGTTTTATACAAAAAAATATTGAAAGGTTAGAAAAATAAACGATAATACTCGGGCATTTTGCCTATTATACCAAAAAATAAATTATAAATTAGGAATTTACTTTTGAGGTTAGTAGGTAGAAACTAAACCGGATTTGTACTAGACATTCAGTTAATATTTCAGGCAGTTTCTGTATTAACTTCATAAATATCAATTTGAAGATAAATTGGAAATTTGAATTTATCAAAGTTATTTGTAACGTTATTGAGGAAATCAGAATTCAAATAAGTAATAACAATAATCTTGAAGCAAATAAATTATTTCCATTATAACTTAAAGTCTCTAGTGAGTGACAATTTTAAAATAATGAAAATAAATGTTGGGAGGGTAGGTATTTGTAATTGGACGTTATTTAAATAAAATCAAAATAGGTTTCTGTTAGAAAATTTACATTGTTTTCAGTTTTTTTTTAATTAAAAGTGGAAAAAAGGTCTTGATATTGAAGGCCTGACTACCACTCTAGGGGGCTTAAAAATCTTTATGAACTGACAACATTTAATTTTGTAGGTACTAATATTATAAAGAGACCCAAATTGTGCACTAGTAGAATAAGTAAATGATATCATTTTTTAATAACAGTTTTGATTTATTTGCTAACTACACTAAAACTGCCGTTTTGCATTGTATTAAAGCTCAAGTATCATAACTATTACTAAAACTATGTATAAAACTTTAGTACCTTCCTATGGTAAAAAAATAGGTTATAAGTATGCTGCGAAAAGTTTCAGTAGTACTAAGGTATGTTAAAGTTTTTACAACTTTCATAAAAAGAGAAGATAATCTGCATTTTCTCTTGCGAACTTTTATGCATATATCATAATACGAGTAAATCTCGAAATATTCTCTTTATAGCAACTAAACATTATTTTCATAGCTTGGCAAGTTCTCTTATAATAAAATATGGATACGCTGTTTAGAAAAATGCGGGGCCAGTGCTTTTAAATGTGGAATAATGCGGCGTCCACAAGCTTTAAGTCTCTCGAAAATGCGAAAGTTTGGCTAAATAAATTTCGCCTTTCATACATAAATTTCTCATCATAATGTGACTTTGATATATTCTAGAAATATTTTGCAAAAAGAAATAATATTTGTTTACTGGCAGTTTTCTGAGTAATCTTTGCAGTGAAATTGATTATTATTGAGGTTGGGATTCTTGAAAGGCTATTGGGGAAAAATATTATACATAAATAATTTAGATTCAGACATGTTTTACTCAATCAGAACATTATTTTCTATTTATTGGTATATAATATCATATGTTATAATGTTAATTTATGCAGTTTTGTCCTGATAATATTAAATGTATTTCCATGTGCCAAAAAGAAACAAAATAAACAGCATTTAAAGATTGTTCTAAATACTTTTGTTTTTTCAATAAATACATACCATCAAAGAATAGGTATACCTACAATAATACGAATATACATTTTACACAACCTGAAATCAAACCAGCCTAAATAAAAAAAGAATATAAAATAAGACACACTATTACAAGTTTCATCGATAGCTACTATCATAAAGATGACAACTTTAAAAAAAAGGTATGGAAACGAACGGAATTTTAACTTTAATTTAATGAAACAAAAACCTAAAAAATTGTTTAAATTATACCCAAAAATCGATGGAGTATTGTTTCTATGTTCCACAAATTACTCGATATCATTTCGAATGAGAATAGACAACGAAGAGATTTTTCGTTGTTTTCAGTCATTCGTTTTTGTGATGTACAAGTCACTAATAACGTGTAGACTTAGCATTTACTGAAGTAGGTACTTACTAGCGGCGCTCACTGCGGGTCCTAAGCCGGATATTGCTTCTGTGGTACTTGATTTTTTATTAACCTCTGCATCTGTTGAAAGTAAAAGCTTTTAAAACCAACTCTACCACCAAAAACAGTAACTTTACGCTAAGTTGGTCATCAAAACAAACAGTATCAAAATAAGGCTTTTTTTTTAAATTTGGGCATAGATAAATGTGGGTCATACCTATCATATAATATTACGAAAAAGACCTTAATTCCCATATTAAAATGATCTATAATTAGATTTCATTTTATTACAATTGAACTAAAGTTAACTGCAATCGAAACTTTATCTTTGGTTTTCATACATTTTTAGTCAGTGAATTTTTGATTACAGTTCAATTTCCAGTTTGTTCAGTTGTAGCTTATGAAGATGACATTTTATACAGTTATTTTATGGGAATTAAGGGTCGATCGAGTTTTCTTTTCAATTTCTTTGAATGTATGATGTATGCGCGTACGCATTTTGATTGTATATTCTCCCATATGATGGAACTAGGAAGATCTGAGTTATTTGGGAATGATAATTTCGTATTATCGAGTCCGAAATCGTACCGAGACAGTTTTTAGTTATTTAATCCACAATTTTTGTGTGTAAAATTATAAAAGATTGCAATAAAACATTGAAACTGAATCAACTTTTTGAGAATGTTATTGCTCGTTCAACTCAAATAAAATGATTTAAAGATGACCCACGCAACACCGTGCCGGGCCCGAGCCGAGCGTCACCACGTCAGCACGGTCAATTATTGTTACATGTATTTTGTATAGAACAATCATGCCATACCGAGCAGCAACTGAGTGACTACCGAGTTACGTACAAGGACCGCGCTACGGGCGACACTCGGCTCAGACCCGGCCAGGCCCGGCCTGGCCTGGACCCAGGTCCGAACCGAGCCGCTAGACTTTAACTTATAGTTGCCGAACTAGCTGCTTGTAGTTGTCAAAAATAATCGCTAATATCGATAGTATCGATAGTTTTGCCCTATCGATTTGCCACAACTATCTACTATCTATAGCCTATCGTTATTGAACCATTGAACGGCGACACTACTATAGCGTGAGTCATCCGAGTCTCATTTTAAATTAGATGTCAATACCATAGTTACGCAGGTACTTGACTACGTAAATTAATTTTGCTTTTCGTATTCATCTGCAGTATTCATATTGAAGCTTAAAATGTAATTTATAATAACAGTCTAAATTACTTTCTGTTTTGATATAATTTGCTGTGAAGAGCGGTGGCCGGCCCAGTGGTGGGTAGGTACTTACCTCGACTTTTATTATGGAAGTCGTAAGTTCAAATACGGTTCTAATTTTGTAATCTGTAAAGTGTGACATGGCCTGATAAAACTTTATTTAATCTTAAAACCCAATGTAGCCCATGTTTGGGTTACATTAGCCCCCCTACTTAGCGTCACTGGTAATTTAATAATATTACCAGTAAATTCCTAATCGGTTATAATTATTCATTATGATATAGTACCATAAAAAAGGTTACCGGCACATTAGGTACTAACGCTGAGTTTCTCCATCAATAGTAAAGTCAAAGAAACAGCTAAAAGTGTCGTCATAACATAAAGGTTTTTTTTTGAAAATATTGCTTTAGCTCGTAGTTTACATTTTCCTCCCTGGATAAAGACATTAGAGCAAATGTGTTTATGCCATAAAATGTATATCTGTCATAACTATGCATCTACCTTTTTTTTTTTCATTTTATTATTATTATTTTTTTATTATTATTTTAATTAGAAAATAAAAAAAAATAAAAAGGTAGATGCATTGTCATGACAGATAGGTTTTATGGCATAAACATATTTTTTTTATTTATTATTATATATTTATTTAAATTGAGTTCTTTTTGAGCAAGTTCCTTTAACCATTGGGGGAACTAGCCCAGATTTTAGCTGTTACTTTGAATTTACAATATCAGTGACTTTTACTATCGGTTGAAGAAACTCGCCGTAAATATTGCTATAACAATGAATGCTTACTAAACCTGCGCTAGTGTCGTCCATTTGGAACTGGTAGCTGGCTTTGAAACCTTGACCTGGAGTATTGGAATTAGCTGTGAACTGGACGAGAAGATCTGGACCCGTTGACAGTATTTCGTAACCTGTGAAGTGAAATAGTACATTATGATATAAGTGCGGTAAGTTGAAAATTACAGCCGAGGCGATATTGCTAGCCCGAGCCGTAGGCGAGGGCTACAAGAAAGCAGAGGCTGTAATTATCAAAGCGCACGTATGTCATACGACGTTTTATAACACATTTGCGAGGAAATCATACAGCGAAAAGAAAAAGCGCGCGGAATAATTTTTATTTGTTCACAAATTAGCGATGCGCGGGCATCAGTGCTTTTTTTTTTTAAGGCAACGGTACAAAAACAGCCAGTATTACTAATAAAGTAAATTAATATTTTTTTGTTTCTGTTACAGATGTAATTTACTGTCAAAATGAATTAAATTAAAGAATTAAATGTTAATTTTTTATATTTTATCTCCCAAAGTTAATTTTATTCATAAAATATTGACCACTTTTCTGACATAAAAACTTTTTGATTTGCTTTCTTTGCTTTTTTTTTCTTAAGATTTAAAAAAGTACCGTTGGTTTTAGACGGAGCATGATAAACCGTACGTGTTACCTTATTAGAAAGAAACTCGTGCGTTTTACTTTACGATTACGCACAAGTACGTAATGACATACATTACGATATTGAAATTGGTGAAATAAGAGGCCCTTTACGAGCAAATGTGTTATAAAAATAATAACACTTCATTATTACTAAGCGATTGTAACGCGCAATAGCCAGGTCATCTAAAGTTGTAAAACTCAGTAATAGGGACCCTATTACTGAGTTTTACAACTTTAGATGAGAAATAATAACACCCTGACCGTGAAAAAATAATAACACTTCATTATTACTAAGCGATTGTAACGCGCAATAGCCAGGTCATCTAAAGTTGTAAAACTCAGTAATCGGGACCTTATTACTGAGTTTTACAACTTTAGATGACGTTTTTACCCTTTGGGTACGGAACCCTAAAAAGAAAAAAGGTGTTTCCGCAACTAACCGTAACTGGGCCTTTTTCGCAAAAAAAAACTTATTACTCTAGTAACATTGCAAAAATAATCGTTGGCTGTCATGAACTAAGCGCACTGATTGGTCGATCGGAAAACCACAAAAAACATCTTCTTTGATTGGTTTATGACTTGACGTTTAACTTGTCAATTAATTCTGTGATGTATTTTGTTGGCGATGTTTTGTTTTTATTAATGAGCGGAGTACCCCGACTAGGATATGTTAGGTTAATGTTAGAACATGATTACACACAGCGCAAAAAACCTGTTTATCTGTCTGTATTAATCGAAATATCACTTTAAATCTATGGCTATACCTATTTCTTTTGTTTAAATGTTTCTTCCTTCTTCTAGATGAGCGTGATAAAGAACTGTGGCCAATCTCCATACGTCTTTTTATTTGACTAAAAAAGATGGTTACACACGAGTATGATCGTACATTGAAATGTTCATTAAGAACTCCTGCATACATTTTGGGAAAGATATTAAAACAAACGGGATGGTTAAAAGTTATGGGGATTTCAATTTGTAGTTTTTGTTTCAGTTAATATGAATGTGACCACCTTTTTCCTTTTTTTGCACTTGACATAAACACGTCAAAAGTTTCCATCATTCACCATAATAAAATTAAAATAAACAAAAACCGACTTCAAAAAGCATAAAATAACCTAACTTACATACAGTGCCACTGACTTATGTAGTCTGACCTCGCTTTGTAAACGCATTCATACATTTCATACACTATTTTTTTCTTACAGACATTTCAGACATAGTAGCATACCATGTCAACATCACAAAAGCAGTCTTTCATTAGTTAATGGAGGCAATTTCATCAAATAGGTAGATAGTGCCGCTGTATCTACGCAACTTTGTTTGTGAAAATGACTCTAAAATGCACTAGTTTCCTAATGTAAACCCGCTGGTTAAAATCTTAAAAGTAATAAAAAAAAATCTATTCCTTTACTTGTAAAACAAACGCGTACGTGTGGAAATAGAATGAGGCTTATTAGAAGATCCAATTAAATTATATTGAGAAGAGTTTTTTTATAAATAATTTAGGGAAGAGTATTATTAAATCAATAGAAAACCTTTCCGATAAAAAATTCAGAAAAATCGAGAGAAAATTGTGACACACAGATGGACAGACAGACAGACAAGAGATTGATTTCAAAAAAGGTTCTTTTTTTAAATCAATCTCTTCAATCTAAGAGCGGTATTGGTCTAGTGGTAGATACCGCGACGTCTTTTTCTGTAAGAAAAAAATACTCTCAACGAGAGATATAACTCCTTTCTTCTTTCAACAGAGGTAAATTCTTGATTATACCTAACATAAACGAGCATAAAACTAAGGAAAAATAAAAATATGTTTCCGAAACACTACACCTACTCGTATCTACGCTAAAGGAAAATGCCCCATAATGGACACTTTATCGTGTCACAGCGTGATACCGAAAGTTATTTGACTCGAGAAAACTATCGTGCGGTGCTTTGAGAGAACCGTTATAGCCAATTTTAACATAAACTTCTAGGAATTGTCTTTGGAAGCAAATATTGGTATAAAATACCTATAGTTTTTAAGTGTCGATGTCGGTCTTTATGACCGTTAGCGCCATTTTTATTAGACTGCTAGAAAAGAGCGCTAAAATCAACACCAGACGTGGAATTAATTTATCAAATAATTTGTTAATACCTAGGCGAGTGTATGCGTATATGTATATACTATGCGTATTTTAATACTAGCGAACTGATTAGTTATAGTTATATTCTGCGAAAGCGACCAATTTTTTTACTATCTAGGTACCTATCTAGGTACTTAATGCTAAAAAAACTTTAATGTCCCATTTTAGATAAACTACGGACATACGAGTATCTGCGGGCAGACATAATTTATAAACACAATATATTGCAAAGCCTTGTACAATGTACAGTACATACACAGCACCATTTAGCATTAAATAAAAGTAACTAGGCTTATGCTGCTACTGGTAAGACAACGGCTAAACTAGGTAGGTACATATTTTATTCTAATTATTTTTTTTTATAAATACGTATAAGGATAAATTTAGTATTATACACAGATATATGTGTGGTTTCGAATCCTGGAGGGTTACTGCGGTTCTTTCGACACGACAACGATACCTACGATGATTCCAGCCGATACGATGATTCTACTGTCACACTGTGATAGTAGGGTTGACAGTAGAATCATCGTATCGGCTAGAATTATCGTATCGTGTCGTGTCGAAAGAACCGCAGTAACCCACCTGGCCACCCACGCACCAAAAAGAAAAAAATATGTGCGCTATTAACATCACTCTTACGGTAAAGGAAATTTTAAACATCGTTAGAAAACCCACGGCTTAAAGTCACACAAAAAGGCCCAGTTATATAGGGCTAGTTACCTAAAAACAGTGTAAAAACTTAAAAACTTTTACAGATCTATACAATGAAGGACAACAAGAAAAACTATGTCTTACCAATAATTTCGTTGCACAGCATAGCCAAAACTGGAGCCGAAGCCGTCCTCCCATCAAACACTTTTATTATATCCGCCCGATTGAGACAACTGAAATAAAAGTCATAAAATAACTCCAAGGAATTACTTCTAAAGCGCCACGGATTACTTTCAATGAGAAATTTATGTTAAAATCGTTACCTCTCGTCGCCTTTTTGAAGGAATGACTCTTCGAATACCAGTTTTATTCTCTCGTTTTGCCTGGAATAAACGTTTTAGATCAGTCATTTCGATACTTGATGTCTAAATCTGTGATCTTAGAGAACGTTATTTTTTATCAGATGAGAAGAGAAGACATGCAACTGAGCTCTCTAAATAGGTCATGTTGATTTTAGCTGATTATGTGAGATCTATTCAAAAAAAGGCTGGAGACTACTTTAGCCTACGAATAGGTATTGCTATCCAAAGGGGCAATGCAGCCAGCCATTTGGGTCCCATACCTAGGGACACATTTTTGGATTTTTAATTTTAATTAATTTAGTGAAATAAAATGATGTGCAGTGGCCGGCAGAGTAGTTGAAAAAAATGGCAGATGCGCAGAAGTCGATTTTTCATAGAAGTTGCATTGAAAATGTACTGCGCGAACTTTCCCTTTCCACGGCTAAGTTTTTCAACTTATCTGCCGTACTGTTGGTAATTCTTTTTTACTAGTCTTTCGAAAAATATTTTTTTTAATATTCATCATCATCATCTCAGCCCTTATCCGTCCAATGCTGAACATAGGCCTCCTCCATACCTCGCCACAAATAGCGAAACCGAGACACCTTCATCCAACGACTCCCCGCGACCGCTACAAAGTCGTCGGTCTACCGAGTAGGTGGTCTTCCAAAACTCCGTTTCGCATTGCATCGTGCATTTTTAATAATAGTGATTCATTTTGTCTTTAGCCTATCTATTATCTATACAATGCTTTGACCTGACTGATTGATGGATAAACGCAAAGTAAGATTTTTCGAATTTTCCAAGGGATCGAGACTTACGCGGGTGAAACCGCGGAAAGGGGTTTGTATATGTATAAGTTTGGTTTACCAAATTGTTCTATACGGTGTCTGTAATCTGAGTTAACTATCAGTGTAAGTACATCATAATACTAACCTTCCATTAAAATGATAAGTGCATCTCACATTACTGGGGTAACTAGACGGGTACCGAGGGCTGTACAGCCGTCCGTGAGACGGCCGACTCGTTTGCGAGTTGAACACGTAGTCGCAGGAGTCGGCCACTTTAACTCCATTTGTTTCGAAGTTACCTGTAGCATAGAAATGTCAAAGATAAGATTACCAAAGGTACTCTATTTTAGAATCTTAGATCAAAATGTTAACTGAATAGATGATGGGTATTCTTAAGCTGGGATCCCACGGCCCGTGTTTTATCAAGCCGGATCGCACCAGGCCAGACGGACAGGCCGTGGGAACTGTAGCGTCCGATAAAGCCTGTCGTCGCGCGAGACGAAAATCAGTCGCACAGGCCTCGACAGACGTGGCGCGGCGGCCTGGCCTGGCCTGTGATATACCGTGGGCCGTGGGACCCTAGCATAACAATGACGTTCGAATTTTGATCCATCTTTTTAAAAGGCGAGTAATTTCTCGAACAGTCTGACTTTGGAACTTGTAATGCTCATCCGTCAGAGACGAGTTTAAAATGGATCACTATCAGGCGACCTTTCACCTTCTAGTCTCTAATAGAGTCCAGTTCAGTTCTATGCGTCAAAGCTTATAAAGCACAGTGCAAGCTAGTGTGTGGCTAGTCAGCCAGCCGAATAGCTGCTCTGCAGTATCTTGTTTGTACTTAACGTACGAGTAACTGGTTCGTGCGAGGGCTATGTATTACATGTCAGCTGAGGCGAGTCGAACTACTGCCGTACTAGTAGCTTCTGTCCACTGGCTCGCACTATGTAAACGAGCTATACCTAACAATAGTACTTACCTACAACAAAAACCATGAAACAGTTTCGAGGTCAATTGTGTCGAAACAAAAAAAAATGTAACAAAGTCAAGGGCAGTAAAAATAATGCTGTTACCTAACTATATATTTGTAAGAAAAAACGTAGTATAATAATACGCGGGAAAGTGTTTGGTCATGAAAATTTAGAGATGCAGGGAGTCTCTTGTCATGCATTGCGATGTTAGTTGTTACCCGACTGCCAAGGGAAGGCGCGGAATGGTCTCACCCATATCCCTTTGAAACCTTTTACAAGACCCATGGAAAGAAATTCTAGCCCTGTTCTATGCCGGGGCTATATAAGGCTTACATTTCTGAACTATACAGACAAAATAGTAGATAGAACGATTCACAATACCTACCTGTAAGTAGCCCCACCAAGTCACAATACCCGTCTAACTAACATCTCCACATTTTTGAAGCCAAAATAAAATTAGTATGCTGGACGCAATCTACAGAATAATGTCTTATATTACTTCCCAACTGAGAGCCTTGCGTCAATCCACGCGAATCTCCTGTAATACCATTTGATACCCACGAAAAATCACGTATCATGAAGTTTGACGAAGAAAGTTATATCCTGGTTAAATTAACTTTGATAGAGAATAAAGGTGTTTTTATGTTCGACACTGAACTGTTACAAATGTTACTCCAACGGGAATTCAAATATATCCTCATCTAAGTGGGGATTGTGATAATTACCATATTTTTGAAGGCACAATCCTCACTAACCAGGAATATCAAGGATGGTGGGGAAAACGACAATTTGTTTTTGAAAATTGGTAAAATTCACAATAAAAGGTCCACGCCATTTAAGGGGGATTATACCAATAAACCCTATAAAAGATACAATTACAAAATAATTTGTCTAATAACCTATGCGAAGTTAGTATAATGATAAAGAGACTACTACGAAACTACATTAGAAACTACATTTTATGATTAAAGACAAACAATTGCACAATAGGTACCTAAAACAATCATGACTTGAAATCGTACTAATATTTTATTTAAGTGCGAAAGTAACTTTGTCTGTTTGTCTGTTACGTTACGCCCAAACCTCTGAACCGATTTTGCTAAGTTTTGGTCGGTAGAGATAGATGGGTAGATAGAAACTGGGAGAAGAACATAGGCCGATATGATCCTGATATTCCTGCGAGATCAGGACTTTAGCGGGTAAAACCGCGGAGCACTGCTAGTCGTTAAATAGGATTTTCTATATACTGCTCAGTGTTCACATACCTACAAATAAAATAACGAAAAAGAATGATTGAGGTCTTATACCTAAGAACAAAGAATTCCTTAGATTAATTAGGAAATAACGACTGACATGCTAGTAAACGGAAATAAAAGGACTGTGATTTTTTGCTAACATTCCGATCTTTCGTAATTAGTAGCTAAAAGGAAAAAAACAAGTAAGGTTAAGCTATTAAAAAGTGTACCCTAAAACAGGACAATATGATGGTTCTAGTGAACAATATGTTGGAAAGGCGACCAAATCGGTCACCTTTGCAACGGGCCCCGTAGCCACAGGCTACAAAATGTAGGTATAGTTATATATCCGACTATCTTCGGTTGTCACGCCTAAACCGCTAATTGAATCTCTTATCCGAGCGATGTTACCGGTTGCATCCCTCTCGGGAGCCCGGGGTCCGCTAAACCCCAAATATTGGGGGTCGGCGCAGTAGGTAAGTTATCATTGACCATACCTTCTGCTACCTAATAGATTTGGCAATATTTTACATCTAATTTTATCTTAAAGGGCACCTGTTGTGCAAGCGGAAGACGCATTAGTACATCGGACTCTTAAGGGCGTTTATTCCATTCTCTTTCTCCATACAAACGTAGTTTACGTTTTCCTCCCTGGATAAAGACATTAGAGCAAATATGTTTATGCCATAAAACTTATATCTGGCATGACTATTCATCTTCCGAATTATTTTTTTCATTTTTTATTTATTTTATTTTTTATTATTATTTTAATTAGAAAAAAAAAAAGGTTCGTACATTGACAAGACATGACAGATATAGGTTTTATGGCATAAACATATTTGCTCTAATGTCTTTATCCAGGGAGGAAAACGTAAACTACGTTTGTATGGAGAAAGAGAATGGAATGAACCCTCTTAAGGGTTGCATGTTCAAGTTTTGCCGGGTTCAGAGTTTTGGAAAGTACTTTTCAAAAAAAAAACTATTTTGAAGCCCAACTCTTTAACAAAGTATCCGTAACTATTTAAGTTTGTAACATGCCACATAAAAGAGTTAATTGAACACTGATTTGTTCGGACAATGACGTAGAGCCTAGAGGCGGACCCGGTGTTAATAAAAATTAATGGCCTACCGTCAAGAATGAATTGTAAATGATTAAAAGCTACCGACCCGGCAAATAGAATGTTCCGATGTTTACATTTTATTATACTTAAAATTAAAGGTGTTTTGTAATGCTGAGATGGATACTCTTTCTCACAGAACTAAATTTGGGCTTTATTTGTAAAAAAAAAAATTAAGAGCTTAAGCCTGCACTGGGCTTTCATAGAAATATTTAAAAAACAATACTTCTGCAAAACACAACGCACGATAGACGCAGGTCTGGATTCGAACCCGCATCTTACTCAATCCGGGAGCACGACTTGGCCAATTAGTCTACCGGCGTCGGTAATTGGACAGGCTCTGGCCACGTGGTTCGACTGTCTAGTTCGATCAATCGAACTACGTACAACCCTGCGTGTATCGTGCGTTGTGTTTTTGCAGAAGTATTGTTTCATTTAAAATATTTTTATTTGTAATATTTTATTTACAGTGCAAGCCACTTGAATCCATTTATCCTCTGCACTTCTAGTCATTCGTTAATGTATTAAACAATATCAGTCAGTCGATAAATGTAATTCATTAAACATACTTTTTTTTGACCGAAGTAAGCCGTAGTTAAATTTGTCTCCATTTTGTATGAGCTTTACTGGCCTTTAGGACTAGAATGTTTTATTCACAAAAATGTTAAATTTCCAGAATGTAGAATTTCCCAAAATACAGATCACCCAAAAAGTTGCAAGTCAAAATGTTTAATTAGGTAGGTAATTGAAAAAAAAATGTCGTGTCAAAAAGACAAGTACAATATAAGCTACAACTATAGCTACAAGCTTAGTCGCTTACCACGGGGCTAGATGGCACTGTGTGTTGTTCAAAAAATGAAAATTTACTAAAGTTCAGAGAATGTTTGACAAACTTATCTTTCGCTGAAGTTTACATACAGCCTAACGTAAATTCTGCCTACAACAAGTTTCAAGAGCTGGTCCTTCTGTTTTATGATCTATGTTTCCCTTATTTAAAAATAAAAATATCACATAAATATAAAAAAGCCAAATGGATAACCAAAGGATTAAGAATAAGTTGTAAAACAAAACGTAATTTACGATATAAATATTATAAGAACAAAACTGAAAGCAATAAATCAAAATATAAACAGTATTGTCACATTCTTAGGAGTTGCATTAGTAAAGCTATTAAAAAAACGAATGATAATACATTGAAAAAGTCCAAAAATCTTTGTAAGACTTCTTGGCAAATCATAAAAAAAGGGGAACAAACACATAATATGAATTTAATTTCTACAATAAAAATTGACAATCGTAGTGTATCTAACCCGACTGAAATTGCAAATGAATTTAATAAATATTGGACTAATCAAACCAAGGCAAATAGAATAATAAGTAAAAATACAAATAAACAATTGATATGTGATAGCATTTTTCTAAAACCGTATGAGTGTGATGAAGTAGGGAAATTGATTTCTAGTCTAAGCAATACAAAATCGGTGGGTTATGATGACTTTGCAACGGGTGTTTTGAAGGCTTGCTCTTTAGAATTGACTCCGACATTAACATACCTCATAAATATGTCGTTCATAGAGGGTTGCTTCCCGAGCTCCTTGAAATACTCAATTGTAAAGCCTTTACACAAAAAGGCCGATAAGAAGGACCTTGGGAATTACCGACCGATAACGTTAATACCCATTATATCAAAATTGTTTGAATGTACCATACAAAAACGGATACTACAATTCATCGAGAAGCATGATGTACTTAAATCCGAACAATTTGGCTTCCAATAAGGTAAATCGACCACATTAGCTTGTTTCAATTTAACTAAATCAGTGATTGATGCTTTGGACAGTGGAAAACGCTTAGTTTCAATCTTTTTTGATATGTCGAAGGCTTTTGATTTTGTTGATCATAAATTACTACTTTCTAAACTGGAAAATTATGGTATTAGGGGTAACGCACTGAATTGGTTGGAAAGCTATTTGACTGACAGAGTGCAATCGGTAATCATTGTGAACGTTGACGAAGATAAAATATTGACACAAAACCCATCAGCCTACATGAAAAATACATGTGGAGTACCACAAGGCAGCGTCTTGGGGCTTTTTTTGTTTTTGTTGTACATAAACGACTTACCCAACTACACAGAATACCCTTGCACTCTGTTCGCTGATGACATATCTATTGTGATTCCATTTGACAGGAGAACAGCTAACTATACTACTGACATTTATAATACAATTGAATCGATTATGACATGGCTAGATAATAATAATATGAATGCTAATTTATCAAAGACAAAGATAATTCAATTTTGTAATTACGGGACTCGTCCCACAGAACTTAAAATTAAATATAATGATGAAGAATTACTGGAAACACACGAGACAAAATTTTTAGGAGTGATATTAGACCGTAACTGTAATTGGAAAGCGCATGTCGATCACGTTTGTAAAAAACTTAATAAGTTCGTTTATGTATTATATAAACTTCGAAAGCGTGCCAACTTAGATACCATACTAATGGCATATCATGGCTGTGTTGCTTCTATATTGGGGTACGGATTGATATTATGGGGTAACTGTACTGACATTATTAGAGCTTTTCGTGCACAAAAAAAAGTGCGTACGGGCTATTGTGGGTATACCTCCTTGGGAATCGTGCAGACCTGTTTTCGATGAGCTGAAATTGTTAACACTACCCTGTATGTATATTCTGGAAGCAGCTAGGTTTGTAAAGCAGAATATGCACTTATTTACTAAACGGAGGTGTATTTTCCCTAAACGTATTCAAAATACAAATACAATTGTGTTACCTAGAATTCCCAAAACAGCTTTATATCAAAAAAGTTGTCAGGCTATGTGCGGTAAAATTTATAATAAAATTCCTGATGAATTTAAATCTTTACCCTTAAATTTATTTACCAAAAAGCTTCGTGCTTGGCTAATGGTGAAACGATTTTATTCGGTGCAGGAATTACTGCTTTTAAAATGACATTGCCTTATTAATACTTATTTTTACATTTTACGATTCCTATCTTTTATATTGTTGACATTTTAATTATCTTGCTATTAATACTTTGACCTGACCTATTTTGTAATTTAATCAATTTTTAACTATCTGAACAATGTCAATATTTTTGGTGTTTTTGTTTGTAATTCAATTGTATGTAGTCATTGAATTTAGTGTTATCAAAATGTTACTACTTACGTTTTATATTGCTTTGGTTAATGTAATTACATTGTTTTATTTGACAATATTGTATTTGCTGCATGATCCATGGATACCAAATCCAAATTTGAAAACTGTATTTTGCATGCCGGCAATATTGGCAAAGTATGTGAAACTAACTAAATTACTATCTAAGAACTAATGTACCATCCTTTAAGCAAATAAATCTTTGAATCTTCACAGAATTTATTTATTTATTTATTTATAAATATTTCGAGAAATACCTAGGTATAGGTACTCTCGAAATCGCACACCAACTTGAAAATCGACGTCTATTAACAAAGTTTGAAAAAAAATTGTGGACAAAGAAAAGAAATTAAATCAGAGGAAGAATGTGTCAATTTGTGAAACTAGAAACTCGGACACAATGGCTTATGGGATAAATAAAATACAAATTTTACCCAAAGTCGGAAAGTAAACGAGTGTCAAAAAGTTTTCATTGTTTGTTATCTTCAAGGAAATACCTTATTTTCTCCTTCTCGCCTTTTCTTATGATAACTTAAACAAACTTGAAAAATCTAAATCAGATTTTTCTTTGCTTTATACAGAGCACAAGAGCTACTAAGCTGTGCTGAGTAGCCCTGGCATATAATAGGGCTACTCCATTTCTTCCGGGATTTAGGAGAGACTACTGAACCTAGAGTTCTTCACTCGTGGTGGCGGGTAAGTTACTTGGTCCCAAAGAGGGTTAGTGTCAGGCAGGCGGCCGGGCGTAAACATATTGCCAAATCTATTTACAGTAGGTAGGTGTGGTCAATGATAACTTATCCACTGTGCCCCAACAAAAGAACTTGAGGTTTTAGCGGTTTTCTTGCCTCCCGAGAATAAATAAATTAAATAAATTCTATAAATAAATAAATTCTGCTGAAAGTTTGTAAGTATGTGTGTGTTTGTTTCTCAATCACGTAAAAACCGCTAAACCGATTACCATGAAACTCGGTTTGTAGACAGCTGGAGCTACATTATATCCCGATATTTCCGCGAGATCGGGACAAACGCGGGTGAAACCATGGGGCGCAGCTAGTGTTCTATATTAATAATAATAAATAATAATAATAATAATGCATTTATTTTGGGTAGGTTTAACACTGTACAATAATAATATTAGTGTACAGTCTACTCGTTTCGAGCATCGACAGAAGGATGCAACCAAGCACATCGCTCAGATGATTAGAACAAGACCTACTAAACTGAAATGCTCATAAAAGTAGGATTCTCTCTCGTAACACTCAGCGCATAAAGACGTGATGTGGGTTTTAAACAAAACAGTAAACATTTTTACTGTTTAAACTTTAACTTGCAATATTTTTCTTACTGTCTGCTTGTATCTCAGTGTCCCGACACGAACAGTTACACTGATCCCTTTTCATGGTTTATCTCTTAATTCTTTACTAGAACGTTTGTGAATGTAGAATTTTTGCAAGTATTTTTAAACCTACGAACATTTAAAATTAAGTGTTTTCCTACATTTATCCTTAGACGGGTTTCTACGAGTCTTACAAGCAAAACACAGAAATAAGGCTAAGAAATACGAGTTGCAAGTTCGAATCGTGTCTTATATTACTATACAAAAAAAAACAGAGTAACAAATCATCCGAACCAACATCAACTATTTTAAAATGCTGTAAGTCTCAACGCATTTTCTGACATAATAACATCTCATCTATTTAATACCCCTCGGTAAGTATTAAATTAATAGTAGTAGTAACAGCGTGAGACCTTTATCCATCACGTATCCATAAGACCCTTTAGATTTCTAAGGTCTTACGCACAGAACACTAAACGACAAGCTTAAAAACTAAATAGTCGAATAATAAAAAATAAACTCACGTCTATCAATAAATCTGTAAGTGCCAACGAATCCAGTGGCATTAGTTGCTATATCCGCTGTATGGAACTCCAGTACCAAGAGGGGCCCATGAGAGTACAAAGCTGGGGGCGCATCGGATCTGCTACCGCAAAGCACGCGGGACCAGGCTGAGTACTCGTTGATTCCGGGTGGGCCGGGGCCGTGGAGACCGCCTTCAGAGTACACTTTCAAGTAGTCGCCTCGAGTGCACCTGTGGAATAATGAAGTAAGTATGTAAGAGACGTAGTTTGGGGAAATAGAAATGATGTGTAAAGGTAGGGTCTCACGGCCCGTTTTGTTGTGACAAAACGGGCCAGGCCAGGCCGCGCCTCGCCTTTCGAACCGAGTTATTTTTAACTTTTTTTTAAATTAATTAAATGATGTGACGAGGTTATCTTACAAAAAAACTTAGTAGAGATAGTAGAGTAGAGGTCACTATTCTAACTAGCTAATAGCTGTGCTCGAAATGAAAGTTTATTTCACGGATTTTAATAAAGTATTTAAAAACAAAACTCAAAAGCATGGTTATGATATAAAAACTAATTCATATTATATAAACCATATTATCACTCATTGTAAACCATAGGAGTATCTTTTTGAGTTTAAATGATTTCACTCCAGTTTTCCCTTTAGACCTGCTTTACGGTGACAATAAGACGCAAGGACATAGAAGGGGAATACATCTTGCAAACAGCCAGGCTTAGGCTTTATCCAGAGCAACTATTTAATAATAATATATAACTTAGAACTCCACAGCACGAGCGAAGCCACGGGTAGAAGCAAATAACTACTAAAGTAACTGGTAATAAAATATAACACGGCCACAGCGACCGCCGAAAATAAGTGAGACCCAAAGTTAGGTCAAAAGGCAACAATGATAAGTGGCCCAAATTAATTAAAAGCCAAAGGCAGACCCGGAAACGGTGTGGAAAACTAGGTAGGGTAGGTCCCAACTAAATAGATAATTAATGACCCCTTTTTAGGTACGTTTCAATCAAACCGTTTGAAACCCTTTTTGTTATTGTAATATTCAACTTTTGTTTTCATAAACAATTGTTCACACAACGCAAAGTCTGCAAAAAGTGTTCTGATTTTATTTTTTTAACCGACTTCAATAAAGAGTAGTTTTACTTACTAGTACCTGCCTATTTTAGCTGCCCTACTTCAGTTTACTTTTTAGATAATTCGGTTGCACTGTATGTAGAAGAGGTTATTAGGTCCTTATTTGCGGAGTCGGGTATGATTTTTTTAAAGTATTTCCTATACTTAGTACCATTAACACCGGTACCTTAATGAGTTTTTTAGAAAACGCCTTTCAAAATTCTGCACCCACCAGGACTTTGAACCTGCTACCCTTAGAATTCGGATGTTATGCGTCTTCCGCTTGCGCCTCAGGTGCCTCTACGCTTGAGATGAAATTATTGAAATTTTGGACAATACTTGTACAGATAACCCTTAGTTATCAATTAGAAAAAACATCAGACAGCTAGGAGTAATCACTAATCATCCAACTTCGTACTATAACCCCATAAATTTCAAGACAAATGATAAAACATTTAGCAATTCAGCGTAACTGTACGGGCCATGAAAATGGTAACTAAGAGTTTCATGATTATTTTATCTCCTGAATAAACGAGCCATAAATGTAGTTGTTTATAGTCTGAGGAAGTGATATAGTTTTACGTAAACTACTGGAATACCAACGTTTATAATACTGCATAAGCATTTGTAAGAAGAATAAGATTTTGCTTTAAAGTGCTATTTTTAGAGTCATATGTAACAGTCAAATGGATGTACTAGGATACGTCATATGAATTCACGATAGTGGTACAGATAATTAAGTTTAAAGGAAAATTAGGAGCAATCTTTCCAAACAAGCCGTGGCTTGTCTAACAAATTAGTACAAGTTATAGAAGCACACTAGCTGACCCGGCAAACGTTGTTTTGCCTTATAAATTATAGATAATTAAATTTTTCCTGAATTTTCTTTGCTATAAACCTCACGGAACCCGAGACCTTTCCAACGAATGCAAAACCGTGGAAATCGGTTCGTGCGTTCTGGAGTTATAGCGTCAGGAAGGAAAACCCGACTTATTTTTATATAGTAGATTTCCAATACTAAATTGTAAGTGTTTAATTTCTTTTTTAATTTCTTGTCTTTATCTTGACTATTACACGACGACTTTTTGTATCTGCAACTAACTTGCAAATATTATAATAGATACTTGATACTGGCTACTTTCCAAATGGCCATAATCGGTTCATACCGTAAGAAATAAAATAATAAAGTGTCTTGAGTAGTCTGACTTTGTTAGGCGAATCTACATCAGACTGGGTTAAAATATAGCTCCCAAAGTTGGCAAATAATACAATGTTATTCGCATACACTTACGCCGATCGTCCACCATCAGCTAAACTAAGTTAGTTTAGCTTAGCTTGCCAGTTTTTAATTACAAGTGGGGATAGCTAGCATGGTTAGTAGTGGACGCACATGAAAAACTTACTGAACTATGCGATGCTAAGCTATAGCGTAATTTATTTAGCGGTGGATAGCGGCTAAGGATTAAAAACCGGATAAACGCTTCCAATCCAAACCACTATCACAATTGGGTACGGAACCCTAAAAAGCACACTGGAACAACCAATCCGTGAACGCAGCGCGAAAGGTAAAATATGTTGTATGGGATGTTGCACGTTTATTGTATGGGAGCCCCTCTAAAGATTTGTTTTATTTAGTTTCTAGTATTTGTTGTTATAGCGGTTTTTTTTCTCTTTCTCATCCGAGCGATGTTCCCAGTTGCATTCCTCTCGAAAGCCCGGGGTCCGTTAAACACCAAATTAGTTTGGGGTCGGCGCAGTAGGTAAGCATCATTGACCATACCTTCTCCAATAGATTTGGCATTATTTTTACGGCCGGCCGCCTGCCTGACACCAACCCTCCTAGGGATCAAGCAGTTTATCCGCCAACGCGCGGAAAGAACTTAAGGTTTGTTAGTCTCCCTCAGATCCCTTAGTCGCCTTTTACGACACCCATGGGAGGAGATGAGGTAGCCTTATTCTATGCCGGGGCTACAAGGCACTGTTGTTATAGCGGCTACTCTGTGAAAATGTTAACCATCTAGCTATTACGGTTCACTTCATGAGATACAGCCTGGTGACAGACGGACGGACAGACGTTTTTAACCTTTGGGTACGGAGCCCTAAAAACTAACTTTGGCTGGAGCATTAATAAATGTTTTACTCGATACAAAAGTTGTTTCAGAACTAGGTTTGCTAAATTCACTATTTCGATGTGGTTAAAATCTGACTGGGACTCTCGATCAAATTTCAATTTAAAACAATCCGCTGCAACAATAGTTTTAATGAATTCTGCAAAGTTATGACTGCCCAGTTACATGTTGTGCTATCTGTGTCTGAAATACATACAATGTTGTAGTCAAAACTCGAGCTTAGCATTCTGATGAAAATTAACTAACGCGCTCAAAATTGTTTGTGGCCGATGCCCACAGAAACTACTAGATGGCGTTACTAGTATGAAATTCTAAATCGCACAACAACTTTCTTTCCGAGAAGCCCATATTATACAATTCCCGACGAAACCTTGTTGAGCCGCAGCCTATTATACCGGGGAAAACCACGTGTCCGGTGGAAAATCTTCCCTTTGGCGGTAAATACTACCTCGTGCGAGTACAGTGCCGTGCCGTGACAGTGCCAACAGACAGCTTAGAACTATAAAATTTGTGCATCTTTTTTCATCGTCGTATCAATAGATATTCATTTTAAGGAATGTTAATGTATTGAGTGAGACGTTTCTTGAGCTACAAAATAGCTGGTTTTGCCCACGCTCACACGTACCTGCCTACCGAACGGTTGTTAACACAAGTTTTGCCGCCTTGTGTAGGCATGTTATGTTCGTCGATCTTGTATTGCGATCTGTACACGGAGGTGACGAAGGTGGCATTCACACGGGTGATGCGAAACCCGCGTCGAGGAAGGCATAAATGATATCAGTGTTATATTTTAGCCGTGTAGCCCCGGCATAGCAAAGACCTGCCCCACGTTTTCCTGTGGGTGTCGTAAAAGGCGGTTAGAAATCTGGGCAAGATTGCCCTGAGTATGCTCGCAAAACGCCAGTGTAATATAAATGACGGCCTAACACTCCCCGTACTGTTGAAATACTGTAACCTTAGCAACCAGCATAAAAACTGTCATTGAAAAAATATTAATTAATTTTAATTACAGACTCACAAGCTTAAAAAAATAATTGTAACGTTGAAATATTTGAAATGGAAAAGCTTCTGCTTTAGACGGGGAACTTGAAAAGCCGATAATAATTATAGAGAGCGCTTGCAGAGTCAATAATATTGGAAACTAAATACATCTTTCTATTACGCAATTTGGATATATACTAAGAGACTTCAAACATTTGGTTTGGGATTTAGTTGAATGCTTTGATGAATGAATCCTCATAAGTATATTATAAAAGAAAACCTAGGAAAGTAATTAAATTTGTCACTTCAAATTTATTACGATGGCAGTCAAAAGCACACCTACCATCAATCAAATACCAACCTATCAAGTAAATTAAAGCATTGCCCCTTTGCTATCTAAAGAGGCAATGCAGCCTTTTGGGTGCCATACCTAGGGACTCTCTTTTGGATTTTTAATAATTGAAACTTTCATTATTATAGTGAATCTAACGAAAAAATTGATAAGATAAGAAAATAGGTTCACCCTCTTGGTTTGATCTCGACATGAGAATAGAGGATGCTCATGTCACTAGGAGAGTAAAGAACTTGGAAGTGTTTAA
Organism: Idaea biselata; assembly: GCA_958496205.1. Taxonomy (NCBI): domain Eukaryota; kingdom Metazoa; phylum Arthropoda; class Insecta; order Lepidoptera; family Geometridae; genus Idaea; species Idaea biselata. Next base: position 10,808,505 of record OY292400.1, on the reverse strand, counting down.
ACTTCGTAAATCAAGTGGGAGCTGGCGAAGAATGGTTCACCTACATCCATGCAAGCTTCTTCAGAAGCTTGCATGGATGTAGCATGGAACAACTAGAAGTGGATGGGAATGACGTGCTGTGCCGACCCCACATAGTGTAAAGAGGGCAAGAATAAGGAAGGCCATAATGTTTTATTACAGAGAAGCTTCTTTTCCCCACACAAAAGACCTCAGGACCGTTACATGGTTACTGTGGTCGAGGCTGCAACTCTCGTATTGGCCTTTTTAGCCACAAACAGAACAGAGTGTTAACTACGCTGTAGTGCAAGTACCACCTAAATCATCTGCAATAGATGTATAGTCCAATAATCTGATCAGATCTGTGGGGATATGCACAGCGCCCGATCCGAAACCGATGATGCAAATGACTGGGTCTTGAGCGAGACAGAGATACGTTTTCGATCTTCGGTATCGGAGCTCAGGAGAGAGCATAGTCCCCTGAGGTTCCATTTACGAAAGCACCCAAGACCATCGAATATTGGATTATGAATCTTGAATGATGTTAAAGTACCCTCATCACGTAATAATACAGTAACTTTCTGATTCAATTTCAATCTTCATACCACAGTTCGATACTACCAAAGGTTCACAAAATATTTGTTCAAACTTCTTACTGGGACCGGAGATGGAGCAGGTAATGGAAACAATTTGAGACCGCCTCAAAGTTGATTTCAATTTGAGAACCGGCGTAAATATTCTTAGAGCCTCATTTATTACCCGGCAACTGTGGTTAAAGTCAGTTGAAATTTATGCAAAAAATGCTGATTTAATTCTAATTCATTATAGCAGCTACTTTCGCCAACGAATATGTACCTAACGTAAACTGTATAGCCTATACGAAGAGGCAATGTAGCCAGCCTTTTAGGTACCATACCCAGAGAGTCATATTATTATTTGGATTTCTAATTTTAATTATTTAAGTTATTTATACCATTTAAATTATATTTATGTACACTGTAAATAAATAAAATTTTATTTTTAATGCTATAAGTACATTATGTGTACGCATTCACGCAAAAACGACTGAACCGATTGATAAAAAATGTAGTAGGCATGTATGTAGAATGTTGGAGTCTCGCCTTGACATAGGTAAAATAAGCTTCTTTTTCTGAAACCGTACAGGCAGTAAGAAATATTCTGGGTAAATATAGGGCTAAAACAAGGGTAAATACTGACACATTCTTAATTGGTATTGTTCATGTAGATATGGGACAGGAATGAGAAATTTCGTGTCGGACAAACGGCCTGAAGTTTTATCTTGTTAGGTTGTTGCAATGAGGTTCAAATTGATTTAAATGAAGTGGTGTAAAGAGAACACTGAATTCAAAAGACAACAGAATTTCGGTAGGTACATATCGTTTTGTGTGTGTTTCTAAGTGTGAGTTAATAGGTGTTTATCTTTGCTAAGATGTAACACGCTTATCTAGAAGAAGGAAGACGGCAGGTGAACAAGACCCGACCCGTCTTCCTTAGTGGCTGCACCGGCCAAAGTATCGAAATACGGAAATAAACGTTATTATAAAGCTGGGGTCCCACGGTCCGTGTTATATCAGGCCAGACCACGCCAGACTAGACGGACAGGCCGTGGTAACCGTAGTGTCCGATGAAGCTTGCGCGAGGGGCAATCAGTCGCACAAACCTCGACAGGCGCGGCCAGCCCTGGCCTGTGATAAAACGGGCCGTGGGATCCCAGCTTAACGTACCTAGTCATCTGTTAATCGTCGTTGATTAGTAAGGGAGTTCATGATCTCTTTACGCCACTGTAATATAAATCTCATTGTTTGTTGGTAAACGAGTTTTTTTAACAAACACACACCAATTTGGTATTCAATTAGAATGCTTGTTGCGTTGCCCGCGGGATTCACGTTGTACAGATGAGCTGAATTCAGTCAGAGTAACAAGTTTATATTTAAAATACTATTGTTGACTTTTAGGGTTCCGTACGCAAAGGGTAAAAACGGGACTCTATTCCTGAGACTCCTGAGACTCTGTCTGTTTGTCCGTCCGTCTGCCACCAGGCTGTATCTCATGAACCGTGATCGCTAGACAGTTGAGATTTCAGTTGAGATGATATATTTCTATTGCCGCTTGACAGAACTTACAGACGAATATACGGATAGGGGATGCGGATGCGGGTCCCGTTTTTACCCTTTGGGTGCGGAACCCTAAAAAGTAACAGCTATCAGTTAGTGACGTAACTTTGACTCGGTGAAGGAACTTGGCGTTTTAAGTCTCATGATATACACAAATGCAATTGAAACCGCGTACCAAAGCCAGTAACTTCTAATCTCCAAAGTGTCTAAAGTCAGAGTGAAATGTCTTGAAAATCCTTTTCACAAAATGTTTTAAAACAGTATAAATTCTAACAACATTAAGTCAAATATACTCCAAGTTTCCGCAGCACATGTCATACGTGGAAACAAAGTTGTGAACTTGAAGTCTCAGCAAATTACAGATATATTATCGGCCGATAGCTTAACATCACACACTTTTCATCCACTAAAAGTTTAAAAGTATTTATTAATAGAGTAGGTATTTCAATAACAGTATTTCCTTAGTGTGGTAAACAATTTAAGATAGAAAGTTTATAGGTGTTTGGGATGCGTTATTTCAACGTTGTAATATTGTCTATGTAAATATAAAATTACGAGCTGTGTTGAACTGTAAAGTTTACTTTTTTACTTATTTTTATCTGTTATACGTCCAGTATCACGGGGCTATCTATGGAGCCCCGGACTTTTGGAAGGCGTGCGTGGAGCCGAAGCCAACACGTAGAGGCCCTTTTCAATTTAAATTTTACTCGCAAACAATGAAGTGGACACCAAGCCGGCGATTATCCCCGTCTGCACTATAAAATGCAGCAAAGGACAACCACCGGATCGGATAGAACTATTGAGAAATCTACGAATGAAAACAATATGGGCTATAGTGATGTGATGGTAGTGGATTAGCTACTGGGGGAACTATGGTGACTATGGCGCCTGCCGTAACAATGTCCAATAAACACGTAAAAATGGCAGACGGAGACTCGCCAACTCACAAACTGGGCTCCCTAATCAGCTGAGCAAATTACAGCAAGGGAGCAACAGGTACGTGAGAGGCTGAAGGATGGAGATACCTCCCTGGATTTTAAGTCATCACTGGTATGCCAGAGAGCGGGCCAACTCATCACTGACGTGAGGTATCCATCCTCCGAGCATTTCTGCTCTCGCGACTCCACTCTGACCAGCCGGTGAAGGCAAGCCAGAGGCGGGGAACCGCTTCCTCATCAATGTTCACTCCAACCAACCAACTAAGGCAAGCCGGAGGTGAGGAACGGTGATTTCCCCCTGGAACACTCGGGAAGCCGCGGGGTCGCTACTCCCCGACACCTCGCCTTAAGGTGCCCTGCGGGCTTATTATTTATTATTATTCTAATTAGAAAATGAAAAAAATCAAAAGGTAGGGGCATAGTCATGACAGATATAGGTTTTATGGCATAAACATATTTGCTCTAATGTCTTTATCCAGGGAGGGAGCAAACAGTCGACTACGTTTGTATGGAGAAAGAGTATAGAGACTGTCCTCTTAATTTTAAAAATATAAATGTTAAATAAAGAAATAAAGTTTAAATAAGAGCATTTAATAAGCCAGCAGTGAGATTGTCTCCAAATCTGACATGTCGTACGCAAGTAAAAAAGGTTTGTTTGTATGTTTGTGTGTCAATCACGCAAAAACGGCTAAAAGGATTTGTCTGGAATTTGGAACACGGGTAGTTTATAATCTGAATTAACTAAGATACCTTTAATATCTGCATTTTCATGGGAACGAGAGCCACATAGGAAAAACCACGGGCGCTATGCTAGTTAAACGTTAGTAAAATAAACGATGACCAACCGTTACCATAGATACCGGTCAATAGACTCCTAATTTGTGCAAGCAATTTGCGTTCACCACGATTAACCAAAGAATATTGGTCGAATAATCTCGGATAATACATTCTGGCCTTAATTGCTTTGTTATCTTATTCATTTTGTTCCTTTCACAAACAAAAAGATTTATTATTATTTGTATTTGTAACGTCTTGAGTTGAGAAGATAAGTGCTAATTTTGTATGCGAAGAGTGGTTGATTGGATTGTTCCTGGTGTAGACGAGTTATACATACGTTATGTAGACGGTATGTGAACGAACAGTGTGTAGGTATACATACATAAAGAATCTAGATGGTGAATATTCTAACAACGACGTTAAAAAAATGTATGTGAGTAATTTCCCGAACAGTTAGACTTTGGAACTGATGAAGCTCGTCCGTTAGAGACAAATTTGAAATGGATCACTATCGGGTGACCTTTCTCCTTCTATTATCTAATACAGACCAGTCCAGTTCTGTGCTTGCCATATTATTGGGCACTATATCTTCGATGAAAACAAAAAACAGTTTGTTTGTTGTTGTTTTGTTTTCATCTAAACACTACATATATATTTTTTAGGTTATGCCCAGTGCCCGTGGTCCACCCGGACCGAATCTATTGTTTTAATACACCTATTAGGTAACTATAAGAGATAAGGCCTTATGGACCTTCTATCCGCCTACCACACAAACTTTACTGACCCTGAGTAATGAAGTACCCAAAGGGTAAAAATGGGACCCTATTACTAAGACTTCGCTGTCTGTCTGTCCGTCTGTTTTCAGTCTGAAATTTTGGTTCCCTTAATTGAATTTTTTTTTCAGGAAGGTATGTCAACTCATAGTCTACAATTAAAAAACGAAGTAGATATAGATTTTCTTCTGTTTTGCGTTGTTTGATTGAAATTCAACCCATAAACACCTTGCGGTTAAAACCGAAAATAGATTTTAATTATTTACTTTTAAATAATTTACAATAGCATTGGCATTGGTACCGGGTAGGGAATGCAAACTTGGAATAAAAAATCCGAAAAACCCGGTTTTTTTGTTTTTCGGGTTTTTTCTTAAAAATAAACATTTAAGCTGATAAGTATTCAGTGTTGCCATATGAAGAATATAAAAACCGAAAAAGCCGAAAAAATCGGGTTGCATGCCCTAAGTCCTGGTGAATGCTACAAAATGGAAAATAATTCCGAACAGAACAAATACAGTAGCAATGACAATCATATGACGACGAGTTCTTCAGAAAATTTAATTTGAAAATTCCATATAATTTAATTAGAAAATACCCTTTATTATCAACCTACAGGTGTTCGCTCTCAGCATGAGATTATATTAATTAACACAATACACGAGAGGTACACGAAAATACAGGTATAGTTTTACAACTTCCTTCGTGACGCAAGCATTGCCGACTGAAATAAATGAATGTCCTCACGCGATCGCGAACGCGATCATCTCATGATCACCTGATGGGTACCAAAGATGTTTACTTTTTTGACAATTCCTGTTTACTTTAGACTTTGATAGCGGATGGGTTTATGTGTACCTACAATATGTTCATAATTTTATCAGTTTCAACTTTAACCATGTTACAATAGTGTTGGTCGTGAGTTCGCGTAGTATAAAATAATGAGTTCCAATCCTGTTAGTTTAAAAATTGACCTGTGTGTGTGTGTGTGAATATGTGTGTTGGACTAAATTTTGAATATTCATAGGGTTACTCCAATTTTCATGTCTTTTTACATTTAGCGTTAAGTCCCGAAACCGTCCGCGTCGTCAACATTTTTACTCGTGATAGGGTTGCATTTGACTTCACCAAATAGGAAGTGACTATACGTAGAGAATGTATAATACTTAACAAAATTTATTTTTATGCCTACCTATTTATTTAAATCATTTACTATACAAGTGACTTTCCTGTTTAAACGAGATCAATTAACATTTATTAGAGATACAGGATTTGATTAAAAACCTAAGAGTTGGTTTAATAAAGTGTTATCATTTGTATTGACGTCGCTTCGTGCGTCATCGTGCATCTCAAGCGAGGCTTTCCAGGCTTTAGGTAATACGTTATCGTTATTTTGAGTTTTTTTTTTTCAAAATAAGTGATTTGATATCATATTTTTACTTTATGCTTGCGATAGTGAAGATATTTTTGCTCGAAAAGGTTAATTACGTTTTAGTTTTTATTATTGTATTTTAATAAATTACAAATATAACAACAAAATAATCTGTTAAATATTTGTATTAAATCGGTCTAGTATAATTCCGTAGCTTATTCATCGAATGTCTTCTAATTTTATTTTTTTGCCACCAGGCAACCTAAACATCGTGTCCATTGACTGCGTCGATCGCGTAGCGAATGTCCCGAATGAAAGTGTACACTTATAATTTAATTCCATTACTTTAATTCGTGACCGTGCACTCGGATGAAAAGAGTCAGGGTTTTTGTTCCTTAAATAGAATTACTTTTAATATAATTTTCTCCCAATTTTCGGAACTTTGTCTTTTATTTAGCTAAAAGCTTGAGCAGCGAAGACCTATTGTTAGATCTATAATAAGATTAAAAAGGAAATAGTACGTAACATAGGTCGTTTTTGATGTAACTAACAGTCAAAATTATGCTTAATGTCAAGTTATGTTAACCCACCGATCAGATAGTGTGTTAACCCCAATTTTTTTGTCATATTAACATATAACAAAAAGTTGACATAGAAGGAAGAACTGCACTACACCTACAAGTATTAAAACATAGAATAAAAGAAGCAGTCGAACTGACTAATATTGCCGAGCCCCAGCTACTTAGTTCACTGACATTGCTAGCTATACACAATTGAGTTGTTTATTTTGTCTATACTGAAAATTATTAGTTTTGGAAACCCAAATCAATGCTTAGCAGAATATCCGCTAATGCGAGGGTATGCGACATGAGACGTCTCGTTCTATTTCTTAAGTCCGCGATGGACACAATACTGCTCCAAGCCAAAACCGAGTACTAAACAACAACCTCCATTTCTTAATAATAATTTTATCCATTACAAAAGTTTTCGTATTTTCATAAATAAAAATACTAGTTTCATAGGGTTTTGGGTCAAAGGAAATACATTTGGAATACATTTACATTGCACCCATGCGATGATGGGCAGTTTCTGTGGAGATAAGAACTTGTGTAATTATCAGATAAAGAAGCTTTTGTAGGAAGGAAATCATTCTTTAAATAATGTGATGAATTTTAGACAAATATAACTTTAACAATGCTATTATTATGGTCTAATACTCGTAGAATACCCGGATCCTCGGATACCTCGGATTAGCTCTTTGAAGTGGTAGTGGGCAGGCCATATAGCACGGAGAGCAGATGGTCGAAAAGGGCCGAAAAGGTCTCGAATGGAGACCGCGGATCGGAAAGCGCAGCGTTGGACGTCCTCCAACGAGATATACGAACGACTTGGTTAGGGCCGCGGGTTCACGGTGGATGCAAGCCGCTTATAACCGAAGCATCTGGAAATCGGGAGGCTTATATGTCCATCAGTGGACTTCTTACAGCTGAAATAATGACTCGTAGAATAATTGATAATCATGTTTTAGTCGCTGATGCCGAAGATTGTGCGAAGTGGAGACGTAAAAGTAGGAAAGCGGACCTCGGGCTCTCGAGAGGGATGCAACCGGGAAACTCGCTCGGATGATGATGATGATGTTTTAGCCGCTGGATTTTTTTGGTCAGGTTAGTCTTACAGCGGCCGATCTGAGTTCCGAGCCGGTTTAGAGTTTTCCATGTCGCCAAAGGAAGCTAGAACTTTAGAACCTTTCGAGTATGATTGCTGTTGACGACCTTGCATTTTGCACACACACTCCACTCACTTCTATTATAAAAGCATTAAAATCTGCTGTTGTAATCGCCTCTTCAGTATTTCGAAACATTAAAAACCCTCCTTAATTTAGTGTCTACATTTTACTACAGCAATAAAGGTCCGTAGCTAAACTGATGCAATTAATAATGCCGTGTTTACCCGCTTGTGTTCTTTCATAAATTATAGCTGTTTTAAGAGTTTCATGCTAAAAGGAAAGTTTTAATTGAGTGACAAGTTTTAAGATCGTTATTCTTGGTTATTAATCTGGTTTCGTGATGGAAACACGGGGTCGATTTTTTTGATGATGTTATTTTTAATCTACCATTAATCTCATTTTTGGGTAAGAGGTCGATAGTTTATAATATTAAATTTATTGATATTTATTTGGTAGCATTCATGATGTTAATGAACTTTAAAACTCACCCGGGGACTAAAAAGGTAAGGTATATAGGCTACTTATATAGGTAGATTGTTTACAGTTATTATACTGGTACCTATGGGACTGAGATATAAACTATGCTTAGTGTAGAACCGATATATGATAAAGACTGGATTTCAGAGATGACTATTGACGACCTCTGTGGCGCGTCGTGCGAGAGCGCGACTGCAATGCAGGAGGTTGCGGGTTCGATTCCCGCCGGGTGCAAGTATTTATGCTTAAAAATAAATATTTGTGTCTGGTCTGGGTGTCCTTCTATGTATAATATGTATGTATTTACAAAAGAAAAATAAATATAAGTATTATATCCGTTGTCTAGTCACCGTAACACAAGCTTAGTCGCTTACCACGGGGCTAGATGGCGCTGTGTGTTGTTCACAGAATTTATTTATTTATTTATTTACTATTATAATTTAATGGTAATAGATAAATAAATACACTGTAATACGTAGGAAACGCTAGTGTCCATTGTAATTGAACCATTTATCCTATTAATCTTAAGCTGGGGTCGGTCCATTTTATCCCAGACCAGGCCAGGCCGTGCCATGCCGGTCTAGGCATGTGCGACTGATTGCGTCTCGCGCAACGACAGGCTTCATTGGACGCTACGGTTGCCACGGCCTGCCCGTCGGATCTGGCGCGGTTTGGCCTGATAAAACACGGGCCGTGGGTCCCAGCTTTAGTCCACCGGGCCATCATTGTGGGAATTACCAAGAGGTAAATGTACGTCTGTACCTACTGATATAAAAAAATAAATATCTCCTAGTTTTGAGCTCTTGGTTACTGTTGTTCAAACCCGTAACGTTAATGGTGAGAAGGTTCTTAAAACATTGTAAAATCTCACTTCGGAGTGTACTAAAAGCCTATTAATTTAATGATAAATTCCATTACACAAATTGGTTGTTTTTTATTAAAAAAGAAACATCTGGAGCTTTTCACGCGTGTTGATTGATGAGATGGCGTCGTTTTTCCGTTTAATTTAGAATTACCACTAGAAAATTGATCTACTACGTTTTAGCATTTTTAGGGTTCCGTTCCCACCTCAAAATTTAAAAAAGAACTTTCATAAGGTGTCCGTCTGTCTGTCTGCCTGTCACTACCGATTTTTCTCAAGGAACGGATGGACTTAGGAAGTTACAATTTATACCTACCAGATACTAAAGTCTATTTTACTCCCTTTACTTATAAACGCTGATTAACAGCTCCAAACTATGCATCATTTGGCTTTTACTGCGATATGAATTTTTGCAGTTGACGACAGAGACAAACGTTAGGTAGGTAAATAACTTACCTATCTGTTATTCATCGTTTATACAAGTAGGTAATGTTTAATTTGTAGTACCTAAAGTAAAAGTAAAGTATAATTTGCCCAATAGGTATATTTTTACCCATATCACCCTTATTGGGTAAAAAGATATTGGTTAAATTTAGATTTTCGTAAAAACTTGTCGATACCCAAATGTTTCCACTTTAATTAGATTTTTTGTCTCTTTATTTTGTTTATCAATTAAGTTACGCTACCCTTATAATTTTTTTTTGGCTTAGTAAATAAAACGTAAAGAGTTTTACGGTTGATCGTAAAATATCTAGGAAAAATGTTTAATAAAGTTTTAGATGCTTAGTCTCATGTGGCTTAATCATAAAAACACAATGTTTTTTTTTACATTAAATTAAAACATAACCGGGTAATCTGCCCTATTTTAAGTTTAAGAATTCATTTTTAAATCAAATTTATAAAATAACTCAACCTTCTTAATGCAACTATTTTTAGCAGACTTCAAACAAAATGAGGGGTGCTAATTTTTTTTGTTTGTTTTCTGCAATTAAACTCTGTTTGCGATGATACTTTTTTTTTAAATGCAACGAAAATGAAATTATTTATTTGCACTAAATTTACAATAATATTTTCTACTAACTGCGTCCCGCGGGAATATTGGGATAAGAAGTAGCCTATGTGTTAATTCAGGTCTCCAGCTATCTACATACCGAGAATCATGGCAATCGGTTCAGCGGTTTATACGTAATTAAGTAACAAACACTCACTTACACATACATACCTACTCACAAACTTTCAGCTTTACAATATTAGTAGGACTATTTATATAAATTAAAACTAAGCACCATTTATAAGTTTTCGCATGCAAAAAACTAAAACACTTACACTAAAACACTATTATTTTATTTTACTCGAAAAGCAGACAGTGAAATATAGCATCATAACGTAACAAATAATTAAAATTAGGCACCATGCATTTATAAGCTTTCGCATACAAAAAACTTAAACACTTGTTAGTCACAAATACCAATATTGACTCCATCGACTATAATAAACAAAAAGGAAAATATAATAAAAAAAAACAATGAGGAAAACACAAACAGATTCAAGAAGCAGCCTTAAACCACTTCCTAGCCAATAAATAAATCCAGATCTGGATCAGTGGCCAGCCCATTCACAAATATAGCAGATCCTAAGAAAAATGACTTGCTTCTGTATTTAGTCGCAGTCACTGGCACACACAACACAACATTTTTCAAATTAGACAATTCTCTGATAGGTAAATTAGAGGGTTTAAGCACACTCCTGGATAGACGCTCTGGAGAATCTACCCTAGACTGAGCTATTTTACGTCTCAACTGGAGAGGCCAAATATGCTGTCTTCTACATCTAGCTTCGTAGTCATCATCATACTGTTTACACTTAAATTGCAAATATCTCAAAAAAAGTTTTCAATACGATCTATGTTGATATTAAAATGTGGGTTCTATACTTGGGAACAGTATTCGAGGACACTTCGGACATCTATGCAATGTATGTGCCATCTATTGAGTTATTATAGGTTGATATCAATGGTGCCATCATATTTTCTACTATGCAATGTATGTGCCATCATAATTGTAAATTATTTTCCATGCAAGACTGCATAGAAAATAATTTCCAAATGAGTTGGAGCTCTTAGTTAGATAATACGTTTCCTACTATCTATAAAACATTTAATTACTTCCCCGGCATACCACTCGAACTCGTAATTAAAGTATCTTCAATAAACCCAACGTGTGGTCACCACGGTGTCAGTTGGTCTCTTTTATTTTCGTACACATATACATACTTACAAACTTTCAGCTTTATAATATTGGTAGGACTATGCAATGTATGTGCCATCATAGTCTTACATTGATAGAAAATAATTTCCAAATGAGTTGGAGCTCTTAGTTAGATAATACGTTTCCTACTATCTATAAAACATTTAATTACTTCCCCGACATAACGCTCGAACTCGTAATTAAAGTATCTTCAATAAACCCAACGTGTGGTCACCACGGTGCCAGTTGGTATCTTTTATTTTCGTACACAGGCTAGTTGCTAGATAAAAGCCGTTTGCCGTCGACGTTATGGTATTAGCTTTAGGAAAAATGCTTGGAAGTGACTTAAGGCACGAATGTGGCGACGACGACGCGACGTGGCGGTGGCATAACTTTTTGAAATTATAAGTTGTAGCAAGACACTTTATTATACCGACCTATCTACCTACTACATATCCCTACAATCGTTCGAGAACATTCGCGACGTTACTAGAAGCTACGGGAAGGTGCGGGAGGCGCAGGCAGCGCGGGCGGCGCGGACGCATCCCCGCCATTCACCTATATAAGGAGTCTCGTCGCCCGTAGTAAATCAGTTAGCTTAGGACCGTCTAGTGAGATAGTCGCAAGACAGTCCACTAGAAGTCCCCTTAAAGCGGTGTTTGAGGTAGTCGCAAGACAGCCCACTCATCTGCTAAGTAACTCACCCCGAGCACAGATCGAGAAAGTCGCAAGACAGTTCGTTCTTCCGCTCTAGCTCTTCTTCCTAATACTGTATGTAGTCTACAAGTTGTTGCTAAATAAAAGGTAATCTACCATCTACCTGCTGTTTGGTTTCAAAACCCCCTACAAAGTTTAATAATTATAGAAATAAGTGTTAATGCGAACAGTTTAGTTCTTAGAAAAAATAGTTTACAGGGAGAAATGCATCATCAAAAATGTGGTGATGCATTTCTCCTTGTAATATATTTCTAGTAAAATACGTTGAGGAAAAGCAGAGTACAAAAAAAAATCTTCATTATAAATATTTTCAACGTTAATTTTGTAATAAAATAAGAATTTTCAAACACTGTAACCGTGGCGATTATCAACGTACTCAATCATAAACATGCTACTGTATCATCTAGCTATGATTTCTTTTACTGTGCATGGTTTATGTTATGATACTTACGATATGATAAATTCATATTTGTATCATGCCCCCGTGTAGACGCGGGCGGTTTTAAAAAAGCAGAGACAGTTAAGTTTAAGGTATTTGAATATTAAATTGTTTTGAATGCATCACATTTCAGGAACTGGAACTAATCAAATCCGATAAAAGAAGACAATTATGTACTTTGTTTTCTACGTTGTCGATCTCATCACTTCGCGTCGTCGTCGTGCGTCACTTCTCTTCTATGTATTTAGCCTTAGCCTTTTAGAGAATGTAAGCCAAATTGACACTGTATGTTCGTGCGATACTTTCGTGAATCCTTTTAGGGGATAGCTTTATTTGTTAGAAAGCGGGCAATCGGTTGGAAGCTGAATTAGGTTCAATATTCCGAAGTCGAAGCATGTTTGACTCGAGGATTTTACTTCGGAAAGCGATTGCAACAGAGGAGACTTCTTCAAGATTAAATTAAACTAAGTGTACACTTGTAGTAGTTCCGATCCGAATTCGTCTGAAAGTAAAAAGACTGAAACGTCAATACAAAACTGTGGATTTTTAGTCTTTTTAATTTTACGCTGAACAAGACGCGACGTGAAATGATGAGCATTTTGACTTGGCCCTGTCTCCTGAACCAGATGCAAGTTAAGTGACGATGTGGCTTTAAGATGTAGAAGGTATGCTTATTAAGTTGGAAGGCTGCAGTGTAATGAGCCCGAATCCTGTAGAATCATTTAATTTTTTACGCGTGGAATTTTCTACTAAAACCTTCGATCATAAATAAAATATAGATGCACGGTCGCCGCTCTAGAAATGGAGCCGTCAAAACAAGGCATACTTCAGCCGATTGCCTTGTTTCGCTGTCAGTCGTGCATAAGTGTTTTACAACCTTATTGCCCAGTGATTAAGGTTTACATTAAACCGTACTATGTCCGTATAAGTAAGCGTTGAAGTAGTGCCGATTTTTGATTTCGATTTTGTATGGGACCGTGTATCTATAGTTTATTTATGATCGAAAACTAAAACCAACTATTTATGTATTCTGTGCTAAAACTGAGATTTTCTTATGTTTTCGCGATGTTGGGTGAAATTAAATTAAACCCATTTTTCGGTTTCAGACTGTCAACTTTGGAAGTTTTTGTCACGGAAAGAGACAAAGCATGTTCTAACTACTCCGATCTTACTGCACGTACTTTATTATTTGTTTTTCGTTAAAAATAGTGTATGTTGAAATTAAACAAATTTTTCGGTTTAATCGCGTGGTGTTTATTACTTTTAGCATTAATGCTTCACGTTTAAAGAGCTTTACAAGTCTCTTCTTCAGGATACTAAAACTTGACAAGAACTAGGTAGGTAGGTAGGTAGGCACAGTTTTAATCAGAATCGTAATCTTTAAACAACTTTACCTCATCGTCTTCAAAATAATCTTTATTTATCGGCTTCGTAGTGTAAAAATATGCAGCTTTTAATTACAAAAAGATCGCATTCACTGGTTGTATCTTTGGTAGTAGGTATACGTACGTTATAAATAAAAATCAAAAAATGAACCAAACCATATTTGCAACGAAAAAAAACAAAAACCTCTATTTAAATATGAATAGAATTTGTTTTATTTATGGACCTGATGTGGTGGGCAGGTTCAGTACTTTACCACAACTGATGCGTCTGAATAGACCAAAAATGCCATTATTCAGTTCAGATGGCCAATAAACTAGTTTATCCAAAATTGACCTATCAAAACGTCAACACCAAGAAACATAGGCTTTTCATCGGAGACAATTTTGCGGAAACCACGTAGACCCAATTTATTTGATTGAACTCCATTATTCTTAGGTGAGTTAATCCGATTTGAGCTGTCAGAAAAAACTGGTTTCAGAACCGTATTTCGGTATTGAAGAAAATAGGGTTCGGTAATATAAGGTTTGAAAACGTCACTTTTGACATTGGCGTTAAAAAGAATCAATGGCTCGTGTTCTCAATTCATATTTTTTTCACAATAATAATGAGGAGGAACACTAACTTTTTATCCCGGCAGAGGGCGCGAGTCAATTAATCTTAGGTTTGAATTAAGAACTGTCAAACAGGTGTTTTTTGCAACTCTCGGCGCCATCGGTCTCAGACCGTAAGGGAAAAAAAACTCGGCGATTTCATTTGTGGAGGACTTTCATCAAAAAAAAAAAAGATCATCCGACGCCAGCGCCATCTGGTTACAGCTTTGCCTGTGGCACCCCATTAGAACAAATCTCAACATTTTTTTTATTAAAAAAAAAACATTTTCTCGAGCTCCTCCGTGCTTCAAAAGACGCTAAGCAGCAGTTTGTATCAGTTGTTATCTCCGATAGTAGTCGTTAGGTCGTAGAGGCCTTATAGGGCGACCTGAAAACTCTAACACTAGGTGAGCCACACCATTACAAGAAAAGAAGAAGAAGCCGTATACGCAAACGACCTTATGCGTGGATTCAGCTTTTGTCACATTTTCGCTGACGTTGATTGTCACTCACAAGAGCAAGACAAGAATTAAGTCGTATTATGGTCGTTTCTGAATACGACTGTAAGTCTGCGTTTCTACTAGGGTTACGTTCTGAGGAATAGGTTTGTGAGAATCAATGTGCAAATTTAAATCTAAAATTAAGCGAAAACTTATTGGTTCTAACAAAACCTATTCCTCGCTACACGTTCTTGTTACAAACGTAGCCTTAGGCGTACAAAAATATTTTACGTACTCGCTGGATCCCGTGGTTTCACCCGCGTAAGTACCGATCCCAAAGGGAATATCAGGATCAATAATAGCCTATGTTACTTCTTGATAATGTAGCTTTCTATTGGTGAAAGATTTTTTTAAATCGGTCCAGCAGTTTCGCAGTCTATTCGTTACAAACAAACAAAATATAAATCAATTCTCTTCAAAATATTAGTATAGATTTCAGTACTTTGTATTTTCTTCATTTAACTTAACTATGTACCTATATTTTTTATGAGCCAGTTAACTTGATTCACTGATTCAACTGCATCAAAACATCATAAACACATACATCATTGGAACGTGATGATGACGTCACATCGGTGTGTCGTTCGATTAATGGTGCGTTACTAACAACCACGTGATAGAATGACGTCGAGCTTTTTGTGCGCGATTGTACGCCTGTTTAGACTATTCATGCATGAAATATTATGATAGGCGCGGGACTGTCGCGTGGAAAACGCTTTGTTAGAAAATTGGCATTGTGAAATGGCTTGACAAATTGAAATCCGATGACAAACGCAAAAACGAATTAAAGCTATACAATACAATCTTGTTGATTTAAAAAATATAAATGTATGAGTGATGGTGGGTTTCTCGAAGTTTTTTAAAGATCGTTAGCTTAAACGGTGATTGAAGTATAGGGTTTCAGTAACTACACTTTTTTATGAAATAGTTTCATGACTTTTTGGTAGAGGCACAATAAGGTTCCATAGATGTTTAAGTTAACTTTAGAAATTCACTGTGCCATCTTGGACACGTATTCTACAACCCCCTTACTTATAGACGATGACTAACTTTATGTAGCATAAAGTTTCAAAGTTAACTGACAGTGACAAACGTTACATAAACTTAGTCATCGTTTTCAAGTATAAAGGAGATAAATCGTCACAGCATCGTCTGCGTTTTCTCGAAACAGTTCGGAAAGTGTTGGTAATAAATAATTATTGTGCTAAATTTCGCTAAAGCTATTAAAGCTACACACACAACAAATCAACAACATATGCAATTTTAAAAATCAGCAATATTCGAGATCCCGACAGGGATTTTGAGTTTAGCGGCTACAGTCCTCTTTTGAAGGATATATAAACGTGCCCTTGGATGCATATGGTTTGCCATGGTTTGCTAACGGTCTTTAAAAATCTTCGAGAAACCGAGGATAAGCTACGTAGTGGGTGATACAACAGGGACCAGCTAGTCAATCGAATAAAAAGTTCTCGTCCAACAGTTTAGGAAATCAATTTAGGTTAAGTTTTCGTATAGACGCCGGTTCGAAGACTTGAGAAGGGTGCCCGGAATGGTTCGGATGGGCGCTATATAGATTTATCTGACATGGTTTAGCCTGAGAAGATTCTAAGACATATCCAGCCGGGCTTTATTGATAGTTGAAGTTTGTTCGACCGGAAACTTAGTAATTCTTTCTTCATAAAATTTACGAGCTGGTAGGTATTCTTGTGTTAGACGATATTGGTCGTCTGATGTTAAATTATTGAAAAAAAAAACGTGGACGTAAATCGCGCAGTACGGGGGGTTTTTTTATGGTTGCAGGTGCATGTCTTGACTGATGCAAACTTTTGGAAAGTATATCAAAAAAACTACTAACACAAATTATAAACATAAACTTAATTCAATATTTTGAATACTGTAAATAATAAATAGTTAATGAATTTGCAAGTAAAGTTGTTATTAAAAAGGTCCTCGTGTAGGCTTCGGCTCCACGGACGCGTTCCAAAGGGCTCCATAGCCCCGTTGTACTGGACCAATAATAGTACGTTTTAATTAAATACGATTTTATTTCAAATTTGACTAAAAAAAATAAATCTTTAAGTAGGTAGGTACCTAGGAACATTAAATTACCTATAATTAAATAATTTAGTGTCATTGCTAAATAAACTTTTAGTTATAAAGGCTTTGCAGCAACCATTTAATAGAATAGGCCGGAGCAGCCACTAAAGAATACGAGTCGGACGCTCATTTATCTAAGCCGTTTTTTTTCCGGTTTCGTAGCCCCACCGAGCCTTTAAAAATGACACCTAACATTTATCTCAACATACCTCTCTTTAAAATAATGAGAATAAACCGTGAAAATATCACCGGCACCGTACCGAAGGGGAATCTTTTAAAAAACCGGCCAAGTGCGAGTCGGAGTCACGCACGAAGGGTTTCGTACCACTATCATAATTGGGTACGGAACCCTAAAATGAAGACTGGACCAACCAATCCGAGAACTCAACGTGAACGTTAATATTATAAATATTTGTTTTATTTTGTTTTTGGTATTTGCAATTATAGCGGCTACAGAAATACTTCATCTATGAAAATTTTAACCGTCTAGCTATTACGGTTCATGAGATACAACCTGATAGACGGACAGACAGAGCGGAGTCTCAGTAATAGGGTCCCGTTTTTACTCTTTAAGTACGGAACTCTAAAAAATACGGCTTAAACATATGACATCCGAAAAATATTCTCCTGTCCCGTACAGCGTACAGTGAACAATTTCCAGTTACTTTCACGTGGAACGTTATATTTATGACCCACAATAGAGGGGCTGCGACAAAGATAAACGATGAACAAACAAAAGATAGTTTGCGACGTCTTACTACCGGATCTCGAAGCGATTTTTAATCATTTTAAAGGATCTTTTGTGGATTAGCTTTAAGGCATATCTTATTAATTTCAAGGCATATTATAAAATGGGTAACTACTTATATATTATGTTGATAAGTAAGTAAAAGAGTATGTTTGATATTATTTCATGCAAAAACTACTGAACCTTTTCCTTTTTTATTTTGGTTTTATAATGTTCTTATTTTTAGTTATTTTAATGATAGATCGTCCAAATAAATGTCCTTCTAGAAGCTCAATCATTTCTTTTAGCAGTAATGTTACTGAAATTAAGTTTCGAGTCTAGTCATTTTCTAAATACAAAAATGAAATGTAATTTACTCTTTGACTGCTGTCGTTGAAATCGCAAATCGCAAATCGCCGAATCGCAAACACAACATGTGAAAAATAAATATAAGTATTATATCCGTTGTCTAGTCACCGTAACACAAGCTTAGTCGCTTACCACGAGGCTATATGGCGCTGTGTGTTGTTCAGAGAAAAAAAATATTTCATTTTATTTTATGTGTGTTTTCAGTAATTAAAGGGTGATGATGCCATACCTACTACGTAAAAAACCGCTTTAGGTATAGTAGGGGAGAGTGGGGGAAACACGAACGCGGGGTAATGCCGAATCCAACGGTTCTAATGTGTTAGAAGCAGGTAGCCAGATTTTATTTGCCGCCATTTCGGAGACCACTCCACGACTAGTGCCAGTCAATGACAAGAAACATGCAAACGCACGTACTTGTCAAGGTATGCAGTTTTCAATATTTTGCATGTTTTTGATATATATTTTTGGTAAATTCAAGTTGTTGTTGCTTTATTTCTATGTACAATGGTAAATTAACTTTTACATAGTGGAATACCCACACATTAATCAGCTATATGACAATGACCCAATATGGAAAAGAAATATACTTAATCTATTTTTTTTACTTAATTTATTGTTTTTGATCCAGCGGGGCAAAGGCGAACACTCCATGTGGGGCAATCTCGAACATCCGGCATTACCCCCGCTCCCTTTTGTTAGTTCCCCGTATTTCTTATTTTATTACTGTTTTAGATGCCCCGTTATTACAAAAGAAAGATCAACCCGAAGTGCAGTCTTGAAGATTTCAAAAAATAAACCTGTAGATGGTGTTAAAATCTGAAAACTCAGCATCGGCAGAGCAGCAGGATCTAATAATGTTTCAAAAACAACAATTTTTGACCAAATATATAGATTCCCCTGGTGAAGACTGAATTTTATGCTACATGTGTAAAAATGGACTTACGAGAGTTGTACTGCTGGAAAGTGAACATCGTTGGGTTATAAATGTGATCACTTTCGTTATTAATGTTAGTACGTAATTACCCCACTTGGTGTTCGTGTTTACCCGACTTCTGTCGGGCAAAGCCGAACACTAAGGGTTTCGTATTTTAGTCAAATTGTTACACTTTTTAAAAGCAATATAAATGTCGATTAGTAAATTCGTTAGACAGATAAGTGAACTTAATAATTAAAAAAATATAGGAACTCTATGATCAAATTCCACTGTTTTATTTAAGTTTTCCCTTAGGTGTTCGCGTTTCCCCCACTTTCCCCTATAGAAAGAGAATCAGACAGACTAATAAAAGAATTTCCCAGTGGGCGTTGACCTTTAATGTAGGTATCAGAGTCGAGAATTTATTTCATACTAACTGAAAATGTTCTTAGGAAGTAGTTCGGGAATCGTGACTAGCAATTGAAAGAATTTTCTTTTCCTGGAAAACGGAGCGAATTTATGTTTTACCACCACTTTTAGTAGTAGTTTTTAGTTTATTTTGTTCTGGGTTATTTTATTAGGAGAATCTGAGTTCATAGTTCATTTTGGAACGTTGCTTTTAGGAAAAGATATAAAATTTAACGTTTTACATCTTGAAATATAAAATTCTCGAAACGGCTAGACCGATTTTTATGAAATTTTATATGCATCTTCTGTAGGTCTGAGAATAGGCTACTATCTATTTTTCATACCCCTAAGTGATAAGGGTTGTTTACTCCAAACATTTTTGTGGGATTGGGACTTACGCGGGTGAAACCGCGGGGCGAAGCTAGTATATAAATAAATATTGAAGGCAGCGCATCTTTGTACGCAGCTCTATCTAGCCCCAAACTGAGCAATTAGGCTTGTACTATGGGAACTAGACAACGGATGTAATTTTAAGTAGGTACTTCAGAATACTTTTATTTTAAATATACTAGTATAATACCTACATAAAGTAATAAAATCACCCAGAACAAAAAACCAACATAATAATGGTCAGCTTAAATACTTGTCCCCGACGGTAATCGAATGCGCTACCTTCCCGTCGCAATCAGAGATTCGTCCGACGTGCCACAGAGGCCGTCTATACATTAACAGAATAAAATTGTTTTAACCAGTTGGATACGCGCCATTTTTTTGTTATGTTTGAAGCTGGTACATGGTAGGTAAACATCCGGTTTAAACAACTTTAGTGCCTTGTGAAAATAAACATGTTAGGTCGTATAAAATCCAAAATTGTTTCTAGAATTTACTTTTTTTGCGATAAAAGAGAAAATAGAATTTTCTCTTCAGCGTTAAGGTGGCATATGGGTAACAAACAGAATGTACGACTTTGTTACTAGCTCACTAGCTAGGAACAAATGATAGAGTAGCCAGATAAGTATTTTTAGGGTTCTGTAGCCAAATGGCAAAAAATGGAACTCCTTATGGATTCGTGATGTCTGTCTGTCCGTCCGTCCGTATGTCACATCCGCTTTATTCCGCAATATAAGAACTATATTGCTGAAACTTGGTTAGTAGATGTATTTTTTAATTTATATTCTACCCGTCTGTCATTGTGAGACCAGTTTTAATTATGAAAAGTTGGAGTAGACATTGTTATATCTTCGTCACGCCGTCATGCCTTCGGACCGAGATGAGTCCTAGGACATGTCGATGCCCTAAAGATGTTTTCCTTGACCGCAAGAGCGATGTTATTGACACACACAACTTTTTCTTAAAGAACTAGACATTGCTGCGCGGTCAGCCTGTATTCGAACCTACGACTCTCGGAACGAAAGTCGGGGTATATACCACTAGCACAACACCGCTCTTACTCTAATTAATCAACTGTAGGTTGACCAAAAATGTCTTGAGAAAGTTTGAAAATAAATCGAGAATTGATAGTAAAACAATTTTAGTCCCAAAGCTAATATGTAAACGCATTAATTTCGGTCTAATTGGTTTCGGAAACCGCGTTGCTATATGTGTGAGGAAATTATGTGATTAATATCTGCTCTTCCTTGTATATTATATAAAGCAAGTACTTGGTATATTATTTTATCTACGAGTATTATTATTATTTATTATTTTAGCCTTTATTTATCCTGTGAATGATACTTATAAAACACGTAATAATAATAAGTTTAAAACTAAATAGATAAGTATTATGAAAAAAGTTTAAAAATTAAACTAATTCAAAAAAAAAAACTTAAAAAATTAAAAATTGTTCATTCGAGGACCTCTTTTTGAGTAAAGGCCTCCTCCATCGTTCTCCAATTCTTTCTATCTCTTGATTTGTCTAGCCAATCTTTTCCTGCTATTTCTTTAATTTCATCTTCCCATCTCTCTGCTGGTCTACCTCTGTTTCTCTTTCCCACCGGTCCTTTCCAAACAGTAGCCACTTTTGTCCATTTGTCGTCTGACATTCTTGATAAGTGCCCCGCCCACTTCCATTTTAACTTTTTACAATGGTGTAGAGCATCGATAATTTTTGTTCTTTTTCTAATTTTTGTATTCCTTACTTTATCTCTTCTTTTTATCTTTAGTATACTCCTCTCCATAGCTCTTTGAGTTGTTTGTATTTTGTTGGATGTATATTTGTTGTAAATCCATGTTTGACTACCATATGAGAGGCAGGGCAATAGACAAGAGTCCATGATTTTCTTCTTAAAATATAAATCTGTGTCTGATTTCAGGATTTCTTTGAATGACCAGAATTTGTTCCATGTTAATTGGACTCTCCTTTCGATTTCTTCATGGTGTCTGGAATTTTTAAATGACATCTGTTTCCCGAGATACACATATTTTTCGACGTATTCTATGATAGTCCCTTCGACTGTTATGGTTTTTCTTGTGTGGTTTGTCATTATTTTCGTTTTGTCTTTATTTAGTTCTAGTCCAATTTTTTTGCTGTAGAAGTTAAGTTCATTAATCATTTTTTCCAGTTGAGTCGCTGATTCGGAGAACAGTACAATATCGTCTGCGAATCTCAAATTACTTAGGTAGGAGCCATTCATAAGTATACCTTTTTTATTCCAGTTTAGATTTTTCATGATATACTGAAGTACGAGTATAAATATTCTCGGTGAGAGAGGATCTCCCTGTCTCACCCCACGATTAATTTTTATGTCGGCTCCAATTCGGTCTAATTTGACTCTACTGACACTTTTACAGTAAATGTCCTGAATCAGTTGTATCATGTCAGATGGCGCTCCATACTCTCGTAGAGCTGCCCACATACAGTCGTGTGATATAGAATCGAACGCTTTGGCATAATCAATAAACGCTAGGTATAAATATCTGTTATGTTCTCTATATTTTTCTATTACTTGGTCGAGTACGTGTATGTGGTCAGTCGTTGAAAATCCTTTCCTAAAGCCCGCTTGTTCGAATGGTTGGTGCTGGTCGGTTATTTTCGAGAGTCGTCTTTCTAGGCCTGTCGCTAAAATTTTATATAGACACGGTTGTAAGCTGATGGGTCTATAGTTGTTAATATTAGTAGGGTCTCCTTTCTTATAAAGCAGGATGATATCCGACTCGGCCCACTCCTTAGGGATTGTTTTGTCTTCTAATATTTTATTGAACAATATTGTTAGCGGCGCGGACAGTAGTGTTTTTCCGATTTTTAATATTTCGTTCGAGATCTTATCCGGGCCACTGGTTTTAGCATCTTTCAATCTTTCTAGTTCTTTATAGATTTCAATCTGTGTAAATTTTTCCGTTTCTTCGGTGTTAGTCTGTGTCAAGCTATTTATTGTAGGTAGTGAGTGATTCTGCTCGTATAAGTTTTGATAAAATTCCGTTGCAGTTTGAATAATTTCTTGTCTAGAGTGGGTGAGCTTTGTTTTTCTTTTTAAACATGGTATCCAATCTTTTGACGTAGTAAGTTCTTTGTAGGCTTTTTTTAGGCTTCCTGAATGTTGTAGGTGTTGTTCTATCTTTTTTAATCTGTATTCTTTACGTTCCTTTTTAATCTGTTTATAGATTGATTTATATAGAGTCTTGAGTTCTAGTTTTTCTTCTCTGTTTAGATAGTGTTGATTTTTTAATTCATTTCTTCTCTTAATCATGTCTTTTGTAGAGGCCGAGAGAAAGTTAATGTTTTTGTGAGAGCTTTCTTGTTTTTGTGGTATGCTGTTAACGATAGCCGATTTTATTTTTTGATAACTGGATTCAATGTCGTCTGTTTCTGTTGTGTATATGTTGCAGAGTTTTTGTTCTAAACATTGTAGGAATGCTAGTTCGTTTTGTTTACTTTTAAGTCTGTGTTCTGTATTTATATATTTGGATCTGGTTCGTTTTTTTAATTCAATGTTGAAAGTACTGCGTATTAGTCTATGGTCACTGGGAAATCCAAACTGGTTTAGTATTTCTATATTGGTAAATTTATATTTTACGTTCGATGTTATATAGTCAATTTGACTTTTCTTCTTTTTTGGTGATAACCAGGTCCACAGATAGTTTGATTTCTTCTTAAATAAGCTGTTAATTATCGAAAGATTATTTTCAAGACTGAATTGGATAAGTCTTTCTCCTCTTTTGTCTCTTGTACCGAAAGATGTAGGTCCCATGATAGTATTTTCATTTGATTTTCGTTGACCAATGCGAGCGTTAAAATCGCCCATTACAATTAGGTGTTTTTCGGATTTATCTATCGTCTCTTGTAGCGTTTTATAAAAAATTTCAATGTCTTGTTGTGACGCATCGCAAGTTGGCAAGTGAACCTGAATAATGGATACTCTGTACTTATCGAGTTTTAAATTCAAAACCCCGATTCGTTCCGTTATTCCTAGAAAACTCTCAAAATATCTTTTTAGCTCGATTTTTATTAGAAAACCCACACCTAGCTGTCCTTTTCTTTCTCCGTAGGAACAGAGTATATGTTTGGAGTCTTCTAACACATTGTATCCCATTCTTCTTACTTCACATAGGCCTATTATGTCATACTTGATATCATTGATTGATTCTTTAAACTCTAGTAACCTTTCATCTGTTGATAGGGATCGTGCGTTGTAGGTACAGATGTAGAGTGTGGAAGGTTTTATACAGCTCTTCGTGAATTTGTTGTTGTTGCAAGTTGTGTTTATTAAGTTTCTGTTATTTTCAATTTTTTTATTAGATGGAGGGTTGTGGTCTTGAACTCCCACGGCGACCACCCGTGATGGGAGCGAAGAGGGAGGAGGGGCGTCGCATATTAGTTTTTTGGAACGTCGTTTCTTGAATTATTCGGTTGTTTGTTGTCTTGGTTATTTCGGAGATATGATACAATGTTTCCTGTCTTGTTTTTCTTTTGGATTGGTTTTAATGAGGAAGAAGTCGTTTTGTTAAAATATTCACCGTTTTCGGGAGATTCTGGTAATTGTCTTTTTTGTATTCGTGTTGCCTCATCTCCTGAATCATGGTGTTTCGTATTTTTTTCAATTGTAATTATCTTATCGTAGCGTAGGAAAACATTCTTCCCAGCTTCCCTTTCACGTTTCAACTCCTCTTGTAATTGTTTCCGTTTTTCTAAGACATTTTTGGAGAAATCTTCTTTTATATATATTGCAGATCCTTTTAATAATTTCTTTTGTTTTAATAGGTCTAGTTTTCGGCCGACACTAGTAAAAGACACAACGATAGGTCTTATTTTTCCTGATTTTTGTCCCAATCTTCTAATTTCATCTATTTCTTCCTTCTGACAGTTAATTTTCAGGGATCCGGTGATAATGTCAAGTACCGTATTTCTCAGATCGTTGTAGTTTCTCTCTGTCTCTTCGATGCCGAAAAAAATAACATTTTTCTTCTTAATTTGTCTCTCCAACTGCTCTATAACTTCCTGCTGTCGATCTATCTTGTTTTCAAGTTCCTTTGATTTTTCCAAAACTTGCGTAAATTTCTCATTGATGTTTTTATTTATTGACTCTTCTATGTACTTCATATCTTTTTTCTGATCTTTAAGGTCGTTCTGAATTTGTTTTAAAATATCCATCATAGCTTCCATCTTAAAATTTGTTTAAGCGCCCTCTAGCAGTGGGTAGCGATGTCGAATTATGTTTGTTTCGATTATCAGCTCAATAGCTCAATAGATGGCGCTGATCTAAATTTTCTTTTTTTTGCGGAGGATTATGAAGATTGATGAATCATGTAATAGAATATTTTAGAGGTTATTTTTAGTATTATTCTGTGTTTTATTCTAACAAACTCTTTGTTTTAGTCTTAGTTTTTCACTTTTCACTGAGTTAACCTTGCGCAATTGTCTATGTGCGGAGATTAAGTGTAGATCATCGAAAACTTTAGTCACTATTTCACAATATTGTTAACATCACAAATTTGATTTTTTCTACACTGTTTTAAAGATTTGTTGTTCACTAACACTAGTACATATTGTTCTCGATTTTCTTCGAAGTACTTTCACTTTATATTGATGAAATACACACTAATTGAATTTTTAAATTAAGAAATAGTACGGAGCCGAAGTAAACAGTGGCACAGCAGCGCCCTCTCTCCTATCTCTCCTAGATATCTACGAGTATATCTATTACTAATATTATAAAGAGGAAATATTTGTATTTGTGTGTGTGTGTGTGTGCGTCCGTATGTTTGTTATGAATAAACTCAAAAACGATTGGACCAATTTCAAAAATTCTTTCACTATTAGAAAGCTACATTCACCCTGAGTAACATAGGCTGTTTTTGATCCCGATATTCCCACGGGATCGGGACCGCGGGACTCAGCTAGTATTATATATTATAGTATATTTAGACTCACGCAATTTTTATGTATATTTAAAGAAACGATGGGCACATCGTGCTATATACATTTTTATAAACTCCTCTGCTATGGCACAGTAGGTACAGTTTCAAAATCCGAAACACAAATATATGTAGGTACAATTCTGTTTTGGCGATGTGGCTCAATGTGCCCATCCACCTTTTTTAAATACAAATGCGAAGTCCACTACGACTGGTCGTCGTAAGGCGAACTATTCTTTAAATGATGTTCCACAGTGAGTGTTCTGTACTTGTACTATTTAATAAATAGTAGAAGTACTATTTAATTACGACGACTACTATTGCTACGACTCAATCCATTGGGATTGAAGGAAGGCATCGAAAAACAACGAATTTTAAAAGACACAGTTTAAATTAGCACAGCCACCCTTTTTCACTCTGATCTGTTTCCAATTAAGTAATCCTTTTTTTTTCCTTATATTTCCTAACACAGGGCATTTCCACTTTAAATAAGGGGACAGTCTACCTACTCTTTTCTCCATACAAACTTTACAAACGTAGTTGACTGTTTCCTCCCTGGATAAGGATATTAGAAAAAATATTTTTATGCCATTGATCCTAAATCAGCCATGACCATTGACCATGCTCCTACTTTTCGATTTTTTTTTTATTTTCTAATTTTTCTAAATTTTATTTTAATTTTAATGAGAAATGAATAAAAAACAAAACTTAGGGGCATGGTCATAGCTGATATAGGATTGATGGCATAAACGTATTTGCTCTAATGTCTTTATCCAGGGAGGAAACAGTCGACTACGTTTGTATGGAGAAAGAGTAGGTAGACTGTCCTCATAAGAAGTAAAAAGACTCCAGAAAACAAGACCCAGCAAATACAAAACCTCACCACAGAGAGAAACAGTATAAACAAGTCTTTATAGAGCAATACAGTGTTCAATAAAGCTGTCTGTATATCGGAAACTTTATTGCTACAAATGTGACGAAAATGTAAATTGGCAATTATACGCCTTTAGGGCCTATTTCGGAGGCATATTGTCAAGTTAAAGGTCAATAATATTCAACATTTTCGCGTTGGCTTTTATTTTATCGTAACAAATTAAACGGGAAAGATTCTTTAGGTGTTATAAAGGTTTTATTTGATTACTTTAGAATGTAATTAAAGGTGTTGTACATGTGTTTTAATATCTATTTGAAATTCTTTTTTTGTCAGTCGAGATTCGAGAACATCGAGGGTAGGAATTTATATCTTGGTAGAGTCTTTACACATCATTATTAATTTTACGCGTCATTATGTTACGGCGTCTTTGAGCGTGCCCTGTGAACTCCCGTAGTCTTCGTAAATATTGTATCAACAAGCAGTTGAGATGCCTAATTACGTGTTTATTCATGTAATTTACAAGCACTTTTTATTTAAACTTAAATGTCTGGGAGTTGTGTCACCTGCACAAATCTTAATCGTTTTTAGCAACAAAAGTATGAATTCGTTTTGCTTCGTTTATTCAATGATGGATAATATTTAAAAAATAATTAAGAACTTTATGCGGATGCAAAATATTATACCTATGTTAATAAAAAAAAATGATTGTTACTGGTCTGGGTTATTTCTATGTATCATAAGTATTATGTATGTATTTAATAATAAACGAATAATAATAACATTTAATAATATAACGAAATGTGTTAGGCAATATATATATTAAACAATAAATTAATTATATACCTATTAAAATATATATATATATATAAAGTAGTAGTAACAATACATATACTTGTACTATTACAAACCGAGTGCTTAGCTCAGGTGCTGTGTGCAACGTCGTCCAATATTTATTTTTTAATTACTTCATTAACTTGTCCTTAATGTTAATAAACTTTATAATAAGTACATCCAAGTTCTCTATTAACTCAATATGCTCATTTTTTACACTATCCCATTCGCGAGTAGTGCAAAAACTTACCTATCTACCCATTCGTGATTTAGCTAGTGGAGACTAGGAGATATTGCTTCTAAGAAAAACTCCCTAAAGAAGTTGAACCAAGAAGCAATCTGTTTGGTAATCTGTGGCTGTCAGCGATACATCAGTCGGTCGTTTTAGTATTTTTTTGTCGATGCGGCAAGTTGTGTTCCACATATCGATTGATAGCGCTTGTGTCTTTGAGCTAAAACTCCGAATTGTTTGACATACTTTCGCAATATACCGCTGCTGCTGTTGTTAAGGACCTACCTAGATATCTATGATTTACTAGATATGTAATTAAGATCAATTTTAGTGTACCTAAGTATTTACTTTGCAGCAGGGTTGTAGGCTTGGCAATTGATACTTTTTATGACCTTTTTTAGGGTTCCGTACCCAAAGGGGAAAAGCGGGACCCTATTACTGAGACTTCGCTGTCTGTCCGTCTGTCACCAGACTGTATATCATAAGCTCTGATAGCTTGACAGTTGAAATTTTCATAGAAGATATGTACTTATAAGATATGTTTTTCTATAGTTACTTTTTACAAATATTATAAAATAACGGGGTATTTACTATGTTTCAATTTGTTTTAACGAAGCTCATTATTTCGCCAGTTATTTCAACTGGCTTTTTCACGAGACATCCATGTAATGTTAGTTTAAAATCGTATACCTACTTTATTATTAGCTATTCTCTATCATCTCAGCGATGTTCCCGGCTGCACCCCTCTCGAGAGCCCAGGTTTCACTAAAAACCTAAATTTATTTGGGGTCAGCAAAGTTATAAGTCATCATTGATCATACCCACTGCACATATATTTGGCAATGTTTTACAGCCGCCCGCTTGGTTGGCACCAACCCGAAACAAAAACAATAATCTTTCTGCGTCAAAAATCACCCAAAAACATTAAAAAAAAAATGTCTGAATTTTAAACGAATAATAAAATTGTAATGGAATTATATTTTATTTGCATTTTTTTGGTAGAATTTTCCATAAATCCGTGTAGTAAACTCTCAACTGAGTTGAAATTTATATCCACAGGAACTTAGCAAGCCAGCACTAGACTGTCTAAACATAAGATAAGCTCAGTACTTACTCAAGGTGCCCTTTATAAATGTCGAAGTCTGTGAAGACGAGTTCGACGATCTCATGCGGAGCAGCGAGGAAGGTGTAGAGCAGACAGTCGATGCGAGGAGGGTACGAGCGAGGGTAGTCCGGGCTGCTGAATGTGCCGCGCTCCTTGCTGTACGTCGACGTGAACCGGATACAGGTGCAACCTGGAGATGGAGGTTGTGTTAGTAACTTAATATACTTTTTAAACTAAGACGATTGGAACACGTCTTAGCCGCGAGGAGAAAGTCTATTGTACTTAATAAAGTCAAAAAATAAAGGTAAGAAAATTAAAAATCTATCGAACCGTTTTAAGGCTACAGAGAGTGAAAACGAATATTGGTTACATATGTACATACGCTCGAAAAATATAACCCTCCTTCTGCAGTCGGGTTATAAGTAAAAAACACCAAATCAAGACCCGGTAAATATGGTATCGTTTTAGGTTTAGATAACAAGGAACTATTAGAAGTTACGTCGTGTTTTTTTATGACTAGTAGGTGAGCGTTTTATGATTATCTTGCGGTGATGCCTAAGCCTAGATAGGGTTTAAAGAATATGTTTTACGTCGTATAAAACACACCTCTCTACTTACTACAATGTAAGAAGAATAAGACGAAAAACACAACGAAACTATAATAGTTTCTTGTAGTCTACGAAACCTTAACAGATTTTACATAATGACATACCCGAGTCTTTATCTCGTGATTTTTTCGTATGTACTTAATTATGTGCCACCGACTTACCCCGTTACTTAGAAACAATGACTAAGTAAATGTCATGTCACAGTAATAGTAGATTATGATATAAGTGCGGTAAGTTGAAAATTACAGCCGAGGCGATATTGCTAGCCCGAGCCGTAGGCGAGGGCTACAAGAAAGCAGAGGCTGTAATTATCAAAGCGCACGTATGTCATACGACGTTTTATAACACATTTGCGAGGAAATAAATAAAACTCGGACTTTCTTAAACGAATAAATCTTTAATCACTTGTTAAAATGCGCGGGCATCAGTGCTTTTTTTTTTTAAGGCAACGGTACAAAAACAGCCAGTATTACTAATAAAGTAAATTAATATTTTTTTGTTTCTGTTACAGATGTAATTTACTGTCAAAATGAATTAAATTAAAGAATTAAATGTTTATTTTTTATATTTTATCTCCCAAAGTTAATTTTATTCATAAAATATTGACCACTTTTCTGACATAAAAACTTTTTGATTTGCTTTCTTTGCTTTTTTTTCTTAAGATTTAAAAAAGTACCGTTGGTTTTAGACGGAGCATGATAAACCGTACGTGTTACCTTATTAGAAAGAAACTCGTGCGTTTTACTTTACGATTACGCACAAGTACGTAATGACATACATTACGATATTGAAATTGGTGAAATAAGAGGCCCTTTACGAGCAAATGTGTTATAATAGTACATTATGATATAAGTGCGGTAAGTTGAAAATTACAGCCGAGGCGATATTGCTAGCCCGAGCCGTAGGCGAGGGCTACAAGAAAGCAGAGGCTGTAATTATCAAAGCGCACGTATGTCATACGACGTTTTATAACACATTTGCGAGGAAATCAAATAAAAACAATACAGCGAAAAGAAAAAGCGCGCGGAATAATTTTTATTTGTGCACAAATTAGCGATGCGCGGGCATCAGTGCTTTTTTTTTTAAGGCAACGGTACAAAAACAGCCAGTATTACTAATAAAGTAAATTAATATTTTTTTGTTTCTGTTACAGATGTAATTTACTGTCAAAATGAATTAAATTAAAGAATTAAATGTTTATTTTTTATATTTTATCTCCCAAAGTTAATTTTATTCATAAAATATTGACCACTTTTCTGACATAAAAACTTTTTGATTTGCTTTCTTTGCTTTTTTTTTCTTAAGATTTAAAAAAGTACCGTTGGTTTTAGACGGAGCATGATAAACCGTACGTGTTACCTTATTAGAAAGAAACTCGTGCGTTTTACTTTACGATTACGCACAAGTACGTAATGACATACATTACGATATTGAAATTGGTGAAATAAGAGGCCCTTTACGAGCAAATGTGTTATAAAATACAATACCTACATCAACACTGTCGTTTATAACACAATTTATAAGTAAGGGGGTAAATGACTAACTTAATCTCAATCGGGGGACAAAATTAACTTCGAAGACTTTCTATCTACTTGGGCTGCCAATTACAAGCTAACATCATAATAATATCAACTGTCAAGTTTGTAAGTATAAGAAATCTTATACAATAAATGTTATTCCTTGTTGTTAAGAAGAAGTTACATTTATTTTGCTGTAGTTTGACAGTCGGTCGGCCTACAGTCACCAATTTCATGCAGTCCGTCTGCGAGTCGTTTGATGTACGTAAAAGTTTTCGAGAACAATGAAATAGTTATCACCAAAGATCGTTACAATCTCTCTCAAGTTAAAGGACGAGCTGACCTTTAGGACTACGACTCAGATATAGATTTGCCGTGCGGGTTCACTCGAATAACTCCCGTTTCAATAGGAATTCTTAGGTGAAAAAACTGGTTGAATGTTATAGATAAGAAAGTTAAGTTATGCTTGCAGCGTTTTCTGCAATACTTTGGCCATATTGCGCGCAGATGATGATGACTAGGAAAGTTGAGGGTTAAAAACCACGAGAGAGGAGTCCCAAACGATGGTCGAACCAAGTATCCGAACAACTGAAGATACCTCTAAGCACGGCTCTTCATCAGGTCACCGACAGAGATCACTGGAGGAAGATGCTTGCCAGATTGCATTCCAGGGGTCACGATCCTCATCAATGAGGGAACGACGGAGGAGAAGGAGAATGAAAGTTAAGCTATCTAGATACCTACATGTTAAATGTCATACAATCGTTTCAGTATTTTCCTTGGAATAAAAAATATTCACAATGATCATTAACATCACTTTTAGTACACTTTTTAGAAATATTGGCTTAAGTATTGTTTTTCTGGTGAAAAGGCATTTAGCAAAATAAAGTTTTGAATCTATGTGTTTGTGAAAGGCTACATTTTCTTTATCTACCGACCAATTGATGAAAACTTTCGATTATTTAGAAAAGTAATAACATTGTCTAGACTAGTATTTTACAAAACTTGTAGCCCTAACTATTTATTGTTAATTGTGTTTGTGTTCGATAAATTTATTGATGCATTTTATTTTATTGTTACTTGGTAACTATTATTAATTGATCACTTTCTATACACAAATAATAAATATACGTATATCATCTGTGAACTTTTAGCTGTCTAGCTATCACAGTTCATGAGATACAGACTGGTGACAGACAGACGGACTGTGGAGTACTTAAAAGGCTTCAGTTTTACCCCTACGTAATCCCCAAAAAAAACATAACAATGGTCTTCGCTTAGTTATGTTTGATTACATCGAATGTACAAAATATTAAAATTGGGTTGTCGAAAGAAAATCATTCTTTTTAACGGGCTATAGGCTATAGGTTCTTTATTTATGCTGGAGCAGAAAGTACTTAAATAACCTTTTAGCATTCAGCAGATTGTAGAAATAGTATTATTCATATAATTAAATTATGAAGAAACTTAATTTTGAAGGATATTGAAAACAAATCGATCCATTTAGATTACCTATTCTTCTGAATCATCCATCAAAAACAAGCCGAAAACTAATTGAAATAAAACAAAACTCCTCCTCAATAAAGGCTATTCATTTTTACGTACATAATAAACGAATTTTACGGTAAAAGGGGTGATCACAAAAGAGTCATCCGTCGGCTTAATTACCTTTTCGTTATATAATAGAAAGAGCAACAGTGGGCCGAACTCTCTAGCAGTAGACTTTTTGTCGAATACCACTTTTGAAATATTTGGATATGCGTGCAAATGGCCTCACTACACGGGATGCCGAAGATCGTGCGAAGTGGAGACGTAAAAGTAGGAAAGCGGACCCCGGGCTCTCGAAAGGAATGCAACCGGAAAACTCGCTCGAATGATGATGAACCACTTTAGAAATATTTTGATATGCGCGCAAATGGCCTCACTACACGGGATGCCGAAGATCGTGCGAAGTGGAGACGTAAAAGTAGGAAAGCGGACCCCGGGCTCTCGAAAGGGATGCAACCGGAAAACTCGCTCGAATGATGATGAACCACTTTAGAAATATTTTGATATGCGCGCAAATGGCCTCACTACACGGGATGCCGAAGATCGTGCGAAGTGGAGACGTAAAAGTAGGAAAGCGGATCCCGGGCTCTCGAAAGGGATGCAACCGGAAAACTCGCTCGAATGATGATGAACCACTTTAGAAATATTTGGATATGCGTGCAAATGGCCTCACTACACGGGATGCCGAAGATCGTGCGAAGTGGAGACGTAAAAGTAGGAAAGCGGACCCCGGGCTCTCGAAAGGAATGCAACCGGAAAACTCGCTCGAATGATGATGAACCACTTTAGAAATATTTTGATATGCGCGCAAATGGCCTCACTACACGGGATGCCGAAGATCGTGCGAAGTGGAGACGTAAAAGTAGGAAAGCGGACCCCGGGCTCTCGAAAGGAATGCAACCGGAAAACTCGCTCGAATGATGATGAACCACTTTAGAAATATTTTGATATGCGCGCAAATGGCCTCACTACACGGGATGCCGAAGATCGTGCGAAGTGGAGACGTAAAAGTAGGAAAGCGGACCCCGGGCTCTCGAAAGGAATGCAACCGGAAAACTCGCTCGAATGATGATGAACCACTTTAGAAATATTTTGATATGCGCGCAAATGGCCTCACTACACGGGATGCCGAAGATCGTGCGAAGTGGAGACGTAAAAGTAGGAAAGCGGACCCCGGGCTCTCGAAAGGGATGCAACCGGGAAACTCGCTCGAATGATGATGGACCACTTCAGAAATATTTTAAAGGAACAATACTTCTGCAAAAACCGCGCAACTGCCCGGCTTCTGCGTCACAGACGCAGGTAGACTATTGGTCAAGTCAGTGCTCCCGGATTGAGTAAAGATGCGTTGTTGGTTCGAATCCCGCTCTCCGTCGATCATGCGTTGTGTTTTTGCAGAAGTATTGTTCCTTTAAAATATTTCTAAGAAAGACCAGTGCAGGCTTAAGCACTTTAAAATAAAATAGAATACCACTTTTTAATATCAAAAATACAGTCTGATAACCAACAGACAGACGGACAGTAGAGTCCCGTATAAAGGTCCCGTTTTTACTCTTCGGGTACGGAACCCTAATTACTAAGTAGGTAAGGGACGTATTTTATAAGAAAGAAAAGAAAGAAAGAAAGAAAGAAAATAGATTTATTCAGACAAGCACACAACTACATAACAGGAAAAAAAAATATTAGAAAAGAAAATAACATAATGGACACAATAAATATAAAAACAAAATATACCTAGAGAGTAGTGCGCTGCCCGAATAGGCGCAGCCTCAGCATTATGCTGCTGCTGCAAAATAACATAGCAGCAGCGCTGGTCTTCCGACTGCACCCACCCTTCTTCTCTCGGCCCTCCTAACAAAAAAAAACCTAGACCTAGACCTTATAGTACCTACCTACCTAGACTTGAAACTTGAACTACGAAAATCGACAGACTGTCATATTCTGTAATGCTGTGATATCTTATCCTATTAATAGGTAAGGTTAAAAGGTCTGTAAGTATATATTATGTATGTGACTTTGTTACTCCTTTATGCAGAGACTTCTAAACTGATTGGGATGAAACTTGAAATGTAGATAGCTGCGGATCTAGATTAACACATAGGCTACTTTTATCACGATATTTCCGAAAAATCGAGACTAAATCGAGTGAAACCGCGGGGGGCACCTACCCAATATAATACAAATACCTCAGTTTAAATGGTACCTACAAATATGGTTTTGAAAGTAATGGTGTTTGTTAGTATTCGTGCCAATTGCCCCTTCGCCTTTCAAGTAGGGTAAATAAATATTGTACAAGCGTGTTAATTGTGCCCTTTGCCCTTTAAGAAATATCTAACAAAAAACCGTACGCATAAAGGCATAAAGCTTCGCACGCTACGAAGTTACGCGCCCGATGAATATTTTATAGAAAAAGTCGACTCGCCGAATTTTCCGTAATCTTGTACCGTGTCAAATGAGATATTCAAAACGTTATTTTGGTTGAAATTGAAGATAAACTTATGTCAGTAATACCGAAAATTTATTTGCAGAAATCTTATAGCGGAAAAACAGCGCTTTTCACTGGAAAATCATCAGATGGTAAATGGAATTTGCGAAATTACAGGTGTCAGGGATGGGGACAGGTGGTTTATTTGACTGGTGGTGTGTGGGTGTGAAGGAATTCGGTTGAAATTAATATAAAAGAGCTTTTATTCGCAAGCGCAACTTCGTCCGTGTCCGTGTATAAGACGGTTTAGCTTCTTGTAACGTATGCGTTACTTTACGAGAATTACTTAGATATGATTTGTGTTTGCAAAACTACTAAATCGGTTACATTTTTTTTGTGAATATAACATAGCGTCATCTAGCATTATGGTAAGCTACTAAGCTTGTGTTACTTATTATGTAGAGTATAGTATGTTTGATTATTTAATTTAAAATATATACGTTACAAGCATTTCTCGATAAATTCGTACGCGTATGTCTTATGAGAAATATTGCTTTTAATATCACTATACTTTTCAATCCAACGCGGACGCATGAACTTGGCGAGATATGACGTTTATTACGAAATATTATTTACGATACCTCGAATTTTATTTTAATCAATACAAAGTCAAATCAAACCCTAAGTGTGAGTAACACACTTCTAAAAATGAATTTTAAAAGTCTATCAAGCTAGTTATTTAATTTCTAATTCGCGGTATAAGTTAGAAAGGTCCACAAAACACTATTGACCAACAATTCTGAATAAACAGAAGTTGGTAGCCCATGCAGTAAACTAAATGGGTCATTCCTTTACGACCCACCATTAATTCAAACAAAGTCACTACCTACAAATAGTGTTACCATTTTCAAATGAGATTATTCAACTAAGCGCCTCATTTCTATAAAGAGTTCATAAAATCCTACTAAGTAACAGTAATGGACAGTGTTAAAGATAAGGCGGACTGCACACTGAAATGGCGTTAGACGACAAAATAGTGCAAATGTACTAACTCGAAACATATAGAGATGATTTTATTTTGTTTTAGCTTTTATTTTTCAAGGACACGGCATAGATAACATACAAAACTAGCTACGCTAATTATCTTTTACCAAATACGAATGATTAAAATATTTCGTATTCGGTATAAAAATATTTATTAAGTCTTAATATTTTGCATTTGTTTGCACTAGTATGTAAGGGTTAAATAGTATGGATCGGTGAGAGTCTTGGTGTTCGTTACTTATAAATATAAGTAAGCTAATGTTTAACCTTCATTCAACCTTCTGCCGACAGCAACGTGACACCATTTCTTAGCTTTTCAGCAACAGAATATTGTAATTGTCGTTTCTTTTCGAATATCTATATTGTTCTTTACCTTTAGCGACATTCCAGTGTACAGAGAGCCTAATAAACAAAATAATAGGTGCACTGAAGCGTACCGGCTACAAAGTAGGGTAGCTGTAGTCCGAAACTTACTTGGATTTATGGCATACCCTTCGTCAACTGTATGAAGAGATAAGTGCAGGAGCAGGATAAGAGCCGTCGACGTCTGAAAGAAAAGAGATTTATACGTTCAGTTTATTATTTTTAAGGTCACATCAATAAAAGAGCTTTGGAAGGTGAAGTTGAGCTGATAAGGTGGGGTTTGTGTTGTTGTTTTTATTATCTTAAAATAATAGTTTTCACTTATATTATAAACTAGCAGAGTCCCGCAGTTTCACCCGCGTAAGTCCCGAAAAAGGAAAAATAGCATTCAAAAATTTTCACTTGCAGCCAGGCTTGAACTCGCCACAAAAAAAAAAAAAAATAGCCTGAGCTATGTAGATACAAAAATTAAAAAGAAATTTATTGAAAAAAATTCTGTCATCCGTCCTTCAAAACCGTCAGAAAATAAAATTCGGACGGTTTTGAAGGACGAATGACAGATTTTCTTTATTTCGTTCGTTCGTAGAATTAAAGTCCTCGGTTCGTTTCTTGAAGTTGTCATTTTGATCCCCAACTTGCCCTCAAAATACAAGTCGAATGTAAATGTAATAACCTTACATGGTTTTTGTGGGGGCGGATCGTCTTACATAAAATTTTAACTCCTATCATCGGAGGTCCGAAAATGTTTCACATACCATTTATAATCATAATGATCATTCTTCATAAAAAATTTAAAAACTAAATATTAAAATATATAATAATTGAAATTCATAATATCACTATTCATACACTTCATTTTACTAATATTTGTTTTAATATATTTGTTTATCATAATGCTCGAAACTCATAATCATTCCAATAAATAACTTTGATATTCATACATGTGTTTTATTCTAATATTCATTTTTATAAATTTCTTAATCATAAGTGTTTTATGCATAATTATTGAAAATCATAATATCTTTATTCATACATTTGTTTCACCTACTATTGTCATCTTACTTGAATTTTGAAATAAAATATACGGAGCACACCGACTCGGATAGGTTAGGTTAATGTAAGAACATGATTTGGCGACCGCTGCCGCGGCACGCTCGCTACGCTCGCTCGCCAAAGCGCCTAATTACTATAAATAAAAACTATTACTGTCATCTTCATCATGTTATAAATAAAAACTATTACTGTCATAAAACTACTATTGTCATCTTACTTGAATTTTGAAATTAAATATACGGAGCACACCGACTCGGATAGGTTAGGTTAATGTAAGAACATGATTACGCGCAGCGTACGACCGCGACCGCTGCCGCGGCACGCTCGCTACGCTCGCTCGCCAAAGCGCCTAATTACTATAAATAAAAAAAACCTGATATATCTTAATCATAAGTGTTTTTATTACAACATTATTAACTAAAGAGTAATTTCTAAGAAGAAATATAATAATAGAATAGAAAATATAATTACATTATGAGTTAACTCCGTTTCAAAAAGAAGATCGCCAGAACACAAGTCAAAAACCATTTATAATTTCACAAAGAGTTTGATTGGGGTAGTTCATAAAAAGTTTTGTTAAAGTTGCCGTTATTAATACAAAAATTATGATAAATGTCTGTTATAAAGTAAGCTATTCTGAACAACGATATTATGAGTTGAAATATGTTCTTAGTAACAATAATTATAAACTAAAGCAATATGATCATTAAATGTTATGAAGAAAAAAATTATGATTTTAAACTGTTCTTGGTAGTAACAGTATTAATAAAAAAATTATGATCATTAACTATTATGAGCTCCGATGGTAGTAATAAAAATGTCTGAATAAAAAAAGTATGAGTGATAAAATTATGAAGAGTGATTATTATGAATTCAAATCGGTAGTAAGACAAACAATAGGACTTAAAATTTTATGTGAGCCAATATGGACCCGGTTTTTGTACTAATTGAGACGTCATAATAATAATCTTCATTTCAAAGGTGGGTAAATCCTTTTACCCACTAAGGACCTATCAAATTGTATGATAAAATATGTTTATAATTTTCTGAAAAGCTTAATCTGTCTTTGGGTGTTTAATATCCCTTCCATACATGACAAGACACGTCAGATCGGCTTATAACGTAATGATCGGATTAGTACACTGCATAGGATTATTAATCTCACCGCACATTAAAATTTTGGTTGGAATCTAAAGCGGGCTTGTGACAAGCTGGGGTAAAATTTAAACTTCCATGGCCTTATTAATAAACGGGAGTAATAAACTTTTTAAATTCACACGATTTGTAAACAAAGTTACATTTTCCCGGGTAAGAAAATAAATAATACGCGATAAAGACCCGGGAAAATGTAACTAAACGGGAGTAATGTCAGAGTATTTTTTCACTTTTTGTTTCTGCCTGACAAGTTTGAAAGTTCTTTTCTCTGAAAAAAGACAAAGCATGTTCTCACTACTCCGACCTTACTCCACGTTTTTAATAAGCTTACCAAGGTTTACTAACACGGTACTTTTGTGTGCATTTTTGACAGCATTGTGTGAAAATGTATAAGTCATCCAAGAGAGATTGATTACATGACAACTTATTTGAAATATCTGGTTTTGGTTTGATTTTAAGTTCCAAAATTATTTACGTGAGTCTTTATTTACTGAATTCCAATGTTCGTTCTTCTTTTATCCTTTTTAGTGCAATCTTACCATCCCTTCTTCCTATTAATAGGTATTATATATTGCGATGAAACTTGGTAATGTAAAAGCAGGAGATCTGGATTAACACGATCAACAACACAACATCTGGATGGATATTCTCACAGGACCTTGGGGTGCAACTAGTTAGATATAAAGTTATTTTAACCATCGAAAGCCTAAAACTGGGGTCCCACGGCCCGTTATATCACAGGCCAGGCCGCACCACGTATGTCGAGGCTACTGGGACTAATTTTCGACAGGATTCATCGGACGCTACGATTTCTACAGCCTGTCCAAACGGACCAAACGGTCTGGCATGATCTGGCTTGATAAAATACCGGCCGTGAGACCCCAGCTTAAGAAAGGCTAGCCCCTTTTGAAATTAATAAGAAAAAAGTACCTCGTAGTTCACGACTTTATACGACAACCGTTTGCAAGCCGCCCTTAAAATCTGTCGATCTAGTCCACAACAAATATGTTCTTATATTCTCTTACAAATTATGCTATAAATATGTCAAAATGGTAAATAGCATAATGGGCGAAGTATATGTGCCTTTCATGATGCTTCTAAATAACCAAATGAAGAAAGCTTTTGGTAAAACAGTTTATCATCGCCCATTTTAGATTACGTACCGCGAAGGGATTCGGAGTAAATTATTGCTCGAAAAATTTGAATTGATGGATATCTCTAGTACGCAGATTGAGACATTATTCATTGATACCGAATTTAATTTGAATAAATCCTTTTGAATATTACTTATTTACATAGATATTTAAAATGTTTCATTACCCAGATGGTATTATTCTTGCGGGTTTTTGTATTTTTGCTTTAAACTTATGTAGATTTTTGCTTTAGTTTTCGCGATATTGATTTACACTAATATTATAAAGAGGAGAGATTTGTGTTTTGGGTGTGTGTCGGATGTTTGTAATGAATAAACTCAAAAACTACTGGACCTGAAAAACTACTGAATTTGAATAAATCCTTTTGAATATTACTTATTTACATAGATATTTAAAATGTTTCATTACCCAGATGGTATTATTCTTGCGGGTTTTTGTATTTTTGCTTTAAACTTATGTAGATTTTTGCTTTAGTTTTCGCGATATTGATTTACACTAATATTATAAAGAGGAGAGATTTGTGTTTTGGGTGTGTGTCGGATGTTTGTAATGAATAAACTCAAAAACTACTGGACCGATTTCAAAAATTCTTTCACTAAAAGAAAGCTACATTATCGAGGAGTAACATAGGCTACTTTTGATCCCGATATTCCCATTCTAATCCCGATCGAACATCGGGATTAAAAGTAGCCTATGTTACTCCTCGATAATGTAGCTTTCTTTTGGTAAAGGATTTTTTGATTTTTTTAAGTTTATTCATTACAAACATACGACACACACACAAAAAGGTACAAGGTACTTTTTAAACTTGTGATAACTTCTAAACCAAATATCCGATTCGAATGAATTAAAAAGGAATTTACTTAGAAATAAATAGTTCTAATTATAAAATAAATTATTTGGATAAGGGTTTATACTATTGTAAGAATATAACCAACCTTTGTTCCTACCTACATTGTAATTCAATTTTTAACACAAAAGCTGTTATTGTGAGTTAACTATAATAGTTGGATATGTTACATCGCGGACTTTTTGGTAGATATTTATAAGAACTACAAACCTGTAGTACCTACATTATTTTGTTCTAATATCAACAGTTTTTGCTGCGCACGCTATTTTTTATTTTGAGTTTACTACCTTTGGTTACAATATTGCAATTTTCTTACGGATCCCTAATTTTTTTTAATAAATTATAGCCTTTGTTACTTCCTGATAATGTAGCTTTCTATTAGTGAAATAATTTTTGGAATCGGTCTAGTGGTTCCGGAGATTACCCCCAATATACATACATACATACATGTTACCAACGTTACCTCTTTATAATATTAGTATAGAAGTATAGATAGTACCTACCTATAAGTATACAGCTACCTACAGATTATGCTGTATCCTTCTTTAAGTTTTTGGAAAAGTAGGTTACATCTAAAATTGAGTCTTTGACACGAGAAAGAAGCAGAGGTGGTAGTCCGGTCAAATTAGACCAAATTAGACATTCAAGGTTACATAAATTCCCACCAAGCTGAAAATCGGTGAGATTGTTTAAAATATCATCTATACTAATATTATAAAGAGGTAACGTTGGTAACAAATATGTATGAAGGGGAGAGGGGGGCATGATGGGGTCCTTAAGGTTTGAAGCTCAATAACATTTACAGTATTGTGTTTTCATAAGTTTTTTTATCCCCATAATCTTCGTTGGTAATCGGTATTTATTAATTAAGTACTTATAACCACATTATAATATGGATTTAATGAAAAACAGTGAAAAACTAAGAAAGTGCCTAACGCCCCGTCTTGCCCTACCCTCGGGGTGAAATGGGGTACCCCCTAGGGGTATAATGGGACACAACAAGTTACAGGTGCTTCATTGTCTTTATTGATCATACCAACACAGCTACAGTGAGCCCATTTGCTGCATACAGCAAAAGCAGCATAAACTTTATTGTAGTTCAAATACCGAGGTTCGTAGAGTCACTTTTGTATGATGATGACTCAACCAATACTTTTTTGGACCTTTTCTTTTTAGTGATTGTTGTTTTGGTTTATAGTCATCTCAATTTTCTTAAGTTCTCATTGTTCTTTTATTGTGCTTATTTTCCTTCGCCAGTTTCTTCTTTTTTATAATTTTTTCAAAACTATTTTAGATGGGGTACCCTATACCCCATAATGCCCACTCCGGTCATTTTAAATTAAAAATCGTACAAAAAAAAAATTGCCATGCAATACGAAGATAAGCAAGTTCCTACCTGTTGAAGTAGTCATTGCCACAAACAAATCACTTTAAACCTAATCTGAAATGCTCTTGTGTCTCATGTTGCCACGATCTAATGAAATTGTGAAAATCACAAGGTGATGGACTAAAATCAGTTTTTTCCAAAAAAAATAAAATGCTCGTGGTTTTATCACTTAATCATTGCGTCATACTATGACCCCCTACCCGTCGCACCTTTTCGCGGTTTTACAATTGTTATTGGTCAATTGGTTTGTGTTCTAAGGCCAAGTCCCCGTCTTGCCCGCAACCCCGTCTTGCCCCTCTCTCCCCTATGTATGTATATTGGGGGTAATCTCCGAAACTACTAGACCGATTTCAAAAATTCTTTCACCATTAGAAAGCTACGTTCATTAAAAATAAAATTTGAAAGTTCCCCATCTTTCCCCTGTGAGGAAATTTTTTTATTAAAGGTCAAAGAGTTTTTCGCGATTTCAGCAAAACGGTAAATTTTATCATAAAAATACCTTAGACAAAAGTTGTAGATCATAAAAATATCTACAAAAATTTATTAATACTATTTTTCTACGAGCCACCGTTTTTGAGATATAACGATTCAAAAAACTGTAAAGTTGTAATCGTCATAATATGTATGAGTACGCCACGTATGTATACATTTCTATAGTTGTAAAATATGTTAAAATATTTACTTATTTATTTATATATAAAACTTTTACAGCTTTTTGAATCGTTATATCTCAAAAACGGTGGCTCGTAGAAAAAAAGTATTAATAATTTTTTGTAGATAATTTTATGATCTACAACTTTTGTCTGAGGTATTTTTATGATAAAACTTACCGTTTTGCTGAAAATCGCGAAAAACTCTTTGACCTTTAATAATTTTTTTTCCTTACAGGGGAAAGATGGGGAACTTTCAAATTTTATTTTTAATGATATTTTAAACAATCTTACCGATTTTCAGCTTGGTGGGAATTTATGTAACCTTGAATGTCTAATTTGACCGGACTATGGGTACCTATTTTTTAATCTTAAATGGAGAGCGGTGTATATTCCGACTTTCATTTTGAAGGTCGTGGTTTCGAATCATGCCGATCGCAAACCAAAGTCTTTTTCTTTAAGAAAAAATATTATGTGCTCTATTAGCATCGCTGTTACGGTAAAGGAAACGCCGTGAGAAAATCCACGGCTTAAAATCACGCAAAAAGCCCCAGTTATAGGGCTAGTTGCGGAAACACACAGTTAAAAGTTATGATCTTGAATTTTAATTTATGTTGAATAAGAATACCAATTCAATAATTCCTTACAGAATAAGATAAATAAGCCTCCATTGACAATATCTAAGCCCGAACGTATCCCAACACAAAATTAAATGTAAGAATAGGTATAACATTTTACAAATAATTTCGTTTAACCGTTCGAATGGAAAACTCAACTCCAGAGGCTTCTTTATATTGAAAAACCTTGAAAATCAACCCAAAATAATGTCATACAATAAAGAAACATAAATATGAGTTTCCCAAGCAACATTTCACTTTAATATTAAATGAGTGTAGGTGTAAATAACAAGCTACTCGAGTTTCAGTCCCTTGAGTGAATGTCTAAAATTTATCAATATTTCTGAGTAAATCTATGTCTGTAAGCCGGTTGTGGTTAACCA
The DNA here is from genome assembly GCA_958496205.1 of Idaea biselata. Lineage (NCBI taxonomy): Eukaryota > Metazoa > Arthropoda > Insecta > Lepidoptera > Geometridae > Idaea > Idaea biselata. Next base: position 10,764,912 of record OY292400.1, on the reverse strand, counting down.
AAAGGCAAGTTTTCTTCGTTGAAGACTTTAGCTCAAGGGACAAGGTTGTGGTCAATAATTTTCATAAAATAATCGGTAGGAATAAACCCCCTTTTTATTGAACAAAAATGGAGTAAGGGTTCTAATGGACGAAAAATGGGTACCGTATTTAAATGTGGTAAACAAGTTTGTTTGAGGGTTTGATATCTTTCAAGTCTAAAAAGTCTTCCGGAACCAGATATTTCATACTCTGTAGTCCGTTGAAAAAGCGGACCACAAGGGACTTCTTGGTGAAAGACTTTGGCCGCGGTTGTTAACACTCACTGGCCACTGCTGGTCTATGTCGTAGCGTAGCGTCCGTGTTCCGATACGTAGACCGGTGCAGCCTATACCGGATGATCTGGGGATATTCATTGAAACTCGGGATATAAATAAAATGCAACGGGTATCTTGTAGTAGATGAACATGCTATATCTATCTATATACTAATATTATAACGAGGAAAAAATTATTTGTTATTTTTTGTAACGAATGGGCTCCGAGACTACTGGACCGATTTCATACTTTGATCCCGATATTCCCACGGGATCGGGACTTACGCGGGTGAAATCGAGAGACGCAGCTAGTCGTTTATAAAAAAAAAACTTAAATGATGTGCACACCTAACTTCGTAATGTAATAACCCGTAAAGTGTCTGATGTCAATTTATGCAAAGTATAAATCAACACGACTATTCCCGGAACCCTTGCTGGAATTGTGACAGGATATTCTAATATAGATACCTACCTGACCTACAAAACTTACCCAAGTCCAAATCTATAGTAGAATACGCCTACTTACAGTATTCCCTGCCCGTCATAAAAGGCGACCAAAAGATGCCAGTGAAAATAAGATTTTTTGCCGATATCAGCGCAATCATAGACGCGAACATATCCGAACTTTTTGTATTTTAAAAGTGTTAAACCCACAGGGAATTTAGAATTGAAGAGATTCTTCCCAAATCAAACGAATCGAAATCGAAATATTTCGATATTTTGATATATCGAAATTTTCGAAATATGGTGTTTGTAACCATTATATATCAAAATTGTAAAAAAAAAATGGTTAAAATGTCGAGGTAAGAAAATAAATAATAATACGCGATTAAGACCCGGGAAAATGTAACTATGTTAACAAACCGTGTGAATTTAAAAAGTTTTTTGATATAATTACAACACTTTTCTATTTGATTCGATTAGGTATACCTAATCCAATCAAATAGAAGCCGCTTATGACTCTAACCTTCCAGTTGGCGACCTCACCACTAGGTACCTAGTGTTAGAGTTTTCAGGTTGCCCTAAGGGACCTAACGACTGCTATCATTGATAACAACCGGTACCAACTGCTTAACGTACTTTCCGAAACACGGAGGAGCTCCAAGTAATGACCGCGCCACGCGTTGTTTAACCCGCACGACCATTCAAGAAGAAGAACTACACGGATTTGTCTAACGGACAAATACTTTGTCGTTGTAATTTATTGTTTGAGTTAAAGTCTGTGTGTGCAGCAATTGTAATTCAAATTGTAATTCTTGGAATATTCTTTCATCAAATCCGGATACCGAGCCACCCATGCTTTTCGGGAAAATTTTGGTTAAGCTTAAAGCTTGTAAGGTGATCTTGTAAGAAAAGCAGGGCTACAATAGCAGGATAAATGAATACTTTTTTTCTTTTTGTTCAAGGGCCCTATACTGAAAAACTGAAAATCCATGTCGGCGCATCAAAAATTGTTGATTATTTCATGACGGAATGTCGTAGAACTTTTTTTTGTGTACAGATTGTAGGCGACATTGTTTCCGATATTTTAGTGCAGTTTCCATACAAATATGTCGAAACGTATTGAAGCCTATCGACATTTTAGCCAAATCAGACATTTTTTGTCTAAAATTTGGATAGGCTTTGCACCAATAGGAGGTGCTTGTCTTAAAACTACACCAAAATGTAGGAAACAATGTCACCTACAATCTGTGCACAAAAAAAGTTCTACGACATTCCGTCATGAAATAATCAACAATTTTCGATGAGCCCGACAGGGATTTTCAGTTTCAAGGTCGTTGGCGTTGTTATTCCTCTTAACGTGGAGAATCTTGTTAAGACCATAAGGCCGCTCCCGGGAGAGAGCGGCCCGGTATGTGGGGTCCCCTCTGGCCAAAATAGTAGTCGCCAGGGGTATACCTACTAAACCCCACGGCGTCTATCACTCCACTGTTGCCAGAGCTCGTCAGAATACATTTCGGAGGATCACCGACGAGCTCTAGCTAGATTCAATGAATACTTGTCTTGTATTAGTATGTCGCATGTCGACTGTGTTGTCGCTTTCGTCGGCCGTCTCAATGTGTACTGAGAGCACATAAAATTACCCCTTTGTCAGGTAAGTTAATATGTAGAAATGAGACAGAGGGACCCTACCCGACGCAGAAGGTTACCTCATTTCGTGTAATACGGTGCGCAGATTATGAACGTTCTAGTCCTACTAAATTATTCAGGCCAATAGGTTTGTATATTGTTTCATACTATGTTGTTCGTACTTAACTATTAAATAATTTAAGCAAATCTGGTATGAAGGTTGGTAGATCGAAACTATTCTGTTTTGAAATTAAAGACATTTTTCGGTTTGAATCGCGTGGTTTTTATTACTTTTAGCATTTTAACAATCGCGTGGTTTTTATTACTTTTAGCATTTTAACAATGCTAAAAGTAATAAAAACCACGCGATTCAAACCGAAAAATGTCTTTAATTTCAATACAACATCGCGAAAACAGAAGAAGAATCTATTCTGTTTTCTTAATATTTTGGCCTGGGGGGCTACTATATTTCAACGTAAAACATTTAATCGGTTGTTCGTTTGTATTACTTACTAGCTGCGTTCCGAGGTTTTACCCGCGTAAGTCCCGATCCCGTGGGAATATCGGGATCATAAGTAATCTATGTCACTCAGGGGGGATGTAGCTTTCTAATGGTAAAAGAGTTTTTGAAATCGGTCCAGTAGTTTTTGAGTTTATTCATTACAAACATACGACACACACACATACAAAAATACAAATCTTTCCTCTTTATAATATTAGTACCTATAGGTAGATATAGATATAGACTATGGTTCTATTTAGTACCACAATGAGGAGGAACACTAACTTTTTATCCCGGCAGAGGGCGCTAGTCGACTGATCTTAGGTTTGAATTAAGAACTGTCAAACGGGTGTTTTTTACAACTCTCGGCGCCAAATTGGCCATATCGGTCTCAGACCGAAAGAAAACTCGGCGTTTTCATTCGTGGGGGACCATCAACAACAACAACAAAATTCTTTTCATTTTCCCACTTTAGGCACTAAACGATAAACCAACAAACGAAGAACACCAATAAACGATTACCTTTGAATAATAATAATAGATACCACACAGATCGTACAATACCTGTGTCCATGTACCTACTATTATACTGTAGGGTTAGGTATGAATGTTACGTAAATGATACGTAAATGTTTGTTATACTCCTTTACCCAATATTTTATTACCTTTTGCATAAATTTCTACGGTATCTGGACGTACAGTCAGCATCTAATAGCCTTATTAATAAACGTGGAGTAATGTCGGAATAATTTTACACATTTTGTTTCTGTCTGTTAACTAGTCTGCTTGTAAGCATGTTTTCAGAACTCCGACCTTTTTCCACGTTATATTAATACGTAAGGCTATTTATGTCTTTGATCAGTGATCACATTCGGATTGATTTACTTTTAAAGTGTTTCCTACATCTGGAAAGCTGGTTTTTGACTGGCTGCTTGCCTCAGTCGCAAACGCGAAGTAATGCTGTCCATAATTTCATCACGGCAGAAGAGGCACCTGTGGTGCATTGGGTAGCGCAGTCCACGGAATGTAAAAGTGGTAGGTTCAGGTCTTGTCGGGTGCAAATTTTTGGAAAGCATTTCTTAAAAAAAAACCACACTGATTTTTTTTTAATCCCATACATCATATTATGTTGAGTGTTTAACGAAGACATAGATTCTGAAATTAAAAGAGAAGATAGGAAATTAGGTATTTTCAGAATATCTGTCCAATTAAGACACAATTATGATGTAGGTACCTACATATTATAGCGATTTTGAAAATCTGAATGTGGTTTAATACTGACCGTACAAGTATGGCCGCTAAAAAAACATCCTAGTTACTTTAAAAATAAAAATCTTTTTTTATGAATGTTGGTTAATAAAACTTGGGTTGAAACAGGGCTATCATATTGCATTGGGCAGTTAAGGGTCAAAATAAAAGGTGAGGAAAGAAGTAAAATGACTAATGGAGGTTTAACGTATCCATTACCTGAATTTAGATGGAATATTCCACGCAAAGGTAGAAACTCGGCGCATTAGGCGAACAAAATGGAAATATTTATGCTCAGAAGATTTGGACACACAGCCAGATGGCAGATTTTTAATAGAACGATCGATAAAACGATTTTGGGAAAAGGAATGTTTTTTAAACCCTATTTTTTTTGATATTTTAATTTAAGGAGCTTATTGGCCTAGCTGCGCTCACTAATTGTCTTGGATCATATAGTCAAACACGACAGATGAAAACACAAAAAAATATTACACAAATTCAATGCAATTTGTGTAATATTAATTATTACAAGCTAATTATATCGTTACAAGGTAATTATATCTATGTACATTAATACTTATATTCTAAAGGTCGCCCAGTTCTCAACACTGATTTTGTATGGTCGTGCGGGTTAAGCAAAGCCAGTTGCAGTCACTACTTGGATGGGTGACCAATAATGTGTGTGGAAAAAAAACATTTTCTCGAGCTCCTCTGTGCTTTGGAAGGCACATTAAGCAGGAGGTCCCAGTTTTGATCTCTGATAACAGTCGTTAGGTAATAGGCGTTAGGGCGACCTGAAACTCTAACACTAGGTGACCACACTTTCAAAGAAGAAAAAACTATAATTGAACTTATGGGTAAACAAAGAATTTAACCGACACTTCCAAAGCGATGCACAACAGGGAACACATGCCTTACCACCGGATAAAATAAAGAAAAAACAAGGAAATTATTTATGGTCCCTACACCTAAAAATTGTTCTGGAAAGGAAATCTAACCCGCAACTTGCTTCGTCACTGTCAGATGTTACATCGATTTCTTCATATGCCACTTATTCATCAACATAAAAATCAACCGATTCTCAATCACGCGACTAACAGTATCCAGTCTGTAGTTTGTCAAAACTGGACTAAGCTGAATGTCATTAGTCAGGGTAGGGTACACAAATCTACATAATTGTACTCTTGATGATAATTATGCAAAGGCTTAGGTGGAACCAGCGATACTCTACTCTAGATGGATACTCTAGGCAGATGAAACAAAATATTATTAACGGTCTTTTAAAAGTATTAAATTCTTAACAAAGAAACGTGATATATTTATATCTATTTCTTCTTTTTCTTTTCTTCGTATTTAAGTCATTTAGTGTTAGAGTTTTTAGGTCTCCCTAAGGCCTCTAACTCGACCTAACGACTGCTACCAGAGAGAACAACCAAGAGCATGAACGTGCCCTCCGAAGCATGGAGGAGTGAATGGAATAACTCTTGTTACGAGAATTCAAGTTTTAGCGGATCCCGGGCTCACGAGAGGAATGCAACCGGGAACATTGCTCAGACGAAAAGAAGAAGAAGATTAAGTTACATTTTCCCGGGTCTTAATTGCATATTACCCCTCGCGACCAAGACCATTGTAACATGGTTGAAACGTCGTGGTAAGAAAATAAATAATAATACGATATTAAGACCCCGGAAAATGTTACTAAGTGTGTCAACACATAGTGAGAATTTAAAAAGTTTATAAGAAGATAATTAAATCGATTTTTAATCTATATCACTTCAAAATAACTTATCTATAATTTTACATTTCCCGGGTCTTAATCGCGTGATTTTAAACTTTTGTTTTAAGAGGACGGCCTCCGCCTCTGCTCCTGTCCCCTTGCGATGAAAGCCGTTGTAACATGGTCGAAACATCAAGGTAAGAAAATTAAAAAGTTAAAAATCACACGTTAAAAATCAAATCATCACAATAAAAATCAGTATCGATCATATTTTTTTTATTTTCTAATTAAAATAGGTAATAAAATGAAAAAAAATAAAAAGGTAGATGCATAGTCATGACAGATATAAGTTTTATCGCATAAACATTATTTGCTCTAATGTCTTTATCCAGGGAGGAAAATTTAAACTACGTTTGTATGGAGAAAGAGAATGGAGACTATCCTCTTAAGACCCGGGAAATACTAAATTATGAGTTTCAATAGTGTTGGTTTAAACAGTTTATTAAGTAATCTATATTAGGTACCTATACATTACACTATAGTATGTATTGTTAGTATCGATTTGTCGCCCTAACAAACTACGCTACACTAACGAACACGAACTTAGTTCACAACAGCGAAGACGCAAAACTTTTAACTACCGACATCAATATAGAGAACCGAGAACACACCAACACATACGGAAATCCATCTTCTGTTAAGGCAGTTGTCCAAACTTGTGAATAGTTTCTTATCCCTTGCTCACTGAAACAGGTAAAGTAGGTACTTTGCTCTGAGTTCGAGTCAGTGATTTACTCAAAGTTGGTGCCTTTAGTGCGCAATGTTGCGTTAAACCGATTCATCATCGTTTTATATGTGTTGAGTTGGTTAGTAAAGTGTGGTTGATAATGTAGGTATTTAGTGAATTCTATATGGTAAACTAAGGTGTAATGCGCATCCCGGCGCAGGAAATTCGTCAATTCCGGAGTAGGCTCTTATGGCCAAACATGTCATACTGATCAAACCCTTTAAGATGAGCCTCTTTCCCTGCAGGACAAATAGAGGGTTACCAATTTTTTTTTGCGAAATAATAGTTTTGGTTTCGAGCCGCGCGCGAACACATCCGTTTCCCAGCATGCTTTAAAGAAATTTGAAATTAAAAATTAATTAATTAAGTAATTAGAAATCGTAAAAAAAATCTGCTGTCACTAAAAATCCTCTTGATCGAAAGAAAAAATAAAAAAAATTGATTCCGTTCATTTCGACAAAACTGAATGAACTGGATATGGAATATAAAGTACCTACCTATAAAAGCTGAAAGTTTGTCAGGGCATGCTCCTATACACAGGTAAGAACGCTGGACTATTATGAAGTTTGGCTTGTAGTGGCTTTGGCAGGTACAGACTTTCCTTTGTCTGGCAAGGGATTGGAACTGTCAAAAATGTCTGGCTAATGAGGAAACATCATCTACTTATTACCCAAGTATTATATACTATAAAAATCAGCTTTTATACTATAACGTAAGTAGAATTATAATTTCATGAACACCCGTTTATACCCGATAATATAAATACAGATAACTAGTAGTGGATACATTTCATTCTCAAAAGGATCAATGTGTCAACACAACCCCTACATTTTAAGTAAGTAAATAGAGAATATATCTCTATGTTGCACATTTTTATGAAGCGGAAGAGGGTCTAAGGGCTGTCATCGCTGGACCCTTATAACCTGGGTTTATCCTTTCACATGTAATATGTCATTGGACTCACAGTCCAACAGTCGTATTGTCTGGAATTTAATGTTACTTTATGTTTAACCTGGCTTTCAAATTTTCTACTACGTGACAGTTGAAACAGGATTTCCTTTATCATTTTATATTTGTAGACTAGCAGCGCCTTTTAGTTTCACCCGCATAAGCCTAGCACGGTATCATGAGATATAGATAAATAAATAGCCCATCTACACTAATATTATAAAGAGGAAAGATTTGTATTTTTGTATGTGTGTGTGACGTATGTTTGTAATGAATAAACTCAAAAACTACTGTGCCAATTTCAAAAATTATTTCATCAAATAACGCTACATTATCGAGGAGTAGCATAAGCTACTTTAGATCACGATATTCCCACGGGATTGGGACTTACGCGGGGGAAACCGCGGGACGCAGCTATGTTTTAAAATAGCTCTTCAGCTATTACATGCCAGACTTCATAGTAATCGTTTGAGTAGTTTTTGCGTACAAGATAAACAAACGTGCTTACTTACTTATTTTTAAACTAACTTTACCTTTATAATAATTATACGATTAGTTTGATTTCTCTAGTGTAAAGCTCTATTCTTTTATAAATTTAAAAGTTAAGTTTTCTTTCTAGAAGTTATACCACTATCTATCTCAACTGATGGTTAGTTACCATCAGTTGAGAGAGATAGGTTATGTGGTGTAGCACTAGCAACCTATTGGTCAGGACTGAAGAAAGGAAAATGCAGCCAATGCTAATACCACCAACCAATGAGACCAGTCCGACGACGGATGACAATGAGGTTACTAAGTCAGTCATCCATCGGCCCTCGAGAAAGAACCAAAAACTACAATAATTGCGAGCGCGCCGTTACATAACATTGAAAAAAAAAAGTTTGTTGTATGGGAGCCCCTCTTAAATATATGTTTTATTTTGTTTTTATTGTAATTGTTGTTAAAGCGGCCACAGAAATACAGCTTCTGTGAAAATTTCATCTGTGTAGCTATCACGGTTTACAAGATACAGCCTACATCGATACAGACAGCCATACAGACAGACGGACAGACAACAAAGTCTGAGTAAAAGGGTCTCGTTTTTACCCTTTGAGTGCGGAACCCTAAAAACACGGATGAAACACGGGAGCTAGTACTTCTTAATAGCTTTGTAGTGTAGGTATCCTGTGAAGAAAAGTTACCAAACCCCAAACAAGAAGGTCAAATTAATCTTACTTTTGCAGAAAAATCTAGACGCGTTTTTCTTACATTTCTCGTGTACCTACAATAAAGCAACATTTAGTAAAAACTAGTAAATTACCTCCAGGATATTACACGTACAGTTTCTACCTACATTACTTAGCGAAGCCTTTTAAGTGCCTGTTGTAGATTTTGCTAGGAAAGTGTTAATACCGTTTATACATGAGTTGCGTTGTAGGTACTTGCTACTTTGTGTTTTGTATAGTTTAATTTATGAAGAGGGTGATGCCAATGAGGGGCTTATTTGTAGGTTAAGCAACGCCTGGGGCGATCAACCGGGTACTTGGATGGGTGACCGTGAATCTGAGTCAAAAAATGAGTCAAAAAGTATTTTCTCAAACTACTCGATAGGCACGATAAACAGTTGGTCCTGGAGGGTTAGTTCGGTTCGTTTCGATACGACAACGATACTGTCATAACGATGGTTCTACTGTCACCCTACTATCAGAATGTGACAGTAGAATCATCATATGACAGTATCGATGTCGTATCGAAACGAACCGCAGTAACCCTCCTGGTTCATAAATAAATATCATTCTTTAGGTCAAGTTGGAGGCCTTAAAATCAAACTAAACACTGACACTTAAAGTACGAGTTGGCCACGGGCGACATGAGGCGGCAGTGGACGACTTGTCGCGGCGACACTACTGGTTTCCGTGTCTTTCTATGAAACTCCCTACGTAGTCAGCGACACGAAGCTAACGACGCGACGTCGAGCGAGCGTAGGGAATTTCATAGAAATACATAGAAACCATGGTTTCTATCCCCTATGAAATTCCCTCATTCCCTCAAGTCGTCCGTTGCCAACTAGTACCTTTACACTTTACCTAAAACAGCCAACACCTACATTTCAAATATAAATAAATTCGTGCATGTTTGCTGTAGTTGAGGTGAGTATAAGTGTGGATTTAGCTTTAGGATGATCTAAAAACTCCAACACTGGGTGCACCACACCACTAATGGAAAGAAAAAAGAGGAAGCAAACAATGATAGTGGATTAGTACTATTATTACATATTATTAGAATAAAAGAAAAAACCTACATTCCAAAAAGTGTAGTTTTTTAATACCTACGTCATAAATCGTAAACCGCAATTTACCTTTTAAAACAAAACCTGTTGTATAGATAATAAATGCTACGGAACCCTTCGTGCGCGAGTCCAACTCGCACTTGGCCGTTTATGTTTAGATAGACGTCTAGAAGAATCCTCTTTCGAATTAAATTGCCAAAAGACATTGTCTAGTTTAAAAGCTAGATAAACGAATTACCCTTATCTGAAAAACTCCAGTAGAAAACGATTCCCTTTTAATCTTAAATCTACGTTCTTAAAATTTACACTTTTATTTTATACACTATATAGAAGCACTTCTCGAAGTCATAAAACGTAGGTATCGTCTATTTTTATTTTGTTAGCAATATACATACAAACTACACTTAACAATACTTACAAAGAATTACAAACTTTATATTACAGCTTTTTTAAACGCAATTTACATTTTAACTTCGAATTTCTTTATTTTTAATAATATACCCACCCATAATTTACGTATCTACTTAATGGATGTTCAAGACTAGTTAATAAGGGCTGGTTAGATAATCCGATGACAATAGTTGTGCAAGTGAGCCAAAGGCATTGAGATTTTATGTATTAGTATATATACTAGAGAGATGTCTCATTATATTCCATATTCCTATGAAAAAAATATTAAAAACCGCTGCAGCGCTGACAATATTGTTAAGTATCTTAAAAATTCAAAAAATTAAATGGGTATCGCTACGAGCGCTAAGATGCAGTCGATGAATGACAATTAAAACGACAAAAGCATCATTGATTTTATGGAAACGTTACCAAAGTAGCTGTTTACAATTCAATGTCTTCCTTCCGATGTCATATACTACTGTAAAGGTTGAGATCAATGGCCAAAAGACACTTTGTATCTGTTTTATGCGGGCGCCAGACATAGCTTCATATAGGTACGAAACACTCGCTTTTAATAACAGGTCCGCTAAGCACAGTATAAATTATCAATATTATGTAACATTTCTTTGCCCTTTGTACTTTACACGTCACGGACGTCTCTAGTAATTTCTTGCTCTGAGCCGCACAAGGTACAGACTCACACAGTCTTGTTTGTGGTTTAATGGAATTATAGCTGTTGTAAATAACGTAGTACATACTATGATAAAGCTTAGTATACTTTGTAAAAAAAAAATGTATTTGAACAAAGATTTATATCTATTTTGCCACGCGGAGTCGGTTTTAAGCACACATCCAAGTGTTCAAAGGTGAATGTGTACAAATGTCTGTGTAGCCTGTCAAATTTGTTTTCAAAGCTTTGCAAAGTCTTCAAACATGTGTTCAAATATGTGAAGCAATGTCTGGCGCCTGCATAAAACATATACAAAGTGTCTTTTGGCCATTGATTTAAACCTTAACAGTAGTAGCAGCAGCAGTAGCATTTTAGTGGGATTCAAATGCAAAAAATAGTATGTAGATTTAATCAGTTACTTATATAATTTTAAAAGATATAATAAAGTAAAAAAAAAAAAAATGAGATATTCTAGAGATGTGCACATTTTGCGAAGTGCGCATTTTGCGAAATGCTCCTTTTGAGAAGTGCACATTATGAGAATTGCCCCATGTAAGAAATGCAGATTCTGCAAAATGCTCATTTTTAACCCCCGACGGAAAAAGAGGGGTGTTATAAGTTTGACGTGTCTGTCTGTCTGTCTGTGTGTGTGTGTATCTGTTTGTGGCATCGTAGCTCACGAACGGATGAACCGATTTCAATGTAGTTTTTTTTGGTTGATAGGTGATTTTTGCGCGAGTGTTCTTAGCTATGTTTGATCATAATCGGTTCAACCGTTCATAATATATGTGGGTTGAAGCTCGGCAATAAAAAAAGAATGTTTTCAAATATGCCCGAGTGGGGTATCAAAAAAAAGAGCATGACTTTTGTGACAAGAATATGCATGTTTAATCAAAATCGGCTTAGCCGTTCAAAGTATATGTAGGGTCAAACTCGAAAAAAAAACCGAATGTTTTCAAATATGCCCGAGTAGGGTATCAAATGAAAGAGCATGACTTTTGTGACAAGAATATGCATGTTTAATCAAAATCGGCTTAGCCGTTCAAAGTATATGTAGGGTCAAACTCGGAAAAAAACCGAATGTTTTCAAATATACCCGAGTGGGGTATCAAATGAAAGGACTTTACTTTTGTGACAACAATATGCATGTTTAATCAAAATCGCTCTTACAAAAAGGGTGAAATAAAAAAATTAAATTAAAAAATTAAAAAACCCCCGACTTAAAAAATCTTCCAAGTTAAAACATAACTAAACTTTAAAAAGGCAAAAATAATAAACCTAAAACAAATTTCATGTCTCTGAGTAGGTATGTGGTACCTTACGTTCCCGCGTCGGGGGACGCGGGAATGTGTCACAAAAGTTGATGGTAACCGACCCGTGCTTAAAGTATCTAACGTTCCCGCGTCTCCCGACGCGGGAACGTAAGGTACCACATACCTACTCAGAGATATGAAATTTGTTTTAGGTTTATTATTTTTGCCTTTTTAAAGTTTAGTTATGTTTTAACTTGGAAGATTTTTTAAGTCGGGGGTTTTTTAAATTTTTTGGTGAGTGCTCATTTTGCGAAGTGCGCCATACTCGTCAGAGCCCTATTAACATCGCTCTTACGGTGAAGGAAAACATCGTGAGGAAACCTAAGGCTTAAAGTCACGCAAAAAGGCCCAGTTAAAGTGCTAGTTGCGGAACACTGTATAGATAAAAGTAAAAGTAGTGTAAATAAAGCTATTGAAATTAAAGACATATTTCGGTTTTAATCGCGTGGTGTTTATTACTTTTAGCAATGTTTCAACGCTCAACGTTTAAATGAAGCTATGTCTAGCGCCGGCATTAGAACTGAACTGTACCTATAAGACATTCAGTTCACGATCCGTATTTATAGTTGGCTAACATAATATGCTACAGAAACGGGATACGTGAACGTCACCTAATCTTAAATGTTGTGAATCCGGGCGAAATCCGATTTTGCGAGGCGACGAAATTGTACGAAATCCGCCCAAAGAAGTCCTACTATAAAAGATGCAAGAGTAAATACGAAACGAGGTCCCGACTACTCCGTGGATGGATTAGCTTTTAAAGTTCAAAATTCTTTGAAAAAATAACCTGTCCAAAGTTTCGAGTTTAGTAGAAATGTCTTTGAAGTTCTTACCTAAGTATCTGTGAAGACATCTTCTTTGTTTTAATGTTTCTGAAAAATATTTCTTGTTTAAACCCAGTAGTGCCCAAATTAATTTCTTTTCAGTTTTCTTTTTCTCTTTATTCTCTTAGAACTGATAAAAAAGGTTTTTAAGACACCTGATACAGAAAATATCTTTTTGGACACGCCAGGCACTTTTTAATTGATAATATTCTAGGAAATAATTTCATAATTGTATTTTTCTGACTATAGGGTTGCTACTCTATCAATTTTCTAACAAAGTTAGTTAGGTTATTATTATTAATATTGTCCTATAAAAACTAGAAAACCTTTTTAAAAACCAACCTTCCTAAATCAAACAAGTGCGAGTCAGACTCGAGCACGAAGGGTTCCATACTATTAGCACAAAAATATTACGCTTCTTGCATGGGAACCTTAAATATTTATCTGTGAAAATTTTAACAATCTTACTATCACGGCCTTGACATACAGCCTACTGAGTGACAGACAGACGGACACTGGAGTCTTAGTAAAAGGGTCCCGTTTTCACTCTTTGAGTACGGAACCCAAAAACTCGTAAATCAGTAATTCACAGCCACACATCTCATTCTTATTGACGTATACCAAATTCCGTCCACATGTTCCGAGCTCACCATACAAAATAATTTCACTAAATTACATGCGAACGCAGACCTTTTGACCTTCGCAAAAATTGAGGACAGTCTCCATACTCTTTTTCCATACAAACGTAGTCGACTGTTTCCTCCCTGGATAAAGACATTAGAGCAAATATGTTTATGCCATAAAACCTATATCTGCCATGACTATGCCCCTACGTTTTATTTTTTTTTTCTAGTTAAAATAAAAAAAAACAGGTAAAAATTAGTAAATGAAAAAAATCAAAACGTAGGGGCATGGTCATGGCTGATATAGGACTTATGGCATAAACATATTTTTTCTAATATCTTTATCCAGGAAGGAAACAGTCGACTACGTTTGTAAAGTTTGTATGGAGAAAGAGAATGGAGACTGTCCTATTAATACTTTTACTTGCTTGACGCTACTCCCTTTTACATTTTCTAAAGTCTAACGACTACCCACTAGGGCGGAAATTGCAAAGAAAGAAAATACATTCAAAACAGGCATAGGTACGGCAAGGGACTTGATACTGAAATCAGCTTAGGTGTGCGACTAATGCTATCTTTGTCGTACATTTCTGGTTGTAGTTGAAGACATAATAGAAGTCTATATCTACCTACCTTATTTTAGAAACTTAGATCAAAAAGGTAAACAAAAATCATTTATACATTTGGCATAAAGTGACAGCTCTTGATTTACTTATTCCTTTTAAAATTGACAATTCTTTTTGATCTAAGTTTCTGAAATTGGGTTTAGTCATACTTATTAGGAACGTCTTTTTGCACAGACAATTTAAAGGTAATAATAATCAAATAAAAGGTTTTAAAAAACACATCAATGACTTTCTCTGGCTTCAGAGTCTGTTTCAGACGATTCATATCTCGGCGTCTACATGCTCTTTCGTGGTTGTATAGACCAATCTACGTACAAGAAATGCGCCCGCATTTCGCACGCATGGTAAAACATATATCGGAAAAGATTCGAGCCACTGCAAAATGTAATAACGAAAGGACATGAAGGTTTTTGTTACTTACAGAAATAGCCGTGGAAATAGGTAGCTGGTAGGTGCCACTAATATACTTATAAATAAGAAAAGTAAAGCAAACCGGTAAGACCCTTATTATGACCCGAATCCGTTTTTTGCTCGTAACATCTTTTCGACGACTACATTATTTTCACAGGCCTCCTTGTTAGATTTTATATTAATTTCTTCATTCGTGATTCGTAAAAAACTCAAGGGAAATATTATTTTCAAATCCTTGGTACCTTTATTATGTGATCACTTTTAACATTTTGACAAGTAGGTAACTAACGGTTACACTCCGAAATATACTGGTTTCGTTGATATCTCGAATACTCTCAAAAAAACTTATTTCTTTAGTAAGGTTTTACCTAACCCAGTACTACGGCATCAACAGTGACATATAATGCGCCACGCCTTCCCTTCTGCACCCTTACGCGTGCAGAAGACTTACCGCTGTATCTACAGATTACACACTACGCGTGCACAGAGCGTGCATGCGTTGCCGGTCGCTGTATCTAGGTTAGTAACCCAGACACTACTGAATCAACAGGGAAATATGACTCACCACGCTCTCTGCACGTGAAGAGCGTGCGGCGTAGCATTACAAGGGTTGGTCGCTGTATCTGTATTTAATGATCTGGTTACGTTTTTTGATAAATATAGGCCCAGGAGGAGATGGCGGGATGAATTGAGACTCGCATAATGGGGAGTGGACCAAAATGGCACTAGAGGCAGGGAAGAGTGGAGGCTAAAGTAAAAAATAAAATTAATAGTAGGTAAGCATTCTATTTTATGGTTATGATACAGCGATACTCAGAAAAAAATAATAACTAGGTAAGATGTATATTTTGAGAAAGTCTTAATTCTGCTTAAAAACGGTAAACAGGTTATTAAAGACCTTCCTACTGCCCTCTTTTAGAGAACAGTGTCATCGATAAATACATCAAATAAATTGTCACATTATATTCAAGAATATAACCATTTTAAGCGAACTAACGCGAACTCAATACAGTCATATGGAACCCGACACCCGCGGTCTAATCCTCTTATCCTAATATGAAATGTACGAAGCCTTTTCGTACGCTACACGCATGCCCTTGAATATAAGCGATTTATGTGTATTCTAAAATTGAAATCAGTACCTAATAATAATGTGCCAAATATTGCCACCACAGTCTAGTAGTTTTTAATGTAGCCTCACTAGGTTTTGGCGTTATTATGATAGCGTTTTGTGAGCGGGTTCAGAGCAAGACGGCGAGTATGAATCGGACCCGGTGTGTGCATGCCGCGGGAATGTATCGTGGCCCGTACAGACCCGCCGTGTACACGCCGCAGAAACGCCGTGTGGACGTCGTTATTTATTCATCCTACTAATATTATTTATGTGTGTCAGTAAGTAGGTAAACGAATCGGTATGTTTCTTAAAAAATAAAAAAACTACTGATTCGACTGCGATGAAATTTAGTATACAGATAGTTGATGATATGGATTAATCAGGTTACTTTTATACCGATATACGCATATATACCTCACGGCTTGGGCAGAGTTAGTGTATATTTATGTTTTACATTTTGTACATGTACTATTTATGCTGTATATATAAATTGCCCGCGATATCTACATCTACACTAATATTATAAAGGGGAAAGATTTGTATTTTTGTGTGTGTGTCGTATGTTTGTAATGAATAAAATCAAAAACTTCAGGACCGATTTTAAAAATTCTTTTACCTACGGAAGCTACAATATCGAGGAGTAACATAGGCTACTTTTGATCCCAATATTCCCACGGGATCGGGACTTCGCGGGTGAAACCGAGGGACACAGCTAGTTCTGTAAATGCGTAATTATCGAGTACGATGTTATTATAAGACTCAGGCAAATTTGACAAATTACAATCACGAACATACTTACCAAAGTATGCAATTTAACCTTATGAAAATTTCCAATTTGAAATTGCTAACGCTTTGTCTTTAAATTAAAATATTTGTATTCGACTTCTGTAATTTGTAAAGACTTGGAAGTCGTTTATGTTTTACTGCTACGAATTAATTTTATTTGCGAAGTTATAAATCTTCTCTAATAAGTCTATTTGGAACCTATTCTTGATTAAAATTGAAGGTCCTACCTACAAAATATGAATGCTGTCTACGTGCCTTCGTAGTGAAGTAGACCTTATGATCCTTTGTTTTTTAGTCTGTGACCTTACCATACAAAGTATCTATGAGTGCGATGTTGTTGTAGTGGTAGATACCTCGACTTTCACTCCGAAGATCATGCGTTCGAATCTCAGTCTATCGCACATCAATGGCTTCTTCTTTGAGAAAATATTATTACACATGTACGCTATTTATATTACTCTTACGGTGAGGGAAAACATCGTGAGGAAGCACAAGGCTTAGTCTAAAAGGCCCTGTTATTATAAGGTTAGTTGTGGAAAACGCTTAAGAGGATAGTCTCCATTCTCTTTCTCCATACAAACGTAGTTTAAATTTTCCTCCCTGGATAAAGACATTAGAGCAAATATATTTATGCCATAAAACTCATATCTGTCATGACTATGCATCTACCTTTTTATTTTTTTCATTTTATTATTTTTTTATTCACTCATTTATTTACATTCTTACATTTAGGTTTTTATAAAAATAAACTAAATACAAAATATATACATTACCACAAAACCCATAAACAAAATTCTACCTAAGTAATAAACTTATATAAAATCAAATCTACAGGTCCCATAAACAATGCATAAACCTTGCACAAAAACAGTAAATTGTTTTTATTTTTTAATATTATTTTAATTAGAAAATAAAAAAAATAAAACGGTAGATGCATTGTCATGACAGATATAGGTTTTATGGCATAAACATATTTGCTCTAATGTCTTTATCCAGGGAGGAAAATTTAAACTACGTTTGTATGGAGAAAGAGAATGGAGACTATCCTCTTAAGTAGGTATCTAAGATTTAAACCTTATTTTATCTTTTCGCAGATCCTTTAAATCCACCCGCTACTGTTTAAGCATTAAGTACCTACTTACTAAAATAGGTCCATAAATTGCTCAAAAAAATAGTTATTTTTTTTTCTAAAAAGTCTGTTGCTTACACTAAGTGAATTGTTGAATAGCAAGGTACTATTTTGTTAGAGCCTGAAAAGAGAATACAAAATGTCAATGTTCTTTGAAGATTTAGGTCGACTGGTTTTGTCAACGGTGTTCTTGCTTTATTTTATAGATATTTTTTATATTCTGTGATACGTTTCCAATTTTTAATAAGGGTTAAACAGAAATCCCTTTTTGGTTTTTAGCTTTTGTTTTATTATTTTAATGATATACCCATACCTAATATGGTAGGTAGGTTGATTTATTAAATATTAAAACACAAAAGTGACATTTATTCAATCAAAATAACATACAAATAAAAAAAACAATAAAAAAAGTGAAAAAAAAAAAACAAACAAACAACACAAAAGGGATTTTCCGCATTATTAAACGCATGAAAGAGCAGACACAATATGGCATAAATTTCAATAATTATTTATCTGTAATTTTTTTGATAGCTATGTAATATACACAAAATATAAGTTTTTTACTTTTTTAAACAAGACAAAGTTTAGAACGTCTCCGTCAAAATCATAAGACATTAGATTTTACGCTTACGTGACGATATGACTGAATCTCAAAATACCTTATTTTCATAACCATAATCTTCTAGTTTACCCGCATAGTAGATAGATAAGTACATACCCGCACATTATATAATAAGCAGATATAGACTATCTACATTTAGAAATAGATTAGGACCCTTGAAATTTTGCGAATCTACATATCTTATCGGTAGATAGGTAGGTCTAACATAAATGTCGGTTCCTGTTATTTAAGACGAAGATTACTAACTTGATACGAATATCTTCCAAGCTTATGAATATTCTGCAAGGCTAACTTTACTAAATAAATTGTTTCCATTCTGAACCCAGGCACACACAGTTCCCACAGTTAGGTCAGAGTCTACGTTCCTGATGATGGGTTTTAAAGCCTAAAACGCGTCGAAGCATGGTTAATGATTGGTGTCACTAACACTAAAGCATATTTTTGCCGCATTTAAAGAGCGGTGGTAGGGTGGTGCTCTTTGCAACACTAGTCAGGTGTCGGGACTAAAAACTAAACATTATTCTTCAACGCAGTAGTAAGTAGTTAAGTAGTTCCGAAAAAAATTATCCATTGCAAAGTTGACTGAAATCGCTTTGAGCGACAAGGCCTAATATGAGCAATTCAAATGTTTAGAGGCTCACTTTTATTACACCCTAAGTATTTATTTTAAAAAAAACTGCACGATTGTTTATATATGTGTCAAACAAACATCTTACATAACCCCTTTCTTAAGTCTTGTCCATTCATTGGTCCCTAGGAGGGTTGGTTTCAGGTAAACGACCGGCCTTACAAAATTATATTAGAATAGTATTTCACTCTAGGGCTAAACATTAACTCTAGCTGAAGCAAATATAGAGTGTGAATACCATTTTTTATTTTTTTTATTTATTTATAACAACTTAAAATAAGCTTATAAAACATTATGCAGGCCATAAATCCCGATGAAATACTTCTTACTTCAAGACGTACTTCAACTTACCTACTTCAAGACGTAGAAAACCAAAAAGAAAATCTTACAAACCCACCAAATAAAACCCTTATTATGTATACCAGATTCTTAATCTCTCCTAACAAAATAAGAAACGTCGGATATCCGAATAATGTCGACAGGACTCTCGCAGACTACCGACAGTTTGCCCGAAAAAGAAGTTGGGCAAACTGTTGCCTTCGGGCATTTCAAACTGTCGGGCAATCTAAGGTATCCTGCATTTTTAATGAAGACCCTTGGGCAGAAAAGTTTCTCAATTTCTGGGTAACTGAGTTCTTGGTTTCGGTTAATTCATATTATTTCATATAGGTTTTTATCTGACTGAGGAGGTTCATGTTTTTTTTTAATATTGAAAAATCCGTGCATTTAAAGCAATTTGAATTACATAACTATTTAAGTACATTTTTATCTCAAGGTATTTTTTCTATATTATTATATTCTAGGTAAAATGTTTAAGCCCGGGACTTCACAATAAACTTCCAAGAATCGGTCGACAAAAATATCTGTAGACTATAAAAGCTCTTAGTTAAATACCAAATTAGGAGCTTATGCAAACAAAGTTTCAACTTTGTCCCGAGTTTTCGACAAACAAACAAATAAACAAACATGACTCGGATTAAGAAATCCATACATGAAAAGATCAGATTAGGTACTTTACGGATTTTTATCTATATTTTATTCTTAATACAATATTTAAATAACTTTTAGTACTGTTATCTGGACATGGAAAAGGTTAGAGGTCAAGTACATTTTGTATTTTTGTAAAATAACAAACGTCCGAATGACATCAAACGTATTTTCAGTAAAGTATTTTTTATATGTAGATACACGCCACAAAAACATACAAACTTAAATAAGCAGAATTGGTACATGTACAGAGGTGAGCTGAACTCTAAAAAGAGTTATCTTTCAGCAAACCTTGGGGCATAGAAAAGGCGATAGATGTGCAGGCAATTGGTGTGTAAATGGAATTGCATAATTAAACAAGTAATAAAGTATGAATAATTCTATAATATAAGATTATTTAGAATGAATATTCGCATATTTCTTCAGTAAAAACTAGTTTTAACAAAGGGGTTTCCCTTGATTTTTGTTTTTAAGCTGTTTCATACACTCACTGCAAAAAAAACCGTGAGTTTCTTGTGCCTTCTTCTCCTTGGAGGTCGCGTTCCGAAGACACACTAGATTACTGACGATTCAAAACGATCATGTGAATATCTTATAGAATAAACATATTTTATTTTTGTAGGATATAAACTTACGGCAGTGGTAGGTAAAACTGCACGGTACCGCTATTTTTCTATAACTATAACAAGTTAGAAGGATATCCTTAGAGATCCTTGGGGTCCCGAGTTTCAAGGACTCGACGACGACCCTTTCGTCGAAGAATGACCCAACTGATGACGTATTGAAGCGAGTTCGATGTTGGTAATAATTTATGCGGAACCCTTAGATTAAACTGTTCGTGTTATACCAAATTCATAATTGTCTAGTTATGGACTTAATGGGTTTTTTCATGGACGGCAGGGAACCATTTTTTCACGAAGATAAGACATTCTTTATTGATCTGGAGCTTTTTTTATGAAATTTAGTTATAATTCAATCATAGTTTAATTTCTATTCTAAACTTAACTTAGATTTTTCTTCAGTTTTCGCGATGTTGAATTGACAAATACGAGTATGTTATTTGAACATTATGTTTTTTGATTATTGCGGTACATATTTTAACTGTATGAAATTACAATGTTATTGAGTTTGAGTTTATACATTTTAACATGGATTAAACAAAAAACCTCTAGTATATTGTATCCATAGATCCACTTTGAGTAAAACCCACTATTGGCAGTAGACTGTAATTTAACGCGATATTATGATGACATTACCCATTAATTGGCGTAATTTAGTGATAGGTTACTAAGGCGTGTATACTGTACAGTATACACACTACACAACAACCCACTTAGAACACTATTACCGAAGTAATTACGGGGAATTCTAATTAATATTGTTAGGTGGGTAAGTACTATATTTGTGTAGACGCTGTGATCTTTAGAAGATCAATATACTGTTAACTACGGGATGTACTTGTAATGAACTTGTAGGTTTATTTTTAAGTAATTTTTATAAAGCCAATGATTTGACTTAATTGGTGTTACTTTTTGTTAATTATTAGGTACTTTTATCGTAGTTAATTTTAGGTGTTCCTTCCTATAGAGAAACAAATATTTAAAAATATAATTACTTTTTAATAAAAACCACAACGCAAGGCGACGCAAGACGGGACGCGAACCCTCGGAATCCGCTTCGGGGATTCTGTCTTCCGCATTTATCAGTATTTTTTATTTATATTTATATTTGATCTTCGTCTGCATTATGAATAATAGTTATGAATCGATTTCCGTAGCTATTAAAATAATTTAAATACCTACAAAATCGATTTAAGTTTGTCATTACGATTTATTCTTTAAACACCGTAATAATAAGACCGAATAGTAAAATGTAATGTTAGACGTCATACTCATATTATTAATAGACAAACAGAAGTATAATTTGTCACATTATTCCAATCAAAAAAAAGTTAAAAAAAAAGATAGATTTTTCGTCTGTTTTCGCGATGTTGAATTGAATGTCTTTAATTTAAAAAAATATGATTTTAAACTCTAAACTATAGATAGATAGAGTAATCACAAGAGTTCCTTGAAAGATAAAAAATTAAAGAAAAGTTACTTGAGAAATTCACGCTTACTCTCATTCCTTCGTGCACCGGTGATTCTCCAGTAAGATACCAATTTGTTACATACAAGAACACTACCTCTGTTACACAAACTGAACATCGGAGTACTTAAAAGTTAGCGAAACTAAAGTTCGGTTGAATAAATACTAGTCGGTTTGCTTTGGTTGTTTGCCGGATACATCCGAGACGTGGTCGGTGTTAGTAAGATGCTTAGAACTGGAAATATATATCGTGTTGCCAGAAATTTGTATGATTCGGCCGTTTACATATGGCGTCAGTTTACAAATAATAGTTGTGTAATATGCCGAAATTGCGATGGCAAAATGACAACTTATAACCTTCCCCCAACTTAACGTGGGTTTACATGCATGAACTACAAAAAATGATACAAGTCACCGAATTAGAATAGAATAGGTTATTGTTAGAACATGATCTCACGATTTGGCAAACGCTGCCGCGGCACGCTCGCTCCTAAGTGCCTAACACATGTATAAGAAATAAATATTATAATGGCAGGGTTTGAGAAACTATTTTTAATTGCGGGTTCCGTTTTTGGAATTTTATTAAGCTTTAAAGTGCTAATTTCCGAAGGAATGTATCTTCCCTCTATACCAGCCAAATGGCTGGAGGTACCTACTTAGATACGAAAAACTGCGTTTAGGTGCAGAATATCCAAATTGCAGAATATTCAGGTCGCATAACGTCCAGGTTGCAGAATATCCAGTTTGCAGAACGTCTAGGTTGCGAAATGTCCAAGTCACATAATGTAGAAAAACACTTAGAAAACTGAAATATGTATTCACAATAGTAGTGCACTGTCTCTTTCTCTCAGAATTTCAAACGTCCCACACGAATACGGCCCAAAATGCTTTAAGAATATCTAAGTCACTTCCTTGAAGTAAGTTAGGGTAGGTAAGTACAAAGTAACGAATAAACCCACCGTAGCATTAACTTTAATACATTTGGGAAATTTACACTACTTCTTCGAGATTGGATGGGTTGAGTTATTGTCATTCAGAAGGAATTTGAAATGAGGAGGTTTCTGATTAGATTTCCTAACTCGTCTTAGGTAAGTTCAGAGTTTGACCAAAATTTCAGGTGTTAGGGAAATGAACTATAACTTTGAGAAGCAGTTGATCTCCGTGTAAAGATTATCGTTATTCTAAATAAAAACCGGCTAACGCGAACGTAAAATTTTATTTTACCACTTGCGCCAGTCTATTACTCCATCACTAGATGGCGTTAGTGGTCAAAATACATCGTGGTATCGTTTCGTTTTTATGTAAATCACGTTTGTTGTATGGGAGACCCCCTTAAATATTTGCTTTATTTTGTTTTAAGTATTTGTTGTTTTAGCAGCTATAGCAATACAACATTTATATGAAAGTTTCAACTGTCTAGCTATCACGGTTCATGAGGGTGCTTTTATGAAAATAATAGCACTAGGTACAAATCTATTGCTCAGAATTTCAATAGCAAACGTAAATCATAAAGATCTTAGGTATAACCTAACTTTAATTGATATCTGTTGTAAATTAAGGCTTCACAAACTTTGCCCCTGAAAATTAATAAAAAAAAATATTACACAGCTATTGTCATAAATCACAGAATAACGTATTTGCTATGAAAGGGGGCTTTAAGCAGGGCTTTTGGACTCCTAAGAAGAAACTTTTAACTTTGTCGGTGTTTCAATAGCAGTTCCGTACAATGGCTTTCAGAGACTCGGCTTGAGCTTAAGAAATAAGCGTTTAAACGTCTTTTAGAGCAGACAAAGTAATTTTATGAATATATTATAGAAACAGTGATATTATAGTGGAAATAAGTGTCTACTGTCGGATATGGGTTGGAGTAGATCGACGGACGATGACATATTATATTTTCAATATTTTATTGGAAAACGTAAAATCACAGCCAAAGTTGATAAAATAATAAAATATCTAACGAATCGCGTTAAAACAAATGATGTTCAAAACGTTCAAAATGAAAAGACGATCCGAATAAAAATAATAATAAAAGACGAGTTTGGCTGATTCATATCTATAGCTAAACCACTGAAAGTTTCTCATAATGTTGTACTTCTGTTGCCGCTGTAACAACAAATACTAAAAACTGAATAAAATAAACATTTAAGCGCGAGTCCGACTCGCACTTAGCCGGTTTTTTAACGTTCGCAATTTATTTTCCTTTAATCAACATAATGCTCGGTTGGTCTATCTATAACTACGGGTATATAAGTAATTTACCAGAAAAGTTAAACCACAATCAAACATCCAGCATTTCACCACCCCCGAGCCTGTTATAATAATAAATCTTCTAAAACGTTGACATTCTACTAACTCCGAGAAATATTTTGCAACTCATAAGTGCCGGAAACACAACGCGATAACAACAAAAAGTTTTGTCAAGTTTCCATCCGTCTTGAGTTTTCTTGGATTTAAACCAGGATAAAACAAACAAAAACTTAGTGTTTGAGCATTTATTCAGAAGTTCAAACACAGACCGCTAAGGTGCTTATAAACGATGATTAACAGATGAATTATCTAACTACCGTTTGCCTTTTACCACGACATTAACACCCACATTTATAGACGGATCTAAGTAATTACTTGTGTAACTAATGTGTCTTTCTTAAAAACGTTAAAACGTAACGTTAAAAATCATTAATGAGTGCGAGACAGGGCATTGCTAAGCCAAAGTAAGCACTCAGATTCGTCTATAGATACGGGTATAAGTTTCAAAGTCTTTAGACACAACACGAGATTCTCTAAGTGTTTTTCTACATTATGGGACTTGGACATTCTGCAACCTGGTCATTCTGCGACTTGGACATTTTGTACCCACTGGACATTTTGCAACTTGGACATTTTCACCTAAACGACACAAACGTGCATTGATAAATATGCCTTGAGCAATTGAAATAAGCATACATTGCCTATTTCAATTGCTCGAGGCAAATTTTAGATTAGAAATATTTTACAAGGAGAAATGCATAGATGGATGTTGGGTTCCGTGTGGCTAATGGTTAGCGCACTCACCCAGCAACAGAAGGGCATGGCTTCTAACCGCGTCCCGAAGGTTGTTTTTTTTACGTAGGATAGGCGTGCATTTGACCTCATCCCATCTGTTGAGAAGGTCGACGGTGTAACATGCTTGCCTAGAAGAAACTTATTTACATTAGACTTGAAGACTCCAAGGTGATAATAATTTATTTCTATTTGTAAAATGTGACATCATAACTTATTCATCTTTTATTCATCGTTTAAATAAGTAAGTGGAGAATGTTAGGTAGTACCTACTCTCGACTACTGCAGTAGAACCTTTTTAAGTAATCAAACAAATAGAATAATAAACACATTTTATCACAATTATATTGCCACCGTACATGCCACAGAATAATAGCGATAGATCAACAAGATCCCCTCAGAGCCTGTTGGCAGAAACTCAAAAGAATTAATACGTAGTTTTCGTGGATTCAGATTATAGTTTGGCTGCACGAATCCAGATTACATAACAAAGAAGTCGATGTAATTTTGGGTATTTTGTCCTTTTTTGAAGTCGGTATTTATTTTATTTTTAGTTTAATTTACGCGATTGAGATCCGGCCCCTGATTACGTATCTCTGTTGATAACAAATATCAGAGCGGTGTTGGTCTAGTGGTAGATACCCCGGCTTTCATTCTGAGAGTCGTGGGTTCGAATCCAGACCGACCGCGCACCAATGTCTTTTTCTTTAAGAAAAAGGTATGTGCGCTAAAAACATCGCTTTTACGGTGAAGGAAAAACATCGTGAGGGAACCAACATGTCCTAGGACTCACCACGGTCCGAAGACATGGGATATTCAGTGTTTTCTATGTATCATATGTATGTATTTACAACAAAAAAAAAAAGTATAATATGTAGTATATCCGTTGTCTAGTACCCATAGTACAAGCCTAGTGCTTAGTTTGGGCCTAGATTGCGCTGTGTGTAACGTCGTGCAATATTTATTTATTTATTTTCTACAATTTGACAATAACATTCGCTAGTTTTAATTTACAATGGCAATTTGTTACCGACTGAATGACGTGAAAAATGTCCCGTAACAATTTCAATAATTTGAATCGAGATTTGTTAGCAACATATTTACGAAATCAGCTAGCAGGGATAAAACAGAATTTAAAAGAAATAGAAGTTTCTATTTCACAGTATGAGATAAAAAATCGTTATTTTTTTCAGGCTCTTTTAAAACGTGTTGTAAACGGACCCTTAAATACGGCAAACGGTATAATTAAATAAGCACTGAATTGAGCACTAAAGTAGGGATATCAGTTAAAAACTTCCCCAGTTACTGTTAACCACTTTAAAACTAAATTTCAACTGCCTCTAACTTTAACCGCTGTTGGAATGAAGAGAACAAGAACAAAGTTAGTTCATAATGTACCTACTAGGTATTTTAAAAGGGTTTTTTTTCTGTTAAAGATAATATTATTAAAGGTAATACTATAGGCCAAGTAATACTAGTAATTTTTTTTAGCAACAAAATCTTAAAACTCTTGGGTCCTATAAGTTCGAAATCCTTGTCTGAGGGCCTAAAGCGTCTCTAGCGGACATAATGAGAAGCTTAAAGTTTCAGTAGAAAAGTTTCGCGTTACCGCAAACGTGATAGTTTGCGTGAACTCAAACTACGGGTGCTGGTACCTACAACGAAAATCGTTAAATAGATTTAACATAACAAAATTTTACATCGTTTCTGTTATTTGATATACCTAGTTTCAAAACAAAATCAACTCTATAGTTTCGAAGCTTACCTATACAAATTTTCGACCAAAAATGTATTTTTTTGGACACAATTTGAATCTGAAAAACTTTTTTTTCCGTCAAATTTTAAATCTGAAAAAGTTTCGTAGTCAACAAGGATTTTGAACGTTGATTTAACTGGCCAATTGAAATCTAGACTTACTATAGTAGAAAAGAAAATGACAAACACAATAACAAAACTCCATTTACATTACTAAACTCATCAGATTACCAAGCAAACTTACCTGCACATTCTTGTATCCAGTTCGCTGCATCATAATCTGGAACACACAGATTAATCGGTTAATATTCAGATTCAATCTACATGGTGTAGCTCAAGTAATTAGGTATGCTACACTAGAACATGTAAATTGTGAATTTCAGTTTGCAAGTGTCTGCTACATGGGATTTACTTGGAAGCTGGTGTCGTGTAGGCACCTTATGAGTTTAATCTAAGACGTTTCGGAGCTCTAATATGCACACCCAGACTAACTTATCGTGTTGGCTTTGATGAAGAAGAAAATATAGATAGATAGATTAATTCTGTGTTGTACATAAAATTAAATAAATAAATTATAAAGGAACTAACATACCTACAACAAAAAAAAAATAATTACAATGAAAGAAAAATAGAGAAACTTAATAAACACATTTTTATCATAAGTCCCAATCTCGTGGGAATATCGCGATCAAAAGCCAATCAGCGAATGTAATTTTCTGATAAAAAAGCTTTCTTTGGTAAAAGATTTTTTGAAATCGGTTCAGTGGTTTCGGAGATTACCCTATATAATATACATATAAACAAACTTGCATGTTACCAACGTTACCTATTTATAATAAATATTAGTAACTACTAATAGATAGATTAAGCTAAAAACGAATGAAAACTTAGGTATGGGCGGCCTTATCGCTAAAAACGATTTCTTCCTTTGGCAACCTTTGGAGTAGCAAACCAAGCAGGTCTAGATGGGGTATGTTATTAAATGAAATTGTATAGCGGACATTATTTTAATCTTTTATTGTCGAGTATTGTTTCATTGTTATTTATTTACATTTCGACTTGTATATGAATATCAATTTTGACATTTACTATTTAATTTTAATATAACATTGTTTCAATATTTATTTAAACAATTCCAACTTTTATTACTTTCTCCTTTATATAATTTTGAACTCAAATTAAAGTAGGTAATATAGAACAGTATTAATTAATCACAAAGTCATCATCATCTCAATACTCCAGATACTTTTGCTTCAAAACCTAATCAATAATTTTTGATTTGGTCATTTCTCCTTGTACAAATATTTCTAATAGCTGCGTCCCGTAATAACCTATGTTACTCAGGGTGAATGTAGCTTTCTAATGGTGAAAGAATTTTTAAAATCGGTCTAGTCGGTAGTTTTTGAGTTTATACATTACAAACAAACACACACACACACACACACACAAATACAAATCTTTTCTCTTTATAATATTAGTGTAGATGTAGATAAAATAGCTAGATCAATAAAAACAAAAGAAGTATTAAAACCTAATAATTCTAACATATCCACTACCTACAATACTTAGTCCGTAGTAGTGATAAATATCGACGCCAACTGCACGTTACTATTAGCATTTAAACGTAGACTTACATTCGCAAACTGGATGGAATTCCCCATTCAGTGTAATTTACGGGGCTATATCAGTAACTTTGCGCTCATTGACACTCCGCTGTAGCTAACCATATTTTATTCCGTGTTAAATTAATTTTAACCAAATAGAGGGTTAGGTAGAGGGTGAAAACGGACTGTGAACTTTTCTATCAGACGATAGTTCTGCGAATCTGATTATGTATTTTATATTGTTACAAAATTGGTAATGAGAATAAAAAGCCGGGTTTTCAACGCGAGCGGAGCGGATTATGTGTCCGTGATTTCATACTCATACGACTCCTACTGACTATTTTGTGCTATGAAAACGTACCTGATGGGAACTCGGCTGTATGTTTTATTTCTCTTTTTCAAGTAGGTTTTATGCTACGTGTCCTGGATCCGTCGGACAGGGTGGTTGCCTCCTCGACGCCTCGGAGTAGTTTTCGAAACAACGATACGTTACGACTAAGTCTACCTAGTTACGACTCGTAACGTTACGACTCGTAAGTCTACCTTGTTACGACTCGTATTGTTACGACTCGTAATGTTACGACTCGTAAGTCTACCGGGTTACGACTCGTAGTCTTCTGTCTCTACTCTTCTCTCTTCTCTCTCTCTCTCCTCGGCTTAGTGGACTGTATGTTCGCTCCTCCCTGCTTGTCTGCGCGCTCCCAAATAAAAACGCCTGATGTACTGTATACTTCTTTATTCATAAATGTTCTTAGTTCTATTTGAGTTCTTAGTTCTTAGTTCCAGTCAGGTGTCTTCAGCGCAGTGCAAACAGCTTCTGACTTTTACAAAAATACCCCTGCCTTATATTAGAAATGATTGCGCAACATCTATTACGCGTTACATTCGACTGAGGGTCCCACCTTGCATCTCACTTTATTATAGCTCTGACCCTGTCGCACTTGATATAGTCAAACGCGCCCGGTCAGATTTATTACACGAAAACTTATAATTTAACACATAAACTTATAATCTAACACATAAAAGACATCTTAAAGCTATGTACATAAAAAACTATATACTAAGGTCGTCCTGTTCTCAACATCCTCCTCCCGGCGCAGCTCGCGTAGCCTCATCTTCTTCTTTCACGAGAACGGCGAGCTTACTGGTTGGCCTCCGGAACACTCCTGTTCTAGTTCGGACGTCGACGACTCGTACGCCGCCATCCGGTCCCGGGTAGGTTGATTGGACTTGACCGATGGGCCACACGTTCCTTGGTAGCGCTGGATCGACGACCACGACGATATCGCCGACTTTGAGCCCAGCCGTGAGGTTGGCGGGCTCCCCCCGTGGCACGAGCGTAGGTAGGTATTCGCGTACCCAACGCTGCCAGAAGGAGTCTGCGAGCGCTTGACTTGCTCGCCAGGCTCTGCGATCCGCGTCTTCACATGGGCCGGTAGTAGGCAGTCCCATTGATGTCCCCAAAAGGAAGTGGTTGGGGGTCAACGCCTCGGGATCGTGAGGGTTAACACTTACATGGGTCAAGGGCCGGGCATTTATAGAGTACTCGGCCTCGACGAGCAGTGTTCGTAGCACCTCTGGTGTCGTGACTTTCTCCCGTAGTGTCGCGGCGAGTGCAGTTTTCACGGAGCGTACGAGTCGCTCCCACGCTCCTCCTTGATTCGGCGCCCCGGGGGGGATGTACGTCCACTTCATGCGGTGAGCGAAGCCTTCAGCACGTAGAGCCGACGCCCACTCGGCGTAGGCACGCCCGAGCTCGGCATCGGCGCCTCTGAAGTTGGTCGCGTTGTCGGAGTACATCTGCGAGGGCCATCCGCGCCGCGCCGCCATCCGTCGCAGTGCCATGATCGCTGAGTCGGTCGATAAGGATTCGACCAACTCGAGGTGCACCGCCCGTGTGGTTAGGCAGGTAAACAGCGCTCCCCAGCGCTTCTCCCGGCGCCGTCCGATTTTGACTACCATTGGGCCAAAGTAGTCGAGCCCGCAGTTGGTAAAGGGGCGGTGGAATGGGTCCACCCGCGCCCTAGGTAGGTCGCCTGTCGTGGGCGCGCGAGGGCGCGCCTTGCGCACTTTACAAAGCGCACATTGGTGTTCTACGGCGCGCACAGTGGGTCGTAGGTGTACGATCCAATAGCGCTGCCGTAGGTCGTTCGTCACGCGCTCCCTGTTGGCGTGACCGGCGCGACAGTGCTCCCTCAGCACTAGCAGTTTGGTGAAAGCGTGGCGGCCGTCTAGGATGACCGGCCTCTGCGTCTCGATCGGCACGCTCGATGCGCCAATACGACCTTGCACCCGCAGTACCTCACCTTCTAGTACAGGATCGAGTGTGTAGAGTCGACTCGTCCGAGCGATCGGTCGCCCGGCCCGCAGTCGTCTCAGTTCATCGGCGAAGCTGTCCTCTTGAGCTCGCTGGATGAGCGCTCGTTCGGCACGTTCGATGTGACGATGTTCTAGGCGCGTCGTTCGGTGTCGGCACAGATCAATAAAGGTCAATACTTGCGCCGTTGCACGTACCAGCCTCTCGTAGGTAGAAAAACGAGACGGGTCTGGTGTCCACTGGTTCGACGTCTCGTCCCGCTCGCTCGTGTGCAGGACCTCTGGTGAGTCGTCGTCTTCGGTGGGCAATCGTTGGGTGGGCCACTCAGCCTCCGGGTTCCGTAGGAAGCTCGGCCCCGTGAACCAACGATCGTGTGCTGTAATCGTACCTGATCCTTGTAGACGGGTGGCGTCGTCGGCCACGTTCAGCTCGGTTGGCAACCAGCGCCACTCGTCTCGGTTCGTGTGTTCGGCGATCTCGCCCAACCGGTGGGCGACGAACGGGGTGTAACGCCGCGTGTCGTTCTTCACCCAGTGGACGACAGTCGCGGCGTCGGTCCAGTAGACGGTGCGCGCGATCTCGAACCGATGCTCCTTCTTGATAGCATCGGCGAGTCTCGCGCCGATCACCGCCGCCTGTAGCTCCAGGCGCGGAATGCTGATAGTGCGTTTCGGTGCCACCTTGGCTTTCGCGGCGACCAGGGCGACCGAAACACTGCCGTCGGAGTGTGTGGCGCGAAAGTACGCCACGGTGGCGTACGCACGTTCGCTCGCGTCACACATTACGTGAAGGTGAATTTCTCGCGCACTATCGAGTCCGTAGCATCGCGGTATGCGTAATTGGGTGATATCGCTTAGCTGTCGTAGCCATTCCGCGAAAAGCGCAGCTTCTATCGCGGGGAGGGATTCGTCCCACGGCACTTGCAGTTTCCAGAGAGACTGCAGTATGATTTTCGCACGCACTGTGTATTGACTTAGTAGCCCGAGAGGATCGTAAATAGACATGACGACACTTAGCGCTTCGCGTTTGGTGGGAGCACGTTTCGCGTCGCGTACATCGGTCGACACCCGATGCATTGCCGTGTTGAAGGCGAGTTCGTCATTTTTAGCGTGCCAATACAGTCCGAGGATTTTACTGTCCGAGCCGTCTCCCCCCAGTTGGGAGAGTCCCGTTGCGCGCAATTCACTAGGCACATTGTTTAACACATTGTCGCGATTAGAACACCATCCGCGTAAGGTGAACCCGGCCACCGCGTGCACTTCACGTACCTCGGCGATGGTACTTCGCGCGTCCGATTCACTGTTATAACTGTCCACGTAATCGTCCATGTAGTGGCTCCGCGTGATCGCGGCCAGAGCCCGCGGGTGCGTGTCGGCGCGCGTGCGAGCGTTGTGGTCGCGCACACTGTGCGCGAGGAACGGTGAGCTCGCCGCGCCGAAGATCATACTCGTCATTTTGTACGAGCGGGGTGAGCAGGATCGGTCTGCTCCTCGCCACAGGAACTGCTGGGCTGGCTGGTCCTCTCCTCTGATTTTTACTTGCAGGAACATTTCTTGAACGTCGGCTGTCACCGCGATGGCTCGTTCGCGGAAGCGAAAAATGATTCCTGTAAGAGAGAGAAGTAAGTCTGGCCCCTCCAGCAGCATGTCGTTGAGCGACACGCCGCGGTTCTGGTTTGCAGCGTCGAAGACAAGCCTCTTTTTCCCCGGCTTGTTCGGATTCTCCACGGCAAAGTGCGGTAAAAACCAGCTGACTCTGCTCGCAGTCTCGGCGCCATCGCATGGCACAGCGTAGCCTTTTGTCAGCAGGTTGTCCACTTGCGCTGTGTACTCGCGGGCGAATGCGGGGTCGGCGTCCATCTTCCTCTCGATGCCGCGCAGCCGGTTCGTAGCTGCTCCGTAGCTCGGCGGCATGACGACGTGATCGTGTCGCCATGGAAGTCCGACCTCGTATCCCACGTTTTTCTTCTTCACGGTCTCGTTGAAGATGTCGCTTGCTCGTTTGTCGGCGTCGCTGATCCGCGGTTTCGGGGCGACACCGAGGGAGTCGATCGCGAAGTGGCGCTCGACTAGATCGTTGAGACGTCGGTCGTGTTCCTCGCCGTCTCGTACGCGTATATCGGGTGCGTACACGTGGAGCACATTACCGTTGTCTCGGTAGATGGTGTTGCGTGGTGCTGTTCCGTGCACCACCCATCCCAGTTCGGTTCTTGACGCGGCCGGCTCGTCGGGTCCGCCAACACGTAGTTCTCTCGACACGATGAGGCCCCAGTGATCAGTTCCTATCAGGATACGTGGGTGTGCTCGTTCGTAGCACAGTTCCTCGTCGCGCAGATTCTTCAGATGTCGAAGTTCGAGTAGTCTTCGAGGCACGGTTTGGCTTCGTAGTGTGAGGTCGCAGATCGTGCGACACTTCACTTTGAAAGGCGCGTTCTCGCCCTTCCCCCTCACGAAGATCTCCACCTCTTGGCTGTCCTTTTCTTTCTTCGATGTGTTGAGACCGCAGACGTTCAAAGGCCGTGTAGGCCCGCTCGCCCCGACGCTCGTGGCAAGTTCCTTGTCGATGAGTGTGATCGTAGCTCCTTCGTCGAGTAGCGCGTAGGTATCGACGTTTCCACGCGGCCCTGATACTGTCACGGGACACACTTTTAACAACACTTCACTGGTCGCAGAGTTCGCTGCGATTGCTAGCACTAACGCGTTATCACTTTCACTTGGTGACGGCGGTGTGGCGGAGCGCCGCGCGGGTGCGGGTGCTCTCGCCACCGGTGCTGGCGCGGATCGCGCGCCCTGTCCGTCCGTGGGCGCGGATCTCGCGCCCTCGCTGTCTTCGTGTAGAGTTGCGTGGTGGGGGCTGCGGCACTGTCGTACGCCGCACGCCTTGGCCTTGCAGTGGAAACGCCTGTGTTTACTAACCAGGCATTTGAAGCAGAGTCCCTTCCCCTTGGCCAGCTCCCATCGCTTGTTGATAGGTAGAGCGAGGTACTGCCGGCACTTCGGGAGGGTGTGTGCTTGCTTGCACTGCACACAGGTCGGTGCTTCCTCTTGCTCGTCCGTAGCGTAGACTGCAGTCCTCTTGCCTTTTGCGTTCGTGTTGCTGGAGGTAGGAGTCTTCGTTGTAATGGAGACTGGAGTGTAGTCAAAGCGCAGCGCCTTGTCTGCCTCCTTCATCAGGAAGCGAGAGAGTAGCACCACCTTCGGCTCCGATGATTCGGGGTAGTTCGCGGCGTGGTCACACCATTTTGTCCTGAGGTTCGGGCTTAACTTACCCAAAATGTCCCTGGTAAGCATCGGATTATGCAGGTATTGCATGCTGTCGACGCTCCTCAGGGTGCACACGACGTTCTGCACCTTCACCGCGAATATGTTCAGTTCCGTTGCCGTAGGTCCGGGTTTTGGCAACCTCCGTAGGTCGTCCAGCACTTTGTCGATGATGATTTCTGGACGGCCGAAACTCTGTTCGAGAGTTTGCAGGATTTCGTCTGGATGAGTCGCTGTGAAGAGTAGCGCCGCGACGGTTTCGCGCGCCTCGCCCTTCAAGCACGTTCTTAGCCGCAGGAGGTTCTCGGTCGGGTCGACGTTGTAGTATTTCGTCGAATCTCGTACCGCTGCTTTGAAGGCGAGCCACTCGCTCGCTGCTCCGCTGAAGGTAGGTAGGTCGCTGTTGTATCTACGCTGCGGGCGTGCCATCTGCTTCAAAGCATCAGCGAGCTCCTCGATGCCGTTTCTCCTGCCCGGTGTTCTGGAACGGTCTCTCCGTTCCCACGACGGTCTTTGTTCTTCGTCCCTCTGTGGACGTGGTTCGGGCTGCCGATCGACGCGCACAACTGGTGTGTTCCGCAGCCAGTTTCCGACTTTGGCATGAGCGCTGACCTCGTCGTCATCTCCCCGCACACTGCCCCTCCGCACACTGCCCTCGTCTTCGATTTCTGCCTGTTGGACAGCGAGTCGCTTTTGCACTAGGTCAGCTTCCAGTTCGAATCCCTTGTTAACCAGGTCAGCTTCCAGTCGCTTTTGTACTAGGTCAGCTTCCAGTCGCTTTTGTACTAGGTCAGCTTCCAGTCCCCTTCGCCTGATGTCTGCGAGGTTCTCAGCAGCCTCAAGCTCGATGACACGATGACGCAACGTGGAGCTGGTCGAACGTTGACTACGTACAGACCTGTTGGTTTGCGACTGCAGACGTTGCAGTCCCGACGTATGTGCTGGTAGTGTTGACGGCGACTCTGGTGGTTGAAGCGATCTCCTTCGCTCCCGTTCCTCTTGGATGCGACGAACTTCTTCCCGGTGTAGTCTTCGCTCCTCCCGTAGCTGCTCCGCTTGGCGCTGCTCCTCGACCTCCTTTGGATCGCCCTGACTCCGTTCGAGCCCCATCTTGATCGAAGATGGACGGCACACGATCCGTTCCGACGAGGTAGGAGTGGAGTGCGAAGCCTAGTTCCGTAGGTTCAAAGTTCAAAGATCCGGTTCTCGAAGGTCCAAATTGTCCTGGATCCGTCGGACAGGGTGGTTGCCTCCTCGACGCCTCGGAGTAGTTTTCGAAACAACGATACGTTACGACTAAGTCTACCTAGTTACGACTCGTAACGTTACGACTCGTAAGTCTACCTTGTTACGACTCGTATTGTTACGACTCGTAATGTTACGACTCGTAAGTCTACCGGGTTACGACTCGTAGTCTTCTGTCTCTACTCTTCTCTCTTCTCTCTCTCTCTCCTCGGCTTAGTGGACTGTATGTTCGCTCCTCCCTGCTTGTCTGCGCGCTCCCAAATAAAAACGCCTGATGTACTGTATACTTCTTTATTCATAAATGTTCTTAGTTCTATTTGAGTTCTTAGTTCTTAGTTCCAGTCAGGTGTCTTCAGCGCAGTGCAAACAGCTTCTGACTTTTACAAAAATACCCCTGCCTTATATTAGAAATGATTGCGCAACATCTATTACGCGTTACATTCGACTGAGGGTCCCACCTTGCATCTCACTTTATTATAGCTCTGACCCTGTCGCACTTGATATAGTCAAACGCGCCCGGTCAGATTTATTACACGAAAACTTATAATTTAACACATAAACTTATAATCTAACACATAAAAGACATCTTAAAGCTATGTACATAAAAAACTATATACTAAGGTCGTCCTGTTCTCAACACTACGTTATATGTGTATTTAATAACAATACCTTAGTTTAATCGTTTCTTGTTACATCGAAATGACAAAATAGTATGACAAAGTGGACTAAGTATCAAATGAACAGAAGTCAGACCGATTTACGTAGTTTTTAAATTCAGTTTGTAGTTTGAAGAAGTGGAAATCGAAGGTAGCACCTGGAGTAGGCATTAAGCGATCGTTAAAAAGGTAACGTAGGCCTTTAGAATAATATTATGTAGGTAAGTACCGGATAGGTACCTACATTATAATGGCCGATGATGAAAATCATAAATATCGGCCGATACAAAATACCTTGTCTATTTTTTGTTAATACTGACGAATTTTAAATGATATTTAACGAGCTAAAACGAACCACCTTTCTGTGGTTACCCATACCGATTACAGAATATGAACGGATTATTTGAATTCCGACGATTGTTTCTCGATTTTTCGGCATAGCCCTAAAATTGCGAAACTCGAATGGCAGTAGGTGGGGCATATTGCTTGTAGAACCGATGGTCGTTGGGGTCGAAAGGTTCTCGAGTGGCGACCGCGCACCGGCAGAAGTAGCGTGGGCAGGCCTCCAACAAGTTTTACCGATGAACTAGTGATGGTTGAGGGATGACACAGGGCCGGTCGTCGTCGAGATCATTGAGCGAGGACTATGCCCAGCAGTGGGCATCCATTAGCTGAGAAGATGATGATGATTTTGGATTAATCGGAACACAAGTAGAAAAGTACAACATTCACAGAAGAACAGGTCACATAGAAGGTTTGTCTGGCAGGTTGAAACAACCGCTTGGCGGTTTTTAAGTAGGTAGGAACTTATAACGGTAGTAAAGCATAATCGTACAAGTTTGATAGGTTACCATCACATTACTTGCTACTTTTTACTTTAAAATATAATAGGTAATTGTGCTCAATTGTGGGTTTGAGACTCATTTTTCACAGTAATCCTGTAATTGGCTTACTATTTCTTAAATTTATTTCTAATCTTGCGTAACAGCTGTTAAATTTCCAATAAATAAATAAATATTTTAGGAGTGTCCTTAATTTTACGAGTAAATCCGGGATTTTTAGGCAAATATTCCTACAGAAGAGCCTCATTTGTTATTTAATTTAGCTACGTATTCACAGTGAGATTGAGACGTTCGCGTAGTCAAATAGTCTACCTACAGGAAACAGTGTATTGTTTATTTACCGCATCGCAACCTTACAATAGATTACAAACGAAGTCCAAATCCTTAACTTCTAGTTCACTGTGAATAAATCCACCCTTGCCATTGAAGTTCGTAATCCCTAACCTTTGTGATACAGCTCTATTGTTTCGTGGAATTTGTCGGTTGATTACATGGGTAATTGTGTTGCGGGATTTATTGACTTTACTATTTAGTTTGAAAAGGCTGTGTTTGACAGCCGAGCGAAAGAAAAGAGAAAGTTAAACGTTGGTAGACTAGAAGTTCAAAAGATGTTTCTATAAACATCTTTACAACATATATAAATAAATTCATATATTCAATGTCCTGACTGATTGAATCAACTATATATCAACGCAGAGCTCAAACCATGAGACATAAAATTTGGAGAGTGTGTTATTCTTCGTGGTGTGTAAGGCTAAGGATCCAATAAGAAAGGATTTCCCGCGGGATCGAGACTTACTCGCGGGGCTCTGCTAAACTCGATATACTTATTTCTTAGACAAGTCAGCGGTTTATTAAATTATCCTAACAGATCGGTTCTCACAGCACGACTACTGGCCAGTACCCAGTTAGTCGACTCGTAACTTGATCTATCAAGTTATGAGCCGAATTTAATAAGTCATAAAACTGTCAAAGCCGTCATAGTTTGTTAAGTCAAGCGTTGACATTAAAATATTTTACTTAACTAAAAATCTAATTTAATTAAAATGTATGTAAGGCTATAAGTAGGTAAGTAACCAAATATCACTCGCAAAAACAATTAATTATTATCTTAATCCACGCTTTTTAACAGTTCCAAATAAGGGGTTAATCTAAGTACCTATTTTTCGTCTAATTTGGACAAACCGAAGTGCTCGAATCTTTGCTAATATCCGCCAAATGACGCAGCAATTTGACCATCCTGGATAAACAGAAAGGACAGAGCCACTTCAGCCAAACTTTGGTTAATAACACCAATACAAAAAACAAGGAACCCTCAACCGCAGGCCACAATCAATGCCAAGCCCCTTAATTACTTACAAAATATTAAGGAGTTTTGGTGCGATATCTTCTGGACCGTTGGTTTATGATATTTAGACTTAAATCATAAATAGGTACTATATTCTGTCTCAGAGATGTTAGATCAAAAATGTAACCATAGAACTGTTAATATCAAAGGAAAACGTATATGAAGAGCTGTCGCTTTCAAATGAATGTATAAGTTTTTGTTTACATTTTTGATCTAAGATTCTGAGACAGAGTACCTATAGTAGTTCTGAGAACAGTAGGCCTCGTGAGCAAAAAATTTAATTGCATAATGAAACAATAACAAATAATTATTACATAACGGGGTATTTACCATGTTTTAACTTGTTTTTTGACAATCAACCATGTAAGTTAAAATCGTATAATAAAAAATAAGGTAGGTATCAATACCAAAATCAGTTATTTTAAAGAGATATCATGCCCAATGCCCATAAATTCCTTTTTTTTCTCAGATTACAATCCTTCAGACATGTAGGTACCTAAACGTGTCGAAACATTGAGCATTGAAAAAATGCTAAAAGAAGTGAACCACACGATTAAAACCGAAAAGTGAGATTAATTTTAGATTATTTTGTTTATTAACAATGTTGGATGGCCTCTTGTGTTTTTCTTAGAAACCTCAATTTTAAAATCGGGTCTGTTTTAAAGGAAGACGACGTAAGTCTACCAGGCAAAGGCTTCCGTCTTTCCGGAAGAAGTTCCTTGACAATACAAGGATTAATCGGTACCCTATCTAAGTGAGCGGGAACCTTAAGGAAACCATGTCATTAATTGAAGACCCTGCCTTCAAGCGAGAGGCGAAGTCATTTTGGTGATTCTGTAACTTAAACCATTTTGAGCGATATTCGTATCCGGATTAATTGATTGATAAAACATAGAAAACACTTTGTTAATGAATTCATAACTTTATTTAGTCTAATATTACAAACGGGATAGGGTTCTCTTTTTTTTTTGGTTTAAGATTAAATAAAAGGTAAAGTACAAATAAATCTTTACATAGGTACATCTAATAAGGGTTTTATTTTTATTTCTATAAGAAACTTATGCGAGTGAAACTTTAAATTAATAACAAAAAAAAATTAACCCATTTTTTCTGTCTTTTTTAGGAATTAAAAAGGGCAATTTATAGTGTTACAAAATAAGGAACTTCGTTCCAATATTTTTGCCGCCTGCGTCTATGCACTTTAACGGTGTGGAATCGAAGGAATTGAATCAAAATGCAAAATTGAATTGAATTAACAGAATCGCCTGCTGTCTAATGACGTAAATTAATCTTCGTATCTCAGCAAATGGACGTTCCAAACGACGCGTTTGATGCCCTCTCGTTGACGTGTGAGTTATCTTTGAACTATGGATGAGGTTGGACTGATGCTGAAGGAAAATTATTACGTACTTTTATAGCCTCATTAATAAACGTGGAGTAAGGTCGGAGTAGTGAGAACATGCTTTGTCTTTTTCTGTGACAAGAACTTTCAAAATTGACAAACAGAAACAAAACCTGGTAAAATGACTCCGACCTTACTCTAATAAGGATATTATAGTTTAGTGCTACGATGTTGAGAGTAGCTAGGAATCAAAATTCGTTAGAAATTAGTGGCAAGAGTAGAAGAGCTATCTCTAATCAGAGCGATGTTTCCGATTGCATCCCTCTCGGGAGCCCGGAATCCGCTAAACCCCAAATTGTTTCTTAGGGTTATTTTATATATAGGTATGGCATAGTACGGAAGTCATCATTGACATACCGTCTGCAAATAGATTTGAAAATATTTTTACGGCCTGTCGCCACCATGACACCAACCTTCCTAGAGACCAAGCATTTTATCCAACACCGCGGGGAAGGACTTAAGATTTGCTAGTCTCCCTCAGATCCCTTAGTCGCCTTTTATCACACCCACAGGAAGAGATGGGGGTAACCCTATTCTAAGCCAGGGCTACACCACGGCAATACCAGAGCTACACGCCAAAGGTAGTTTAAGATCATGAGAGTAAATGATTTACTATGGCGCATCGGCCGCGGCTGATTAAGAGAAGACCCAATCACACGCTGACTTGCGAACAAATGGCCTCACTGGATGCTGATGCTGATGCACGGGATGCTGAAGATCGTGCCAAGTAAAAAATAAGTAGGAAAGCCGACCCCGGGCTCCCGAGAGGGATGCAACAGGAAACATCTCTCTGATGATAATGATGACCTATTAGAGTGAACTAGGTTTCAGAAAATGTGATTAGTTCCTAGGTCTACCACGCAATTATTAGGTATCACCTTCAATCCTTGCGGCTTCTCTTCACCGCCTTTGAAGCCCTTAAAAGGTCACGTATAAACAGGTACTTAAAATAAAAGTCATGATAATAAAAGATGTCGATTGCCAAAATTGAGGGTAGGTATTCTATGTTATTAAATTAACGGAACAGAAAGTAATATTGGAAACTCATTAATAACGACAGGGTGCGCCTAATTTCGTCATGACTTTGCCGTATTTTATAAATGGATCAATTATTTGATCCTAATGTTTTGTTCGATAAACTTTTTGCGGTCGCTGTGGTGACCTGTGGGTTCAGGTTTATAGGTGTTGTTTTTCTTTACTTTATGGTATTGACGGCTTCCGTGGCGCGACGGGCGAAGGCCCGACTGCGATGCAGAAGTTTGCGGGTTCGATTCCCGCCGCTTGCAAGTATTTATGCTTAAAAAAAAATTGTTTCTGGTATATTGTTGACTAGGTAGTATACTTATTGTACAAGTCTAGTGCATCCTAGCTGTGCCCCGCGGGTTCACCCACATAATCCCCGATCCCGAGGGAATATCGGAATAAAAAGTAGCCTAGCCTAGAATCGTCATAAAGGTTCCCTCTCATTTTGCCGTCCTTTCAGAGAAAGATTTATAGTATAAAAGCTGATTTTTATATATAATACTTGGGTAATAAGTAGATGATGTTTCCTCATTAGCCAGACATTTTTGACAGTTCCAATCCCTTGCCAGACAAAGGAAAGTCTGTACCTGCCAAAGCCACTACAAGCCAAACTTCATAATAGTCCAGCGTTCTTACCTGTGTATAGGAGCATGCCCTGACAAAGTTTCAGCTTTTATAAAATAACGAAGGTCTGGGGGTTCACGGGCTCTTGCTCTATTTTCTCCATACAAACTTTACAAACGTAGTCGACCGTTTCCTCCCTGGATAAAGATATTAGAAAAAATAATATGTTTAGGCCATAAGTCCTATATCAGCCATTATCATGCTCCTACGTTTAGTTTTTTTTTCTAATTTTTCTGAATTTTATTTTTATTCTAATTAGAAAATGAAAAAAAGCAAAACGTAGGGGCATGGTCATGGCAGATATAAGTTTCGCTCCGTATCAGAAGGTCTATCAAGGAAAATGACGTAGTTTGCGGAACGACGGCATATTAAAACGTCTATATGGTGGCAATGTCTAGGTAGACTGTCCTCTTAATTAGTTTATAGAAATAAATCCCGCCTATAATTCCAAACGTCAAATCAATCTTCGAATAATATCAGAATTCCATTAAAACTCACAAGTCGCTGGAATTATGTACACAAAACAGTAATATTGTGAAGTTTACTTCCATTTCAATATCGACGAAGACAATACGTCATTTCCTTTCGTTGAATAACAAATTCATAAACTTTTCGACTGCTTAGAGTTGTTCCTGAATAGAATCTCAAAGTGCCTACTTTAATGATATATAAATAAACAAGCAGATTCCCGCGGTTTCACCCGCGTAAGTCCCGATCCCGTGGGAATATCGGGATCAAAAGTAGCCTATGTTACTCAAGGTGAATGTAGCTTTCTAATGGTGAAAGAATTTTTAAATCGGTCCAGTAGTTTCGGAGATTACCCCCAATATACATACATACATACATACATGTTACCAACGTTACCTCTTTATAATATTAGTATAGATTAATATTGAAATTGAACTTATTTTTCGGTTTTAATCGCGTGGTGTTTATTACTTTTCCAACGCTTCGATACCTTTACAGAAACCTAAAACCCTTAGTAGATGTGTGGAGATTGTGTTCCTTGTGGTGTGAATTACACCCTCCAAATATCAAAAACTAG
The DNA here is from genome assembly GCA_958496205.1 of Idaea biselata. Lineage (NCBI taxonomy): Eukaryota > Metazoa > Arthropoda > Insecta > Lepidoptera > Geometridae > Idaea > Idaea biselata. The sequence continues at coordinate 10,722,704 of OY292400.1, read as the reverse complement.
CGGTTTATATATAGTTCAGTTATTTAGTCAATCGATGAATCAATCAAGCAGTTTGAATTTTAGGGTTTCGTAGTCAACAAAAAATTAGTTATAGTTTAGGGTGTCGGGACTAAAAACTAAATATTATTCTTTTACAGTTATAGTTTTGTCAAGTCCGTCTGTCTGTCTGTCCGCGGCTTAGCTTAGATATGTTTAGACTTAGTACTACGAAGCTGTGACTTTGCATAAGTATACATATTATTAAAATAGTAGGTACCTACAATACCTACAAGTTTTTTTTATTTTTTTATTTATGTAGGTATACATTTTTCAACGCCCGACTTTTCAAGGTCTTTACAGAACTTTCTGATTATAGGTAGACTGACATGTAATTTGTCATACTCATTGTTTTAAAAGTTCCTGAAAATTTAAATATTACCATTTTATAATTCGCGTAGACCGAAGCTAATAAAAAATGGTAATATTTAAAATTTCAGGAACTAATTAAAACAATCCAGATTCCCTTTTTTTATTATTATTTAAAACAAATTTTAAAAATTATTAGCCAATTAGGTAGGTATAGGAAAAACTTTCAAATAAAAGAACTTTCTTTCTTCACTTCTCATCCATCCAAAGGTTGCCTGGAAGAGATCGCTTTAAGCGATAAGGCTGCCCATTGTGCCACCTAGATACAAGATGTTTATGTTTTTCTTTAAATTGTATTTTTTTATATTGGTGTAAAGAATTAAATTGTATTTTTTATATTGGTATAAAGAATTAATTAAGTAAATAAGTAAGTTTTAAATTGAAAAGTTATTTTTTCAATATTCTAAGGCTTAATAATAATAGGTTTTGTTTTTTTAAGAAAATAAGTTTTCTGAAAATAGTTATTTGATTTAGGACATAATTATATAGCTACATTGTTGCACCTAAAAAGAGATCACAAAACAAAATGCTTACAATCAAGTTTATGTAAGTAAGTGTAACAAGATTAAAAGAGATTAAAAAAAGAAACGGTAACACTCACCTACTTTATTTACAACTATTACCGACAAAATATCACTAAGTATTATACTAAGACTTGTCCTAAGAACCACAAAATCGACTACTTAAAATCCATTTCGAATCTTGAAGAATTAAATTCGTAGCGATCTACGACCCTACGAGTCGCAAGTGATAGCGCTACGGCGTAGACGACCGCTACGAGGAGGCTTTCACGGCAGACTGACGGACCGGACCGCTGGTTCCACTCCATTCAAAGAATAATATTCCTTAACGGCCGAGGTGTTATAAATTTTACATTTTGTTACTCGAGTACGCATATGTTTTGGTTACCTTTATGAATATCTGAAAGCAGGAAAAGTAGGTACAGTCACCGCTAAAGGTGAGGGCTTAGAAGCTGAATAAAATAACAGTGAAAATTGAAATTTTCTGTACGTTGGCGTAAGGCATTATTTCGATTAATATGACATGTTGTATTTTTTTATGACACGTCATTATAACACCGATTTATTAGATGTATTTTAGCATGCCGATTTGCCGATTTTTTTAACAGACTTCGATAAAATAAATAGTTTCTCAATTCGGTTGTAGCGAATTTATTTTTGAAATAATATAAACACCTAGATTCATCCTGCGGTTTCACCCGCGTAAGTCCCGATCCCGAGGGAATATCGGGATAAAAAGTAGCCTGGTTATTCCAGGTCTCCAGTTTTCTACATACCTAGTTTCATGGTAATCGGTTCAGCGGTTTAAACGTGATAGAGTAACAAACACACACACATATACACATACATACATACTCACAAACTTTCATCTTTATAATATTAGTAGGATACTTTTATACACACTTAGTTAGTTTCGCTGAGCCTTTTCCGCACTTAGCCTCACAATTGGGCCATTGTACGTGATTTCTTAAAGGGCTTAAGACGTCACGGGAGCCTACCCCGCATTGGCGAATATCCCATGCCTTCGGACCGTGGTTTATCCTAGGACATGTCGGTTTCCTCACGATGTTTTCCTTCACCGTAAGAGCGATGTTAATAGCGCACTTAAATTTTTCTTAAAGAAAAAGACATCGGTGCGCGGTCGGCCTGGATTCGAAACCACGACCTTCGGAATGAAAGTCGCGGTATCTACCACTAGACCAACACCGCTCTCTCTTTATACACACTTACATCAATAGTCATAATTGACCATAACTACTGCAAATAGATTTGGAAATATTTTTACGGCCGGCCACCTGCCGAACAACAACCTTCCTAGGGACTTAGGAGTTTATCCGCAACCGCGCGGGGACAACATAAGTTTGCTAGTCTCCCCTAGATCCTTTGGTTTTTAGCATTGACTTTACGGACTCATTAAAATAAGAGTTAGCGAAACCATTCTGTTAAAAGATGATTACAGGCCTTTTGTTCTGAAGACGCGCCTTGCCGTTCATTCAGTTTTTAAAGCTGACGTTCTCTTATCGTATGTAATTTACTTCGCTGTCTGTCCGTCAGTCACCAGGCTGTATCTCAAAAAACCGTGATAGCTAGATAGTTAAATTTTTCACAGAAAATGTTTTTTTGTAGCCGCTATAACATTAAAAACAAAATTAAACAAATATTTAAGGGGGTCTCCCAGACAACAAACATGGTTTACATAAAAACGCGACGATACCGCGATGTATTTTGAACACTGGCGCCATCTAATGATGGAGTGATAAATGGGCGCCAGTGGTAGAAAATCAGCGTTGCGTTCACGGATTGGTTGGTCCAGGTGTTAATGTTAGGGTTCCTTACCCAATTGTGACGGAACCCTTCGTGCCTGACTCGCACTTGGTCGGTTTTTTGTATGAATAATCAGCTAGCTAATTGAAAAGTTCATACTCCACGTTAGCCTTTAGTAAACTTTTGGAGGCGACTGTCCATATTTTCATTTTAAGGGCGAAAATAAAAATTCAATTTTTATTGTGGGTTTAAGTTAAAAATATTATGCCGTAAGTACCTAAAGTGCTTTTAAAAAATCTTATGATATTCCTAATATGCGAATAAAACTGTATTATTTACTTTACGGTAGTGAATTTTTGTCAGGAACCCCATTTTTACTACGATTGCTTACCTTTTATTATATTGAGGAGCTCATTTGCCTAGCTGTACCTACCTACCTGCCGATCTTGAACGGTAGCGCGGGTTAAGAAACGTTTGGCGCAGTCATCGCAGTCATAGTCGCAGTATATGATGGGTGACCAATAATTTGTGTGGCAAAAAAATCATCATGCTTCGGAAGTCACGTTAAGCAGTTGGTCTCGGTTGTTATCTCGGATAGCAGTCTTTAGGTCAAGTTAGAGGCCAAACTCTAACACTAGGTGAGCCACATGAAAAGAAGAAAAAGAATATATTGTGCATGGGTAAATATCTGGCATTCAAATAAAAAAAAACAACAAAAAAGGTGAGAAAAAAACAACAACACTAAAACTAAAACTTAAATCTAAAAAGAAAAAAGCCCGTCGTCGATGGCACCCTCCCGAGACATGGTCCCCAAGATGCTGGCGGCATTGCCCCTCTGAATAGCGAGACTAACTCGCTGAGACAGAAAACCACCAGCTCTGGGATCTGTATCTGGCATAGGTTCTAGAATGAAAATGGATTTGCTTGTAGCTCTAAAAATACTGGACCGATTTTGACGAAACTTAGAACGGGGAAGAACCGTAGTGTAAGAGATTCAGAGACAAAGTGTTTTTCGTAAGTTGGTTCCTAGGTCTACAAATAGCAAGTAAACAGTTTTATCTAGGCAGGCGTGTTTTACTTAGGTGACATTGTTTCCTAAATTTTGGTGTAGTTTTAAGACAAGAACCTCCTATTGGTGCAAAGCCTATCCAAATTTTAGACAAAAAATATCTGATTTGGCTATAATGTCGGTAGGCTTCAATACGTTTCGACATATTTGTATGAAAACTGCACTAAAATATCGGAAACAATGTCGTCTACAATCTGTACACACAAAAAAGTTCTACGACATTCCGTCATGAAATAATCAACAATTTTCGATGCGCCCGACATGGATTTTCAGTTTTTCAGTATAGGGCCCTTAAGCTGGTTCGTCGCTTATTTACATACTAGCTGCGTCCCGCGATTTAACACGCGCAAGTCCCGATCCCGTAGGAATATCGGGTTTAAAAGTAGCCTATGTTACTCAGGATGAATGTAGCTTTCTAATGGTAAAAGAATTTTTGAAATCGGTCCAGTAGTTTTTGAGTTTATTCATTACAAAGAAACAGACACACATACACACAAAAATACAAATCTTTCCTCTTTATAATATTAAGTACAGTGGCCGGCAGATAAATTGAAAAAAATGGCGGATGCGCAGAAGTCGATTTTTCATAAAAGTCCATAGAAGTAGTTTTTCGTAGAAGTAATATGTAGGTACTGAGCGAACTTTCCCCTTCCACGTCAAAATTTTTCAACTTATCGGCCGGCCACTGTATAGAAGTATATAGGTAGTATAGATTTTTTTTTTTTTTTTTTTGAAAGAACACAAGTTAGAGTAATGTTCTCGCGGCGCTACTGGTTTACGCCGCGAGGCATCACTGTTAAGTTTAGGTTACACTTTGATTAGATTTATTGAATTCTTTGAGAGTCTCTACAATACTAATTATTAAGTTGTTGAATGATGAGGTGGTGGTTTCTTTGGTTGTAATTTCACTTAGGCAGGTTGGGTTGATGTTGAAGATTCGGCACGCTATCTGGTGATGACTACGGGCGACAGTGTACCTGGGGCAGTCCTCAAGGAGGTGCCGCCAGCTTTGTGTGGTTGTCGCGTCGCAGGGACACGTTTCGTTAGTGGTAATTTTGAATCTGTGGAGGTATTCCTTGTGATATCCGTGGTTGCTAAGAAATTGTGTGATAGCGAAAGAGGGTTTTGTGGTTTTTAGGAATTCGAGGAGTGAGGAGTAATTGGGGAGGAGGGATTTGGTGTATTGGGCGGTGTCGGGGTTTTCGTAAAATTTCTCGCATGCAGAAGTGCATGCGAGTTTGTTGAGGTTTTTGATGTAACTGATGGGGACGGCGCAGTAGTCAGGGGTACGGTGGAGGTTAGCGGCTGCTTTTGCCTCCGTGTCCGCCTGTTCATTTCCGTAGAGGCCGGCGTGGGCTTTGATCCATGCGAATCTAATGGATTGCCCAGATGATGATGCTTGGGAGATGAGTTTATGGGTTGCGACGGCGAATGAGTTGTGGCTGTTTCGATTTGACAGCTCCATGAGGCTGGATTTACTGTCCGACAGTATGAGTGAGTGCGGGAGGCCGTTGGTGCGAATGTACCGGCACGCCTCTCGAATGGCTAACATTTCCGCTTGAAAGACGGAGCAGCAGTCGTGGAGTTTATACCTCTTGACCGCCGTCCGTCTTCCAGACGGGTCGAAAACGACGAATGCGGCTCCGACCATGCCGTCGTGTTTGCTCCCGTCCGAGTACACCTTCCAGGAGGCAGCGATGGAGTCTAAGTTGGGGAGTTCGAGGAAGTCGTCGATTGACGAGACCTCCTCGAACTGGATTCCGATTCGGTTGGAGGGGTGTAGAAGCGAAGCGGGCTTGGAGAGCTTCTCGACTGGGACGTCATCAGGCAAGTGCGAGGTGACGCCCAGGAGTTTGGAACGCTCTATATCCGCTATTGCTTCTATTTTGTCCGGCAGGGGGACAAGTTGGGCCAAGGAGATTGAAGCGGTCGTGCTGACCGTGCGGAAGCCTTGTATCATCTTGATGGCAAATTGTCGCTGCAGGGACAGAAGTCTCTTGGCTATATACTTGAACCGAAGGGCGGGGTACCAGATGGCGGCACCGTAGGAGACGATCGGCTCGATGACCATCGAGTAGATGATGCGGATGTTTTCCGGGTGAACTCCCCAGGTGGGCCGGATGAAAAGGCAGAGTTTGTGGTGGAGTTTCTGGACCTTCTCGATGACGGAGTCGACGTGCTTGGTGAATGTCAGCCTTTTGTCGATGATGATGCCCAAATATTTAATTTGGTCGACGAAGGCGAGCTGTTGGGACCCCATTTTGATATGGCACTTGGTAGCGCCTGGGGTGAAGGCGATAGCCTGAGTTTTATCCGGGCCAAACTCAAGTTTGACTCCTTCACCCCAGTCGGAAATAAGTTTGAGAGCCGTGTTGACGCGACCTTCGAGCACCGCAACGTCGCTGCTGTGAGCGATAAGTAGGACGTCGTCCGCGTATGCTTGAAGGCTGCATCCGTCAGGCATTGGTGTGAGCAGAAGTTTGTCCAGCACCAAGTTCCAAAGTGTGGGACCGATGACAGAACCTTGGATGCATCCTCTTGTCATGGTCTTTTGGACCTGGGTGTCGGCGAAGGTAATGTGGACCTCCCTGTCCTTGACATAATTAAGCAGGATTCTATAGAGGTTGCTGGGGCAGTTGCAGTCTCTCAGTCTGCTGAATATGGCCGGCCACCAGGCTCGGTCAAAGGCGGCTTTAATATCCAGAGAGACAGCAACTACCTGCTCCCTCGAAGACTTGGCTGCATTAATTATGTCAAGGGCATTGGAGATGGCCATGACTGTGGAGGTCTGAGCCTTGAATCCGTATTGTTGGACTGGAGACTCGTTGTTGATCTGTAGATGATAGGTCAGTCTGTTGTTAATGAGACGCTCGAGGAGTTTTCCGTAGACGTTGATGAGGCCGATTGGTCTGAAGCTGGACAGTGAGCTGTACTCCGGCTTACCCGGCTTGGGGATGATCTTGGCAGTGGCCACTTTCCAAGACTCGGGGAAGTGTCCGAGCCGGAGACAGCAGTTCACTATGCCGGTGATCGCATCTGGATACCATCGCGCAACCCAGTAGCAGATGTCCGCTGTGAGGTGGTCAATCCCGGGCGCCCTCTTCGGGTTCATTCCCTGGAGGGCGTCCAGAATCTCCTCCGTGGTGAAAGCGGGATCTGCCGGGGTGCACAACGGTTTGTCCATGTCCGCGCGGAGCCCGACTTGGAAGTCGGTTCGGTCCGGGGTGTCGTCGGGGTAGAAGTTGTGCAGCAGTGCACTGGCGGTATCCTGCGGGTTCGTTGTATAGGAGCCGTCGTTGAGTCGCAAAGTGGCCGGGGCCTGTGCTAGTGGCCTGGTTTTGAGGAGGCGGTTGGTGACCGACCAGACGTCCTCCTTTTCTGCCTGCCGCAGAAGTCCCTGAAGTGTTCAGTGGAGGCAGCGCAGAAGGCGTCGGAGTATTGACGTCTGAGTCGGTTCCGCTCCTCGATGAGTTGGTCCAGTGGGCGTTGTCGGCGGACTGCTTTTGACAGCTTGTGGTGGGCTCTGATGACAGACCGCTTGAGTTCCTCCAAGTTCTCGTTCCACCACGGCGCACGCTGTGGTGGGGGACGAGATCTCGGAAGTATTCTGTCGCAAGTGGTCTGGATGGCGGAGATGAAGGATTCGACGTACCAATCGAGTTGGTGGGTGTTGAGGTTCCCGAAGTTCGGGGTAGTCGGTAGGTGCTGATTCATCTCCGTGACGAACCTTTCTTCAAGTTGCTCCCATTTGACGAGGCCGGTTGAGTAGCGGTAGGTGGAGAGCTTCATGTTCCTGGTAGGTCGGGAGCCGAGAGAGGCGCGGAAGCGGATCGCGCTATGGTCCGATGACGGGCAGATGCCAGGGTCGACCACCCAGTCCGTGACGGCAACACCGGGGTCGTTCACGATAGTGAGGTCGACAATGGAGCTCCGAGGAGCCCCAAGTGCGACGGTGTGATAGGTTGGAGTGTCCCCGATGTTGCAGATGGTCAAGTCCCGAGTGGTGACCAAGTTGGCTACTGCCTCGCCCCGACTGTTGTTGGTGGGAGAGCCCCAGAAGTGATGGTGGCCGTTGAAGTCCCCGCCGATGATATGTTTGGAGTCGGAGGTCTGCACCAGGAGGTGCTCGAGTTTGTCGATGGTGTTGTGCACGTCGACCCGAGGCTCGACGTACACAGATGTGAGGTACATCTTGTGACCCGAGCGATCCCTGATGCAGACCACCGACATGTTGGCGTTAGAGTGCTCGGAGTTACCAAGTGTTGCCACGAGGTTGCTCCGGACTAGTAAGGCTGCCCTTACCGGGCGGTCGTTGTGGTATTGGTATACCGTGAAGCCGGGTATCGCCTTTAGAAGGCCGGTGTTTGCCGTGTATGGCTCGGTGACGAATGCCACGTGGCACTCGGTTTGGGAGAGGTGAACGGACAGTTCATGAGTTGCGTTGCGGCTGCGCGCTAGGTTGACTTGCGTGCAGTTGAGGGTAAAAGAGGAAGGGCGGGAGCGGGAATTAGTTGCCATAATTGGTGCGGGAGATTATAGTTTTGGACATGAAGGAGATTCGAGGGCATTGGGAAGAGGTTGCACTGTGATCGGCTTTGCACTGGCTGTTGTTGGTCTTGGCGTGTTCCGCGCAGTTGTGGCAGCGGAGTTTGCTGGGGTTGCTTTTCTCGGGGCAGGTACGGTACTCGTGCCCGGGAAGGGAGCAGTGGGAGCAAATTGGGGTTTGCTTGTCGCAACGTGCTTTAGTGTGCCCGAATTGCAAGCACTTGAAACACTGCAGCAGGGGCACGTAATTTTCGGCGTGTACGCGCTGGTGGTCGATGTTGACCCTGCCGAGGGTGGTGACGGCCTTCCATACAGAGGGCGAGGCGATAAAGACCGCGTTGTATAGCGATTTGTTACGGTTCGCCCTCTTGAATTTGAAGGCCAAGTCACCATCCCCGACAATGGCCTCCCTAACAGCTGTGTTTTGGTTTCGGAGTATGCCCAATAACTCGTCGGATGGTATGTCCTGGGGGACTCCCTTCAGGACGAACATGGGGCTCAACGTTTTTGACGTCTCCGCGACGACCGAGCATTCTGGACGCTTAAGCATGGAGAGGGTCTCCTCCCGGTGCTCCGTGGATTCGAATTCGACCCGAAGTTTATTTCGGGATACGAACCGAATGTTTGAAGGAGCGAACGAACTGTTCCGGAAGGAGACCGACTCCTTAAACTGCTTAAGCGTCTCAGAGGAGCTGAGGACGCTCTTTTTAGCGGATACGATAATGGCGGGGCGGGTTTTGGGGACAACCGGAGGAGTTGGTACGCGGGCAGATGAGGGGGGTGTCGCCGAGGCAACGGCGCGGGCGTAAGTGAGGGACGAGAACGTGGAGGAGGTTCCAGCCTTGTCCCTAGCCCGTTGCACGTCACAGTGGACCTCCTCGAGTTTGGAGCTGACTTCCTTGATGTGCCCGATGACAGCATCGGCGGTGGCTGTGTTTATCCGGGTGTTGATTAGCTCCTGCGTCTCTCTGATTTCCATCAGCAGTGCAGCATTAGACCTGACGCCCGAGTGCAGTTGGGCGTGGTTGGACTGAATCTGAGCCAGGAGATCGCCACTGGGCTCGGGTATCAGGTCTGTCTGCATGCCAACTGAGCATTGAGACGGGGGAGCGTAGGCAGCGGCAGGGGAAGCGCTGTGTCCCTGAGCGGTCGGAGGCGACGATAGAGCGATGCGCTGAGTTGGGGAGAGGGCGGCAGCAGCAGCGGTGTGCCTCTTCCGCTCTCTCTCCAAGTCAGCCTCGGACTCACGAAGAAGGCGGTACAGGTTGTCCAGCGCAAGATTGACTCCCTTTTTAATGTCGGTACGAATATTGCCCGAGTTTGCTAGTTGAGACTTAGAGTGGGCGTTCCACAACTTAGCCTGTTGCAGTCTGGGCTTTGTCGCAACGTCCGGAGGGATCGGAACGACGTCGACTAGAACGCGGGAGAAGCCCCGTTTCGGCTTTGCCTGTGCAGCCGCGGATTCGACCGATGTCCCGGAGGATTGGGTGTTCTCCTCAGGCGAGAATGGCACAACCTCAGCGCGGAACGGGGAGAAGCCGGCGGGTGGGGTGGGTTTCGTACCCATATCTACTATAAAAGTAGAGTTGGCTCTACTGGTGGAGGCCTTAGCAGGGGGGGTGTGGTACATTTTTTATGTGCCAAAGATTCAAAAATAAATCCCTGAGAAAAGGGGTGAAAAATATGAGTTTGAGAAATTTCCTATACGACGAGTCCAGCTAAGCGGTAACTTCTCTGGGTGGGCGGGAGGGCGCAAAGATTGATTTCCTCGCTGTGGATCGCTCTGAAAATGCGGGATATGCTTCGGGGGGTATCACGGGGCTAGAAGAGCCTTACTATGGTCGATTTGAAGGAGGTTTTCCTCGAAAAATGCGGAAAAACTGCGAAAACTACGAAATTTAAACTAAAATTGACTCTAATTTCTTGAAAAAACACGAAAAACTGCAACTAATTAACTTTTTAATGGATTCTACTTTATGTTTCAGATGACTGGAGGACCGCTACGATGTCACAAGGGAGCTAACTACTGGAATTCACAAGATACGAATTTAAGAAAATTTCAAATTGTTGGAAATCTCGTCTGCTTAGGTAAACTTTATATGGCGGTCGGGTACAAAAATTGATTTCCTCGCTGTGGATCGCTCTGAAAATGCGGGATATGCTTCGGGGGGTATCACGGGGCTAGAAGAGCCTTACTATGGTCGATTTGAAGGAGGTTTTCCTCGAAAAATGCGGAAAAACTGCGAAAACTACGAAATTTAAACTAAAATTGACTCTAATTTCTTGAAAAAACACGAAAAACTGCAACTAATTAACTTTTTAATGGATTCTACTTTATGTTTCAGATGACTGGAGGACCGCTACGATGTCACAAGGGAGCTAACTACTGGAATTCACAAGATACGAATTTAAGAAAATTTCAAATTGTTGGAAATCTCGTCTGCTTAGGTAAACTTTATATGGCGGTCGGGTACAAAAATTGATTTCCTCGCTGTGGATCGCTCTGAAAATGCGGGATATGCTTCGGGGGGTATCACGGGGCTAGAAGAGCCTTACTATGGTCGATTTGAAGGAGGTTTTCCTCGAAAAATGCGGAAAAACTGCGAAAACTACGAAATTTAAACTAAAATTGACTCTAATTTCTTGAAAAAACACGAAAAACTGCAACTAATTAACTTTTTAATGGATTCTACTTTATGTTTCAGATGACTGGAGGACCGCTACGATGTCACAAGGGAGCTAACTACTGGAATTCACAAGATACGAATTTAAGAAAATTTCAAATTGTTGGAAATCTCGTCTGCTTAGGTAAACTTTATATGGCGGTCGGGTACAAAAATTGATTTCCTCGCTGTGGATCGCTCTGAAAATGCGGGATATGCTTCGGGGGGTATCACGGGGCTAGAAGAGCCTTACTATGGTCGATTTGAAGGAGGTTTTCCTCGAAAAATGCGGAAAAACTGCGAAAACTACGAAATTTAAACTAAAATTGACTCTAATTTCTTGAAAAAACACGAAAAACTGCAACTAATTAACTTTTTAATGGATTCTACTTTATGTTTCAGATGACTGGAGGACCGCTACGATGTCACAAGGGAGCTAACTACTGGAATTCACAAGATACGAATTTAAGAAAATTTCAAATTGTTGGAAATCTCGTCTGCTTAGGTAAACTTTATATGGCGGTCGGGTACAAAAATTGATTTCCTCGCTGTGGATCGCTCTGAAAATGCGGGATATGCTTCGGGGGGTATCACGGGGCTAGAAGAGCCTTACTATGGTCGATTTGAAGGAGGTTTTCCTCGAAAAATGCGGAAAAACTGCGAAAACTACGAAATTTAAACTAAAATTGACTCTAATTTCTTGAAAAAACACGAAAAACTGCAACTAATTAACTTTTTAATGGATTCTACTTTATGTTTCAGATGACTGGAGGACCGCTACGATGTCACAAGGGAGCTAACTACTGGAATTCACAAGATACGAATTTAAGAAAATTTCAAATTGTTGGAAATCTCGTCTGCTTAGGTAAACTTTATATGGCGGTCGGGTACAAAAATTGATTTCCTCGCTGTGGATCGCTCTGAAAATGCGGGATATGCTTCGGGGGGTATCACGGGGCTAGAAGAGCCTTACTATGGTCGATTTGAAGGAGGTTTTCCTCGAAAAATGCGGAAAAACTGCGAAAACTACGAAATTTAAACTAAAATTGACTCTAATTTCTTGAAAAAACACGAAAAACTGCAACTAATTAACTTTTTAATGGATTCTACTTTATGTTTCAGATGACTGGAGGACCGCTACGATGTCACAAGGGAGCTAACTACTGGAATTCACAAGATACGAATTTAAGAAAATTTCAAATTGTTGGAAATCTCGTCTGCTTAGGTAAACTTTATATGGCGGTCGGGTACAAAAATTGATTTCCTCGCTGTGGATCGCTCTGAAAATGCGGGATATGCTTCGGGGGGTATCACGGGGCTAGAAGAGCCTTACTATGGTCGATTTGAAGGAGGTTTTCCTCGAAAAATGCGGAAAAACTGCGAAAACTACGAAATTTAAACTAAAATTGACTCTAATTTCTTGAAAAAACACGAAAAACTGCAACTAATTAACTTTTTAATGGATTCTACTTTATGTTTCAGATGACTGGAGGACCGCTACGATGTCACAAGGGAGCTAACTACTGGAATTCACAAGATACGAATTTAAGAAAATTTCAAATTGTTGGAAATCTCGTCTGCTTAGGTAAACTTTATATGGCGGTCGGGTACAAAAATTGATTTCCTCGCTGTGGATCGCTCTGAAAATGCGGGATATGCTTCGGGGGGTATCACGGGGCTAGAAGAGCCTTACTATGGTCGATTTGAAGGAGGTTTTCCTCGAAAAATGCGGAAAAACTGCGAAAACTACGAAATTTAAACTAAAATTGACTCTAATTTCTTGAAAAAACACGAAAAACTGCAACTAATTAACTTTTTAATGGATTCTACTTTATGTTTCAGATGACTGGAGGACCGCTACGATGTCACAAGGGAGCTAACTACTGGAATTCACAAGATACGAATTTAAGAAAATTTCAAATTGTTGGAAATCTCGTCTGCTTAGGTAAACTTTATATGGCGGTCGGGTACAAAAATTGATTTCCTCGCTGTGGATCGCTCTGAAAATGCGGGATATGCTTCGGGGGGTATCACGGGGCTAGAAGAGCCTTACTATGGTCGATTTGAAGGAGGTTTTCCTCGAAAAATGCGGAAAAACTGCGAAAACTACGAAATTTAAACTAAAATTGACTCTAATTTCTTGAAAAAACACGAAAAACTGCAACTAATTAACTTTTTAATGGATTCTACTTTATGTTTCAGATGACTGGAGGACCGCTACGATGTCACAAGGGAGCTAACTACTGGAATTCACAAGATACGAATTTAAGAAAATTTCAAATTGTTGGAAATCTCGTCTGCTTAGGTAAACTTTATATGGCGGTCGGGTACAAAAATTGATTTCCTCGCTGTGGATCGCTCTGAAAATGCGGGATATGCTTCGGGGGGTATCACGGGGCTAGAAGAGCCTTACTATGGTCGATTTGAAGGAGGTTTTCCTCGAAAAATGCGGAAAAACTGCGAAAACTACGAAATTTAAACTAAAATTGACTCTAATTTCTTGAAAAAACACGAAAAACTGCAACTAATTAACTTTTTAATGGATTCTACTTTATGTTTCAGATGACTGGAGGACCGCTACGATGTCACAAGGGAGCTAACTACTGGAATTCACAAGATACGAATTTAAGAAAATTTCAAATTGTTGGAAATCTCGTCTGCTTAGGTAAACTTTATATGGCGGTCGGGTACAAAAATTGATTTCCTCGCTGTGGATCGCTCTGAAAATGCGGGATATGCTTCGGGGGGTATCACGGGGCTAGAAGAGCCTTACTATGGTCGATTTGAAGGAGGTTTTCCTCGAAAAATGCGGAAAAACTGCGAAAACTACGAAATTTAAACTAAAATTGACTCTAATTTCTTGAAAAAACACGAAAAACTGCAACTAATTAACTTTTTAATGGATTCTACTTTATGTTTCAGATGACTGGAGGACCGCTACGATGTCACAAGGGAGCTAACTACTGGAATTCACAAGATACGAATTTAAGAAAATTTCAAATTGTTGGAAATCTCGTCTGCTTAGGTAAACTTTATATGGCGGTCGGGTACAAAAATTGATTTCCTCGCTGTGGATCGCTCTGAAAATGCGGGATATGCTTCGGGGGGTATCACGGGGCTAGAAGAGCCTTACTATGGTCGATTTGAAGGAGGTTTTCCTCGAAAAATGCGGAAAAACTGCGAAAACTACGAAATTTAAACTAAAATTGACTCTAATTTCTTGAAAAAACACGAAAAACTGCAACTAATTAACTTTTTAATGGATTCTACTTTATGTTTCAGATGACTGGAGGACCGCTACGATGTCACAAGGGAGCTAACTACTGGAATTCACAAGATACGAATTTAAGAAAATTTCAAATTGTTGGAAATCTCGTCTGCTTAGGTAAACTTTATATGGCGGTCGGGTACAAAAATTGATTTCCTCGCTGTGGATCGCTCTGAAAATGCGGGATATGCTTCGGGGGGTATCACGGGGCTAGAAGAGCCTTACTATGGTCGATTTGAAGGAGGTTTTCCTCGAAAAATGCGGAAAAACTGCGAAAACTACGAAATTTAAACTAAAATTGACTCTAATTTCTTGAAAAAACACGAAAAACTGCAACTAATTAACTTTTTAATGGATTCTACTTTATGTTTCAGATGACTGGAGGACCGCTACGATGTCACAAGGGAGCTAACTACTGGAATTCACAAGATACGAATTTAAGAAAATTTCAAATTGTTGGAAATCTCGTCTGCTTAGGTAAACTTTATATGGCGGTCGGGTACAAAAATTGATTTCCTCGCTGTGGATCGCTCTGAAAATGCGGGATATGCTTCGGGGGGTATCACGGGGCTAGAAGAGCCTTACTATGGTCGATTTGAAGGAGGTTTTCCTCGAAAAATGCGGAAAAACTGCGAAAACTACGAAATTTAAACTAAAATTGACTCTAATTTCTTGAAAAAACACGAAAAACTGCAACTAATTAACTTTTTAATGGATTCTACTTTATGTTTCAGATGACTGGAGGACCGCTACGATGTCACAAGGGAGCTAACTACTGGAATTCACAAGATACGAATTTAAGAAAATTTCAAATTGTTGGAAATCTCGTCTGCTTAGGTAAACTTTATATGGCGGTCGGGTACAAAAATTGATTTCCTCGCTGTGGATCGCTCTGAAAATGCGGGATATGCTTCGGGGGGTATCACGGGGCTAGAAGAGCCTTACTATGGTCGATTTGAAGGAGGTTTTCCTCGAAAAATGCGGAAAAACTGCGAAAACTACGAAATTTAAACTAAAATTGACTCTAATTTCTTGAAAAAACACGAAAAACTGCAACTAATTAACTTTTTAATGGATTCTACTTTATGTTTCAGATGACTGGAGGACCGCTACGATGTCACAAGGGAGCTAACTACTGGAATTCACAAGATACGAATTTAAGAAAATTTCAAATTGTTGGAAATCTCGTCTGCTTAGGTAAACTTTATATGGCGGTCGGGTACAAAAATTGATTTCCTCGCTGTGGATCGCTCTGAAAATGCGGGATATGCTTCGGGGGGTATCACGGGGCTAGAAGAGCCTTACTATGGTCGATTTGAAGGAGGTTTTCCTCGAAAAATGCGGAAAAACTGCGAAAACTACGAAATTTAAACTAAAATTGACTCTAATTTCTTGAAAAAACACGAAAAACTGCAACTAATTAACTTTTTAATGGATTCTACTTTATGTTTCAGATGACTGGAGGACCGCTACGATGTCACAAGGGAGCTAACTACTGGAATTCACAAGATACGAATTTAAGAAAATTTCAAATTGTTGGAAATCTCGTCTGCTTAGGTAAACTTTATATGGCGGTCGGGTACAAAAATTGATTTCCTCGCTGTGGATCGCTCTGAAAATGCGGGATATGCTTCGGGGGGTATCACGGGGCTAGAAGAGCCTTACTATGGTCGATTTGAAGGAGGTTTTCCTCGAAAAATGCGGAAAAACTGCGAAAACTACGAAATTTAAACTAAAATTGACTCTAATTTCTTGAAAAAACACGAAAAACTGCAACTAATTAACTTTTTAATGGATTCTACTTTATGTTTCAGATGACTGGAGGACCGCTACGATGTCACAAGGGAGCTAACTACTGGAATTCACAAGATACGAATTTAAGAAAATTTCAAATTGTTGGAAATCTCGTCTGCTTAGGTAAACTTTATATGGCGGTCGGGTACAAAAATTGATTTCCTCGCTGTGGATCGCTCTGAAAATGCGGGATATGCTTCGGGGGGTATCACGGGGCTAGAAGAGCCTTACTATGGTCGATTTGAAGGAGGTTTTCCTCGAAAAATGCGGAAAAACTGCGAAAACTACGAAATTTAAACTAAAATTGACTCTAATTTCTTGAAAAAACACGAAAAACTGCAACTAATTAACTTTTTAATGGATTCTACTTTATGTTTCAGATGACTGGAGGACCGCTACGATGTCACAAGGGAGCTAACTACTGGAATTCACAAGATACGAATTTAAGAAAATTTCAAATTGTTGGAAATCTCGTCTGCTTAGGTAAACTTTATATGGCGGTCGGGTACAAAAATTGATTTCCTCGCTGTGGATCGCTCTGAAAATGCGGGATATGCTTCGGGGGGTATCACGGGGCTAGAAGAGCCTTACTATGGTCGATTTGAAGGAGGTTTTCCTCGAAAAATGCGGAAAAACTGCGAAAACTACGAAATTTAAACTAAAATTGACTCTAATTTCTTGAAAAAACACGAAAAACTGCAACTAATTAACTTTTTAATGGATTCTACTTTATGTTTCAGATGACTGGAGGACCGCTACGATGTCACAAGGGAGCTAACTACTGGAATTCACAAGATACGAATTTAAGAAAATTTCAAATTGTTGGAAATCTCGTCTGCTTAGGTAAACTTTATATGGCGGTCGGGTACAAAAATTGATTTCCTCGCTGTGGATCGCTCTGAAAATGCGGGATATGCTTCGGGGGGTATCACGGGGCTAGAAGAGCCTTACTATGGTCGATTTGAAGGAGGTTTTCCTCGAAAAATGCGGAAAAACTGCGAAAACTACGAAATTTAAACTAAAATTGACTCTAATTTCTTGAAAAAACACGAAAAACTGCAACTAATTAACTTTTTAATGGATTCTACTTTATGTTTCAGATGACTGGAGGACCGCTACGATGTCACAAGGGAGCTAACTACTGGAATTCACAAGATACGAATTTAAGAAAATTTCAAATTGTTGGAAATCTCGTCTGCTTAGGTAAACTTTATATGGCGGTCGGGTACAAAAATTGATTTCCTCGCTGTGGATCGCTCTGAAAATGCGGGATATGCTTCGGGGGGTATCACGGGGCTAGAAGAGCCTTACTATGGTCGATTTGAAGGAGGTTTTCCTCGAAAAATGCGGAAAAACTGCGAAAACTACGAAATTTAAACTAAAATTGACTCTAATTTCTTGAAAAAACACGAAAAACTGCAACTAATTAACTTTTTAATGGATTCTACTTTATGTTTCAGATGACTGGAGGACCGCTACGATGTCACAAGGGAGCTAACTACTGGAATTCACAAGATACGAATTTAAGAAAATTTCAAATTGTTGGAAATCTCGTCTGCTTAGGTAAACTTTATATGGCGGTCGGGTACAAAAATTGATTTCCTCGCTGTGGATCGCTCTGAAAATGCGGGATATGCTTCGGGGGGTATCACGGGGCTAGAAGAGCCTTACTATGGTCGATTTGAAGGAGGTTTTCCTCGAAAAATGCGGAAAAACTGCGAAAACTACGAAATTTAA
The DNA here is from genome assembly GCA_958496205.1 of Idaea biselata. Lineage (NCBI taxonomy): Eukaryota > Metazoa > Arthropoda > Insecta > Lepidoptera > Geometridae > Idaea > Idaea biselata. The sequence goes on along the minus strand of OY292400.1, from coordinate 10,704,938 downwards.
ACTAAAATTGACTCTAATTTCTTGAAAAAACACGAAAAACTGCAACTAATTAACTTTTTAATGGATTCTACTTTATGTTTCAGATGACTGGAGGACCGCTACGATGTCACAAGGGAGCTAACTACTGGAATTCACAAGATACGAATTTAAGAAAATTTCAAATTGTTGGAAATCTCGTCTGCTTAGGTAAACTTTATATGGCGGTCGGGTACAAAAATTGATTTCCTCGCTGTGGATCGCTCTGAAAATGCGGGATATGCTTCGGGGGGTATCACGGGGCTAGAAGAGCCTTACTATGGTCGATTTGAAGGAGGTTTTCCTCGAAAAATGCGGAAAAACTGCGAAAACTACGAAATTTAAACTAAAATTGACTCTAATTTCTTGAAAAAACACGAAAAACTGCAACTAATTAACTTTTTAATGGATTCTACTTTATGTTTCAGATGACTGGAGGACCGCTACGATGTCACAAGGGAGCTAACTACTGGAATTCACAAGATACGAATTTAAGAAAATTTCAAATTGTTGGAAATCTCGTCTGCTTAGGTAAACTTTATATGGCGGTCGGGTACAAAAATTGATTTCCTCGCTGTGGATCGCTCTGAAAATGCGGGATATGCTTCGGGGGGTATCACGGGGCTAGAAGAGCCTTACTATGGTCGATTTGAAGGAGGTTTTCCTCGAAAAATGCGGAAAAACTGCGAAAACTACGAAATTTAAACTAAAATTGACTCTAATTTCTTGAAAAAACACGAAAAACTGCAACTAATTAACTTTTTAATGGATTCTACTTTATGTTTCAGATGACTGGAGGACCGCTACGATGTCACAAGGGAGCTAACTACTGGAATTCACAAGATACGAATTTAAGAAAATTTCAAATTGTTGGAAATCTCGTCTGCTTAGGTAAACTTTATATGGCGGTCGGGTACAAAAATTGATTTCCTCGCTGTGGATCGCTCTGAAAATGCGGGATATGCTTCGGGGGGTATCACGGGGCTAGAAGAGCCTTACTATGGTCGATTTGAAGGAGGTTTTCCTCGAAAAATGCGGAAAAACTGCGAAAACTACGAAATTTAAACTAAAATTGACTCTAATTTCTTGAAAAAACACGAAAAACTGCAACTAATTAACTTTTTAATGGATTCTACTTTATGTTTCAGATGACTGGAGGACCGCTACGATGTCACAAGGGAGCTAACTACTGGAATTCACAAGATACGAATTTAAGAAAATTTCAAATTGTTGGAAATCTCGTCTGCTTAGGTAAACTTTATATGGCGGTCGGGTACAAAAATTGATTTCCTCGCTGTGGATCGCTCTGAAAATGCGGGATATGCTTCGGGGGGTATCACGGGGCTAGAAGAGCCTTACTATGGTCGATTTGAAGGAGGTTTTCCTCGAAAAATGCGGAAAAACTGCGAAAACTACGAAATTTAAACTAAAATTGACTCTAATTTCTTGAAAAAACACGAAAAACTGCAACTAATTAACTTTTTAATGGATTCTACTTTATGTTTCAGATGACTGGAGGACCGCTACGATGTCACAAGGGAGCTAACTACTGGAATTCACAAGATACGAATTTAAGAAAATTTCAAATTGTTGGAAATCTCGTCTGCTTAGGTAAACTTTATATGGCGGTCGGGTACAAAAATTGATTTCCTCGCTGTGGATCGCTCTGAAAATGCGGGATATGCTTCGGGGGGTATCACGGGGCTAGAAGAGCCTTACTATGGTCGATTTGAAGGAGGTTTTCCTCGAAAAATGCGGAAAAACTGCGAAAACTACGAAATTTAAACTAAAATTGACTCTAATTTCTTGAAAAAACACGAAAAACTGCAACTAATTAACTTTTTAATGGATTCTACTTTATGTTTCAGATGACTGGAGGACCGCTACGATGTCACAAGGGAGCTAACTACTGGAATTCACAAGATACGAATTTAAGAAAATTTCAAATTGTTGGAAATCTCGTCTGCTTAGGTAAACTTTATATGGCGGTCGGGTACAAAAATTGATTTCCTCGCTGTGGATCGCTCTGAAAATGCGGGATATGCTTCGGGGGGTATCACGGGGCTAGAAGAGCCTTACTATGGTCGATTTGAAGGAGGTTTTCCTCGAAAAATGCGGAAAAACTGCGAAAACTACGAAATTTAAACTAAAATTGACTCTAATTTCTTGAAAAAACACGAAAAACTGCAACTAATTAACTTTTTAATGGATTCTACTTTATGTTTCAGATGACTGGAGGACCGCTACGATGTCACAAGGGAGCTAACTACTGGAATTCACAAGATACGAATTTAAGAAAATTTCAAATTGTTGGAAATCTCGTCTGCTTAGGTAAACTTTATATGGCGGTCGGGTACAAAAATTGATTTCCTCGCTGTGGATCGCTCTGAAAATGCGGGATATGCTTCGGGGGGTATCACGGGGCTAGAAGAGCCTTACTATGGTCGATTTGAAGGAGGTTTTCCTCGAAAAATGCGGAAAAACTGCGAAAACTACGAAATTTAAACTAAAATTGACTCTAATTTCTTGAAAAAACACGAAAAACTGCAACTAATTAACTTTTTAATGGATTCTACTTTATGTTTCAGATGACTGGAGGACCGCTACGATGTCACAAGGGAGCTAACTACTGGAATTCACAAGATACGAATTTAAGAAAATTTCAAATTGTTGGAAATCTCGTCTGCTTAGGTAAACTTTATATGGCGGTCGGGTACAAAAATTGATTTCCTCGCTGTGGATCGCTCTGAAAATGCGGGATATGCTTCGGGGGGTATCACGGGGCTAGAAGAGCCTTACTATGGTCGATTTGAAGGAGGTTTTCCTCGAAAAATGCGGAAAAACTGCGAAAACTACGAAATTTAAACTAAAATTGACTCTAATTTCTTGAAAAAACACGAAAAACTGCAACTAATTAACTTTTTAATGGATTCTACTTTATGTTTCAGATGACTGGAGGACCGCTACGATGTCACAAGGGAGCTAACTACTGGAATTCACAAGATACGAATTTAAGAAAATTTCAAATTGTTGGAAATCTCGTCTGCTTAGGTAAACTTTATATGGCGGTCGGGTACAAAAATTGATTTCCTCGCTGTGGATCGCTCTGAAAATGCGGGATATGCTTCGGGGGGTATCACGGGGCTAGAAGAGCCTTACTATGGTCGATTTGAAGGAGGTTTTCCTCGAAAAATGCGGAAAAACTGCGAAAACTACGAAATTTAAACTAAAATTGACTCTAATTTCTTGAAAAAACACGAAAAACTGCAACTAATTAACTTTTTAATGGATTCTACTTTATGTTTCAGATGACTGGAGGACCGCTACGATGTCACAAGGGAGCTAACTACTGGAATTCACAAGATACGAATTTAAGAAAATTTCAAATTGTTGGAAATCTCGTCTGCTTAGGTAAACTTTATATGGCGGTCGGGTACAAAAATTGATTTCCTCGCTGTGGATCGCTCTGAAAATGCGGGATATGCTTCGGGGGGTATCACGGGGCTAGAAGAGCCTTACTATGGTCGATTTGAAGGAGGTTTTCCTCGAAAAATGCGGAAAAACTGCGAAAACTACGAAATTTAAACTAAAATTGACTCTAATTTCTTGAAAAAACACGAAAAACTGCAACTAATTAACTTTTTAATGGATTCTACTTTATGTTTCAGATGACTGGAGGACCGCTACGATGTCACAAGGGAGCTAACTACTGGAATTCACAAGATACGAATTTAAGAAAATTTCAAATTGTTGGAAATCTCGTCTGCTTAGGTAAACTTTATATGGCGGTCGGGTACAAAAATTGATTTCCTCGCTGTGGATCGCTCTGAAAATGCGGGATATGCTTCGGGGGGTATCACGGGGCTAGAAGAGCCTTACTATGGTCGATTTGAAGGAGGTTTTCCTCGAAAAATGCGGAAAAACTGCGAAAACTACGAAATTTAAACTAAAATTGACTCTAATTTCTTGAAAAAACACGAAAAACTGCAACTAATTAACTTTTTAATGGATTCTACTTTATGTTTCAGATGACTGGAGGACCGCTACGATGTCACAAGGGAGCTAACTACTGGAATTCACAAGATACGAATTTAAGAAAATTTCAAATTGTTGGAAATCTCGTCTGCTTAGGTAAACTTTATATGGCGGTCGGGTACAAAAATTGATTTCCTCGCTGTGGATCGCTCTGAAAATGCGGGATATGCTTCGGGGGGTATCACGGGGCTAGAAGAGCCTTACTATGGTCGATTTGAAGGAGGTTTTCCTCGAAAAATGCGGAAAAACTGCGAAAACTACGAAATTTAAACTAAAATTGACTCTAATTTCTTGAAAAAACACGAAAAACTGCAACTAATTAACTTTTTAATGGATTCTACTTTATGTTTCAGATGACTGGAGGACCGCTACGATGTCACAAGGGAGCTAACTACTGGAATTCACAAGATACGAATTTAAGAAAATTTCAAATTGTTGGAAATCTCGTCTGCTTAGGTAAACTTTATATGGCGGTCGGGTACAAAAATTGATTTCCTCGCTGTGGATCGCTCTGAAAATGCGGGATATGCTTCGGGGGGTATCACGGGGCTAGAAGAGCCTTACTATGGTCGATTTGAAGGAGGTTTTCCTCGAAAAATGCGGAAAAACTGCGAAAACTACGAAATTTAAACTAAAATTGACTCTAATTTCTTGAAAAAACACGAAAAACTGCAACTAATTAACTTTTTAATGGATTCTACTTTATGTTTCAGATGACTGGAGGACCGCTACGATGTCACAAGGGAGCTAACTACTGGAATTCACAAGATACGAATTTAAGAAAATTTCAAATTGTTGGAAATCTCGTCTGCTTAGGTAAACTTTATATGGCGGTCGGGTACAAAAATTGATTTCCTCGCTGTGGATCGCTCTGAAAATGCGGGATATGCTTCGGGGGGTATCACGGGGCTAGAAGAGCCTTACTATGGTCGATTTGAAGGAGGTTTTCCTCGAAAAATGCGGAAAAACTGCGAAAACTACGAAATTTAAACTAAAATTGACTCTAATTTCTTGAAAAAACACGAAAAACTGCAACTAATTAACTTTTTAATGGATTCTACTTTATGTTTCAGATGACTGGAGGACCGCTACGATGTCACAAGGGAGCTAACTACTGGAATTCACAAGATACGAATTTAAGAAAATTTCAAATTGTTGGAAATCTCGTCTGCTTAGGTAAACTTTATATGGCGGTCGGGTACAAAAATTGATTTCCTCGCTGTGGATCGCTCTGAAAATGCGGGATATGCTTCGGGGGGTATCACGGGGCTAGAAGAGCCTTACTATGGTCGATTTGAAGGAGGTTTTCCTCGAAAAATGCGGAAAAACTGCGAAAACTACGAAATTTAAACTAAAATTGACTCTATTTTCTTGAAAAAATGCGAAAAACTACAACTGATGAACTTTTTAATTGATTCTACTTTATGTTTCAGATCACTGGAAGGCCGCTACGATGTCACAAGGGAGCTAACTACTGGAATTCACAAGATACGATTTTATGAAAATTTCAAAATGTTCGAAATCTCGACTGCTTAGGTGAACTTTTTGAGGCGGTCGGGTACAAAAATCGATTTCCTCGCTGTGGATCGCTCTGAAAATGCGGGATATGCTTCGGGAGGTATCACGGGGCTAGAAGAGCCTTACTACGGTCAAATTGAAGGAGGTTTTCCTCGAAAAATGCGGAAAAACTGCAGAAACTACGAAATTTAAACTATTTTTGACTCTATTTTCTTGAAAAAATGCGAAAAACTACAACTGATGAACTTTTTAATTGATTCTACTTTATGTTTCAGATCACTGGAAGGCCGCTACGATGTCACAAGGGAGCTAACTACTGGAATTCACAAGATACGATTTTATGAAAATTTCCGGTAGTATAGATTAGACTGATGTGATGATAGTCAAAAAAGGCCAGGCTCTTTAAAATATACTTAGTTGCACTCTATTGTAGTAGACGTATGTAGGTACGTATTTTACGTCTGTTTGTAAAACCTGATATCGAATACATACTGCGGTACGTAAATTTTTTATCAAAGGAATAATATAGTCAACGTAGATACGTACATACATAGGTAAGTACTGACATGTTCGCAACCTCTTAAAAGGTAATGTTTGAATTATTTATTTTCTATTTACATTTGTCGACTTTGTATCCGTTACATCTCATAATAAAATATTTTAAGTAAGAATTGTTTTGTCATTTTTACTTACACCTTTGGGGTTTATAAGTATTGAAATTGACATAAAAAAACCGGCCAAGTGCGAAGCAAAATCCGTGAACGCAACAATGACGCACGTTTTCATTTTTCTTTACCACAGACGCCAGTTTATCACTAGATGCTGCCAGTGGTAAAGTTAAATCGCACTTACGTTGCGTTTAACTTTTAAAAATCACAATAGTTCTAGGGAGCCCCCCTTAAATATTTGTTTTATTTTGTTTTAGTAGTTGTTGTTATAGCGGCGACAGAAATACATCATCTGTGAAAATTTCAACTGTCTAGACTATCAAGTATCATGAGATACAGCCTGGTGACAGACGGACAGACTGCGGAGTCTCAGTAATAGTGTCTAGTTTTTACCCTTTGCATACGGAACCCAATAAACGAAAAATATTGACCAAAATTTATACACGCGCTTATACTGAAACCCTTGCCCTCCAAATTGCAAGTCAAGGGCACTTGGACAACACAAACCCCACCCCATTACAGCTTTACCGATTCGATTAGGGCACAAGATCAGTGAACCGAAACCGCAAAACAAATGAAAATCGCACCGCACCATAAAGAATACGTACCTGAGTAATGTTGCTCAGTAAATCCACTTCTCTGATATTGAGGGTATTTCCAATTTCATCCATTCCACTTAGATTTATGTCCCGTAGTGGCACAATCACAGTTTCTAGATACGACAGGCAAATGAAAACATATCGCCCTCCAGAGAGACCATCGTACACAAACTTTATCAATTGATTTCCATCCTGTCCTGAGGGGGTTTGTGCGGCGTATATTTTTGTTTGCTTCGAATATATTAAGTTCATATTGACTGTGTTAGTGCGTAACTGAGTATATTCCTTGAGTGATAGCGCGGTGCGGGAGGGTTGAAAAATGTACTCCGTTGGGGCAATTTCTACCGGCAAAAACATATCCCGAGCTCCTCCGTACCACCGAATATCTAATCCAACAGAACAACAGCGTTATACAAGTCCGCGGCCGCGGCTGTAGGAACTCCACTACATGCGCAGCTATGTGTGCGTGACTTCTCACCGCTTTCCACTCGGTTTTGCCGAGGCCGCCCGAAGCGCATACTCGGCTCACGTACGTGAACCCGTCGACACACTGTCGGTGAGAGAGGTCACGCACACCTAGCTGCGCATGTAGTGAAGTACCTACGCCGCGGCCGCGGGCTTGTATGAAGCTGTTGTTCTGTTGGATTAGATATTCGTTGTCACCTGAAGGCGTACTTTAATTCTACGAACGTACTAACGACATCTGTCATCATCACGTACAAAAATTAATTAAAAATTCGGACGACTGGATAACAGACTTTCATTCTTTAGTAGAACTAAAGTACCCCTTCTGCTTAGCCCGTCTCGTTTGTTATATGTGATAGCAGTCGTAAGGTAAAGTTAGAGGCCTTGCAGCACTATACAAAAAGAAGAAGATCGCTTCACTATAGCTTCTTTGTATGCTGAAGTATTTATTATTATTATTTTTTATAAAATCAGGCAGCTGGCGTTCAAATTTAGTCCGGAACCTTTATTAAGCTGGAGAATATGCGGCTTAGGCCCATGGAAAGAAAAATAAAAATATTAATAATATGGAACTCTCTCCTAAAAGGTATCCATATACTATGCATACCTACCTAATATCTACAGAAATTCAACAGGTTCTATCGATGTCACGATTTCGCGACCATTATCTTTGTATGGTTGCACGAGAGCCTTCACCGTATCAACCATTTCCCAATAAACCTACTCAGTTATGCGCTACTTTTTTACCTATCCAAAAACCAAACGTTTTGCTCTAGGTACTAGTAGTCTTGGAAAACATTCGGTTTTGTTTAGTTTCGATAGGCTATAGAAAAACTCTGTAATAATATTATACATACAAGTTGTTTTGCTAAACAAACCTCAAAGAACTCTCCCTCTTTGTTTCGTGAAATACAAACAAGTGTTTGTTACTTTTTATATACCTACTATCAGGTGAAATATGATAAGAAATAGTTTTTTTTAATGCATGGACTTAAGCTATGTTAGGTATGTACCGAACACACCATAAGCACCGTGTTTAATTAACGAACGAACGATCTAACATTTCATACGCCCGAAATTTAAAATAAAGTTTCTACTATGAGCCTACTATAATAAAATGATTAGGCTTGACGTCAATGTTTTCGACGTCGATGGCATAATTCATGATTTTTTGGATCGTAGCCATAACTTTGAATCCATAGACAATTATCGTGAATTAACTTTGAATGAAATGTGTAGCTCTATTTTCAGGTAAAACCTTCGAATTCATGTACAAATTTCTTCTGACACTTGGGAATTATAGTAGCTGGTAAGTAGGCTTCGAAACCTTTTACGTCATTCTATTTTTGTTCGTCCGCAATTGCTAAAAGAAGTAGACTCATATTATGAAACAGAAACACACGACCGAACGAACGTATATATTTTTTTAAATATGATAGGCTATCATTTATGACCTCATCTCACCTGATGGGAAGTGGTTTTATCGTCAAACCATAGTAGGTAGGCGCAAGGTGGACGCCAATTAAATGTAATGGAAGGATGCCGACTTTGTATCCGTTACATTTTACTGTTATTTAAAAAGAAGTTAAAGTATATCAGCATAAAAACCTAAGCAGAAAAGGTTTATTTGAAACCGCATATTTTTAAATACTTCATATTAGTGAATAGATATTTAAAGTGTTATAACGTTTTAAGTTCCAATTACATTCCAGTTCCCTTTGATGGTGGTTACCTTTGACGGTGGTGAAACCGCATATTTTTAAATACTTCATATTAGTGAATAGATATTTAAAGTGTTATAACGTTTTAAGTTCCAATTACATTCCAGTTCCCTTTGATGGTGGTTACATATTCTATGAGATCTCACCACACGGTAATATTAAAGAAAATTTAAATTGCACACGTTGCAGTAGGTACCGTTTTCAATGAGAGTGTGAAATGTTCTATCTACGTGTTTCTAATACCAATTTGGTATAACCAATTTGTAACCAATTTGCATACGTGAGTGAATAGTTTTTGATAAACATTACGACAACACCTTCAATAGCGGTACTCTAAGGTAGGGTTAGGATTGTTAGGAGTACCTATGTAACCCTTTTTAGGGTTCCGTACCGAAAGGGTAAAAACGGGACCCGATTACTGAGACTTCGCTGTCTGTCCGTCTGTCCGTCAGTCACCACGCTGTATCTCATGAACCGTAATAGCTAGACGTGACGATAGGTCTGTGTAACATTTTATTGGCAATTTCAGTGACAATTTTAAGTACCTAATCAACTACCTAACTACCTAATCAACCTAGATTTATGCATGCAGTACTTATAGAGGGTGACTTTAAATAATTCTGCAATTAGTAGAGATGTATTAGCATCATCTCAAAAGGCTAATCATCTCAAAGTGATCGCGTTCTCTATTGGAGAATTCATTATAAAGCAATGTCAATGCATTAGTTAATGAAGCTGATTGTTTTTTTTTTCTGCTATATAGTAATGTGTTTGGACTGTTTGGAATCTTCTATTAATATAAAATTCAATGTCTTGACTAGATTAGTCAGGACATATATCGACGATGAGCCCAAACAGCTGGTCTCAAAGACATGAAATTTGGAGGGGATATTCTTTGTGGCGTGTTCTTTGTGACGATCCATTAAGAAAAGGTTTTTGGAAAATTCCGCGGGATCTGAAACCGCGGGACTCTGCTAGTAAACAAGAAAAATCGAGTCACACCTGTTACTCGATGAGATTTGTTTTTCATTGACGACCTAATATACTCGTACATTTTTTCACGGAAGAGTGCATGGCCTTTATTGTGCGCAAGAAACTGAACTGAAATAATCCAAAAAGACAGCATCAAATTGTCTATTCCGCAACTAAATATTCTAACACGCATCCTTAAACCAGTGCCTAACACTTAACAAACATCTCAAGGCATCACAATATAATATAGTTTATTTATTCCTACAAAACCGTGTCCCAAAAGTGTGTCATAAATTCTGATCCAACCGTAGATACTGAATAATAAATGACACTCGTAAATCTCGTATGAAAACCCTATAAGGGTCATTCTCAATTTGAAGTTTTTTGTGTGACTATGTATTTTTAGCCAAATTAATAACATAATATTGTTGAAAAAAAATTAGGTGATGTATCATCATGGGTTTAATATTGTCAAGCATAATTTTTAGCTGAAAACATAACTGGTTTTTTGTAAATAAAGAAAAAAGACCGAAATGTCACGCAACGTGGCGTGTGAAAAATCACTTTTTTTACTTTACTCATTCATGATCACTTCATCTCTTTCATAAATGGAGATTTCAATAATAATTCATAATTATTGATTATATTTCTTACAAAAAATCGATATTACGACTATATTCTAATGAAACATTTCAAATTATCTCATGTTCTATCATGTGAGAAAAAAATGTGTCACAAACGTGGGTCCGTATATTTTTGGTTATAGCTTTTGTCAGAATTGATTAACAGGCGCTGGCAATACTAAGATTTAAAAAAAAAACCCGGCCTTTTGCTTTTTCGGTGCGGCGTGGAAGCAGACGCGATCGTTTAAAAAGGTATGATATTTTTTTGTTCACTAACTCGATTTTGTAAAGCATAACACGTCAAGCACGTGGCTTCGATAAATATTGTAATTACTGTGGTATTCACTCGCACCTCATTTATTTGATAGATAATACTGTGATTTTGATTTCGTATTGATGCCGGTCGAATGCTACAATTTTTAAGTTATGTTTTAGCGTCACGTTCGAAAAATGTCACAAACGTGGTTTGAAATTTCTGTCACAAACGTGGAACTTCTTAGGCACGTCTGTGACACGTCACCACGTTTGTGACTTTTGTACACCTTTTAACACAAAATACGCTGTAATAACATCCATAAATTCTTTAAAACAGGTTCACGCAGGGCACGCATCACGCTATAAGCTTAGCATGTACTATAGTCGGGATTTGAAACATTTTCGCTGTTGCCTGTATCGCGCTTTGCTTATAATTTAACTTTCGCAGATGGGAAGAAAAAGAAGACCGAAAAGCAAATTCAGGCCGCTAAAAGAGAAGCTGAAAGGAAAAGACGAGCTCGTACAAAAGCAGATAAGGACAGATATGCGCTACATAAAGTTAAAGAGCAGGAGAGGCATGAAAGAAGGAATCAAGATAAAAAGACAAAGACCATAGCTGATTTGACGCCCAGACAACAGCGAATACAGCGAAAAGAATGGCGTGAATGGACGAGAAAAACTAGATTGATAAAAAAAAACAATGAACGTTTGTTGCAACGACTGAGAAGACTCTCCTCCGACGGACAGCGACATAAATAGTATTGATGATTTAGGCAATAATGTGGTTAAGCAACCAGCTTCGCCCTCTATATTAGATTTTACTGAACCAGTTCTCTCACCAGCCACACTGTGTGCGTCATCCTCTACGCATGGTTTTGGTAACCAAGTTCCATCGCCATCCACATCATTTGCGTCGCACTCTACGTTTACCATTGCTGACCGAGTGCTATCGCCATCTGCATCGTGCGGACATTGTACTCCAACCAGACAAAGAATAGCTCGTATGAAATTAGCTAGACAAAATAGAAACTCCAAAGATGCCATCATAAAAGAACAAATGATCTGGTGGGCGCTGCGGTCCAAAGGGGTGCCAGAAACTTATAAGAACGGCGGTTTGCAACTCAACGTAGCGAAGACCTAATATTTGGCTAGTAATACCACAGCTCCCACACCTGTCTGCGTGGACGGTCACATGGTCGAGCGGACAGACTAGTTTAAGTACTTGAGATCTGTGCTTGACGAGCACGAGTCCGGCGGCATCGATTGCGACGTCAAGTTCCGCATTTCGGCAGCTTGGGCTAAGTGGCGAGAGGTAACTGGTGTCATCTGTGACCCCAAAATGCTGGTTAAACTGAAGGGACAGGTCTATAAAACGATCATTAGACCTGTCTTTTTGTATGGTAGTGAGGCGTGGCCATTGCTTGAGCGACATAAGCAGGTGCTGCATGACACGATGAAGATGCTGCGCTGGATTTGTGGAGTGACGCGAAAAGACCGCGTCAGAAACTCCCGCATCAGGGGCAGCCTTCATGTTGCAGATTTTGAGACATTGCAGATAAATTGCAAGAATGCCGCTCACAACAAACACAAACAAAAATTAAAATTCAATAGGAACCTAAAAACTACAACTATAATCAAACACAAACAATTAGTCAGCTGCTGAGGCCGCTGCCGCCGTACGGCCCAAGTGACATGCCGCAAAGATACTGACGCTGGTGCCATCCTAGATAAGGCATCTCTCCCTCTCCCGGGGAACCAACGTCAGCCCATCCGGCCTCTTCTCTTCGTACGACTAAGGCCAGGCGGCTCCATGACACAAGGGATATTTGCCGAAACAAGGGCCCTCCGAATTACGTAATTAAGTGCGTGTTGACAAGGAAATATCCCAGCACATCGACAACAACTTAAAGCATGGTGGCCACTAGCCTCCACTATAGAAACACAAACGCATAAATGAGGCTCACATACGTCGAAGATCCCAGGCGAAGAGCCACAGCCACACGCAGTGAACTTTCATTAAACAGAGTGCCAAGATGAGGCGATGGTAGTGCAACCACGCACCCGAATCTGGCCTCGACAATCCTTGTTCACGCCAAGTCTACCCCCCACCGCACGGTCTGAATGTGTTAACATTGTAATGTATACCTAATTGGTAATAAAAAAACGAATCATATATAATTTGTTTCATTAAAATAAATCTTAGTGTCATAAACGTGGATAGGTTGTCACAAACGTGGACGCTGAATTGTTTCAAATAAATCTTAGTGTCACAAACGTGGATAGGTTGTCACAACCGTGGACGCTGAAATTTTTCAGTTGCATTTTTTCAGGCATCTAAGCATATTTAAGCTCAGCGAGTAATAATAGCTTACTTCTCTAGCTTACATCTACCTATTAAGACAAAAAAAATCGAGATTTATGAGAAAAAGGCCAATAACGCACAAATTGAGAATGACCCATAAATCTAAACTGGTAGTTCTGCACAGGTTAACCAGTAACCACTGAAGCTCGGTGGTGAGATTCACTGAAATTACCTGTAATTATATTATCATGTACCATATTTGGGTGGTTTATTGTGCAACGATCATTTCGAACTTTATTAGCCTTACAAGATTTTAAGAGGATAGTCTCCATTCTCTTTCTCCATACAAACGTAGTTTAAATTTTCCTCCCTGAATAAAGACATTAGAGCAAATATGTTTATGCCATAAAACCTATATCTGTCATGACAATGCATCTACCTTTTTATTTTTTTTTATTTTCTAATTAAAATAATATTTAAAAATAATAAAATGAAAAAATAAAAAGGTCGGTGTATAGTCATGACAGATTTAAGTTATATAGCATAAACATATTTGCTCTAATGTCTTTATCCAGGGAGGAAAATTTAAACTACGTTTGTATGGAGAAAGAGAATGGAGACAATCCTCTTAAACTTACATGGTTGTTTTCACTACAAATATCTCGTGAACAAGTCAGTTGAAATTACTGGCCAAATATCGAGCTCCGGAAAAAACAAGTTTTAACAAGTTTATTACCCCAATATATAATAATATTTATTAGCTTTATTAATAAACGTGGAGTAAGGGCGGAGTAGTGAGAACATGCTTTGTCTTTTTCCGTGACAAGAGCTTTTAAAGTTGACAGACAGAAACAAAAAGTGGTAAAATTATATCGACCTTACTCTACGTTTATTAATAAGGATATATGAGCATTGATGTGGAATTGTAGGGAATTTATGCGTTTTTAGGGTTCTGTACTCAAATAGCCTTATTAATAAACTTAGAGTAAGATCGAAATAATATTACCACTTTTTGTTTCTGTCTGTCAACTTTGAAAGTTCTTGTCACAAAAGAAGACAAAGCATGTTCTTACTACTCAAAACTTACTCCACGTTTATTAATAAGGCTAAAAGGGTAGAAACATCTTAGCGATTTTGATATTTAGGTATTTAGTATTTTTCAATGATTTCGATATAAGCGGAGTGTTTTTATAACTAGGTAAGTATATCAAAATCAATGTTTTAAAAACAACCAAGTACCTAAATCGCCTCTAAAAAAGTGTTTTAACACGATATTTTATTAAATGTTTTTGACATGATGACATGTTGTGTTTCTCGATTTTGTACTAACCAGGAGGGTTACTGCGGTTCGTTTTGATACGACATCGATACTGTCATACGATGATTCTACTGTCACATTCTGATAGTAGGGTGACAGTAGAACCATCGTTATGACAGTATCGTTGTCGATACTGTTGTTGTTGTTGTTATCCAGTACCACTTTTAAATCGCAAGCCTTATAATTCTCTAAACAAAATACCTAACATTGTTCAAGGTGAAGGTTTCCAATTTGTTTCCATTCAAATAGTTAATCAACAAATCACAAACAAAATTAATTAAGCAAATTAAATTACAAAACGAAACACCGCCTCATCTTTATTAAACGCTGAAACAATATCGAAACTTCATAATAAAATCAATTGAAACTAAATACTAAAGAAAATTGATTATGGAATCGAATCGGATTCACGTCAGACCCTCATCGAATTAAGATATCTCGAGAAAGCTTCTTTCAAAACTCCTTTTAAATATTGAATGAATTTCCGTTTCTTTAGTCGAGTTTCATTGATTACTCAAAGTACTATACTATGTAGAGATAGGTAGGTGCTCATTATATGCCTAGGGCTAAAACGACTCTGTAAAACAAATTTGAATTTACTGAGATTTCTGGGTCAGTGTTATCTTTGATTTAATTATATTGATATCTTTTGTCTGACAAATAATATTGCCTAACTTTGAAATGAATAGAATTAATAGAGTTTCGTTCAAAATGTTTTAGCGGGGTCGTGTCAGTGGAGACAATAAATGATAGATAAGTATTAGTTAGCCTATCTATTTGTCTAATATTATATTATGTAGTAGATTGGTAAGTGCTCATTATATTCCTAGGGCTAAAACGACTTTGTAAATCCAATTTGAATTTACTGAGATTACTGGGTCAGTGTTATCTTTGATATCTTTTGTCTGACAAATAATATTGATAACTTTGAAATTAATAGAATTAATAGATTTTCGTTTGAATTGCTTTTGCTTGGGACATTTAAAATAATGTCAGAAGTTCAAAACACCAATTTAAAACAGCAATTATTGGTAAGTATTTACTTACCAATTACTGGTGCTGTTGAAATATGTCGAATTTTATGACTACTGTTTGATTGTGACTATATTTTGTGCAAATAAATGACATTCATTAGTTCATTATATTTTGTGTGCATATAAAATAATAATAGAATTTGTCATGCTAAGCTATCAAATTGAAAAGTAATTTTAGATGTGCATAACAAATGCATGATTAAAGTTATAAATGAATTGTGTTTTTAATAGAATGAGAAGATTTAATCGTAGTTACTGTAAGCTTAACAAGTTATATCAAGAGATTGGTTTTGGTTAAAGTTTTGAAATGAATTACTTTGAATTAATGTAAAATGTAAAATGTAGCTAGATATATCTTAATGTAATAATGTAAAATGTAATAATGTAAAACGCTTAATGTAAAATGTAGCTAGATATATCATTTGGCAAAACTACTATATATAACCCCAGAATTACATTAGATGTAGTGTAATAAGTCGGTTAAAAAATATATATTTTTATATTATAAAAGTACACATTTTTATATAGTATATTTTCAATAGCAGTATTTTCTAAGTGTGGTAAGCACTAAAAAATTATAATAATGTTTTAAGTAAACGGTAATAGAATTTCACTGTGCCAAAAGGTTTAAAACATTTGAAATTCAACTTCTTTTTGGGAATTGTTTTCTACTTTTAAGAGCACCATGCCATATGTTTAAATGATTACGCATGGAGCACGCATTAGTTGGTGTGGCAAAATGCCTTACTCGTGATCTACAAAACTTCTCAAAAAATAATACAGTTCCAGCTTGGGAGCACTTAGTCACTTTTCCTTACAGAATTAAACACGTCTCGTGTACTATTTTAAAATCGCTTCATCCGTTCGCGAGGTAAGATGCAACAAAGATACAGGACAAACCCCTCTTATAACAGCTCTCCTTTTCCATGGGGGGTTAAAAAAACGTAAGAAACCGAGGATTAGTAAAGCGTCAGCCTTTTGTTTAGGAACCAGAAGCTAATCTAATAGAATAGGGTTTCTCTGACTGTAGAGAGGTCCACTAAAGACTAAATCATTCTAATCAGGTATCAAGTTTCTACAAAACTTTATCAAGCTCTCGGGTTACTTATGCCATTTTAAACAGTTACTTCTTGAGTTTGAGATTTAATGAATTCATATCACCATGTTTAACGATCTCTAACCCCAGAAATCACACAAAAGTTTTCTTTATGCACCTCTCATAGGTATTCTCATGTTAGGTAAACGTGATTTGAATTTTAAAAGCCTCTTATCTTTCTATTAAGCAATCAGGTTAATTGGAGTTGGACCCACTCGCACGCGACCTAGAGTAATTAAACAAAAATAATGAGCCTGGATTTTCTAAACTATTATATTTTTTTCTTGGACATAAAAAAATGTTTTCAAAAAAGTAGCTTACCTACCTATGAATAATTAGTTTTTTCTTCAGCTAACAGCCCGGGAGCCCTAGCCAGAGGTCTGATTTACAGATCTTACGTCTCAACTCTCTGACTTTGACTCCCTAGGCGTTCGTCGTCGTCAAGCCAGCACTTCAGGGGTCATAATATGCCGAGGCCAGGCAGAGGCGTCATGGCAAGGCATTTGTTCCCCACATAACTAGCCGGTTTTCGCAAGACATAACCAGCGTAGGATGGGTGTAGGTACCGTAGTAAAAAAAATTGATAGTATTTTAAATGAACCCTAATTTACTTTTGAATGAGTGTGAACAAAACTCTTTGCAAAAAAAAATGATTTATTACATAATATTTTAACCAGATGAAAATGTAAGCGAAAGTTAACAAGTAGTTAGATGAAAAACTGAAGTAGAACACATTAAGTAACTTCGACTAACAACTGGCGATAGCCAAACGGGTTTCAGTTAGTTTTTGAACATTCTAACTATGTGGAAACGCGGCTATCTCGTTAAACGCGAAATACTTTTTCATTAAAAATTTTAACTATCGGAGATTAACTTTTAACAGCATTGCTTGCTGTAAGTCCTTGAAACGTCAAGTGCTTAAAAATACTAATAATAATAATGTAACCCTTGCTGTAATTTGCCCATCTGATTAGGGTGGCCCAGTTGGCGAGTTAAATTATTATTGAAAAAGGCCACGCACTCCTTTTAAAAGTCCGGGGCTCCATAGCCCCATGATACTGGACGTATAACAGATAACAAAGTAACGCGATTAAAATCGAAAAAATAGTATATTCATGTTCTCTCTGTGTGTGTAGTCGGCCCTTTCATGACTGAGGATCGTGGTCATCAATGGCCCTACAGGAATGGATGACCTGTCTCCAGCTACTCCTACTCTCCTACTCATTGCCATTATAACGGTTTGATGGAACTTGTCGCCCGAATAAATTCTATTATCATTCCAAAAACCGACAAAAAATCATTGCCTGGGAGTTTCAAGTCAACTAGGTAGGGAAGTATTTTATAAATCCAAGTTTGCTGCATAAGTCTACAAAAAAAAATACTTTCACTCTTTCAATGAAGAAATTGGAGTATTCTGGTTACATAAATAAATGTACAAACATATTGGGTACTCTATTATATATAGTATACCTCTACTACACTCTACTAATATAGTATATAGTGTACTCTACTGTAGCAATCTTAGCCAATTTCTTTTACTCGCAAGTTAAAGTGTCCACAGAAGCACCTATCTTTTCCTAATTGTATTACTATCGAAAACCACTAACGTATTTATCACCAAAGCCTTGAATCAATAAATCGTCCATAAAACTTTCATGGGGGCACGTGTAGCCGTGCCGTAATACGCTTCTTTATTGACCCCGAGTGTCTCTGTGATCGAGTGCTGTTCGAACTACCTAGTAATATTATAGATGGGAAAGTTTGTGTGTAAGGGGGATTATGGGTATAAAAAGCCTAAACAAACGAAGATCAAAATGAAAACGGACGAAAGTGACTGACGATGTTCCTGTTTCGGAAATTTGTCACATCCCTATTTTAATCCTGGACTAGCTGCGCCCCGCGGTTTCACCCGCGTAAACTATCCACTATATTCCCCTGGTATACTATTTCACTATACCAGGGAAATTCCGGGATAAGAAATACGTTATGTGTTAATCCTGATCTACAGCTATCTGCATACGAAGTTTCATTGCAATCCGTTAAGAAGTTTTTGCGTGCGTAGAAACACTATAATAACTTATCATTGTATTCTCTCATAAACTTCTGATTTAATAGCGATGGTTCTTGGTATGCTGAAGATTAGGATAAGCACATATTAAGCTATTTCTTATCCCGAAATTCCACTGGTATAGTGACTTATGCGAGTGAAACCGCGGGGCGCAGCTAGTCCAAGAATAAAATAGGGATGTGACAAATTTTCGAAACAGAAACATCGTCAGACACTTTCGTTCGTTTCCATTTCGATCTTCGTTTGTTTTTATTTCAATTGTCTTTTATTTTAACTTAGATCGTCTTTTCTTTTCGTTTCGATTGTCTGTTGTCGCCCCCCCAATGAGACGAAGACACAAGAAACTGATGGAGGTTTTTCGCTGTTATAAGAAAAGTACATGGGCAGCCTTATCGCTAAAAGCAATAATCTCTTCCAGGCAACGTTTAAACCTTTGTAGAACGAAATCAACTATCAATGAGAGGTAGAGATTGGAACCGAGTCTGTTTATTCCTACACATTACTCTAGCTAGAACATTACTCTACATATTACCTAGGGACTTGAATTTCATACATACTCAATAGTGGGTATATAATTGAGTATAATTTGTTTACCCACTGCTTTATACTGTTTTAGCAGTAATGTATTTCAATTATTATCATACCTACTTAGTGTAATAAGTGAACTCAAGAGAACTAGAGTATCATCAAAGATATCGTTAACAAAATCAGGCCGCCAACGACTAACAAAAGCCCTCATAAGCTATGGTAATCGGACTGTCGTTTTCCTCCCAAATAATATGTGCATCACTCAAAGCAGACATTATGAAATTTCACCTCATTTTAGGTGTTAAACAAAGATCCTTAAAATTATACAGGAGTAGAGAAATTATCCGTCAGTTCAGATTTATTTGTGCTTGTCTACATTGTACACTGTTGGGCGAAGGACCCCCTAACATATTTCTAAAAAGTCTTGTTTTGGGTTAGCCTAGAACAGGCCTAGCCGGTGTTTACGATGATCTGAGAACTTAACACTGCGAAACGGTGAGTACAAAGCAGGCAACTTGTGTTTTTCTGATCACTATTTATACGAACCATTTGAAATACCTTTAAGCCACGTTCCGACCGCTTTTACCTCTTTACCGCTTTGAAAAAACATATACCTAACGATGGTTTCATGGCGCAAAAGAGTTGTATGGCCATTTAAACAATCGATGTGTGTTTAAAAGAATTGGAAAAGTCATTTCTTTTTGGCGGTGGGAACGCAGCTTCAAAGTTGAACTCATTTGGAAGGTAATGCAAAAGGAAGAGCACTAGGTACCTACCTTTTCTCGATTAATTTTTACATGAAATATTTTGTTGCGATGATGTTCTATCTAATCAGTATTAATTTTTTATTTAATATCTTCAGTGGTAAATGCAAATGAGGTCCGACTATTATATTACAATGGATGCCATGATTCGGGAACTTCGTGTAATGAGGACATTTCGAATTTTTCGGTTTTATTTTTGAAACCACTACTCATTATTAAATTTATTATTATGAAAATGCCTTCACCTTTATAGAGAATACATAAATATAAAATCTATTTATTATTTTAACGACGAGTTTGTTCATTCTTTCAAACTAGCTTAAAAATGTCACTTTAGCTACTTTTACTATTGGTTGAAGAAACTTGCTGTGTGTAACAAATGTAAAGCTGTATATCCAAGGGTACCCATTTGAGGCAGCCTCAAGCCGAGCGGCTGTCTCGACCCGAGGCAGATCTAGTGCATGGAGACCGTGCTGCGAAAAAAAAAACTAAAATTACGATATTTGACGACCTCTGTGGCGCGTCGTGCGAAAGCGCGACTGCAATGCAGGAGGTTGCAGGTTCGATTCCCGCCGGGTGCAAGTATTTATGCTTAAAAAATAAATATTTGTGTCTGGTCTGGGTGTCCCTCTATGTATAATATGTATGTATTTACAAAAGAAAAATAAATATAAGTATTATATCCGTTGTCTAGTCACCGTAACACAAGCTTAGTCGCTTATCACGGGGCTAGATGGCGCTGTGTGTTGTTCACAGAATTTATTATGTGAGCTCAAGTGGAGCCGTGTGTAGGTACCTACTTTCTGCAGCCCGCGGCACACTTAGGATGAGGCAGCTCGTCACGAGGCTGCCCAAGTGGATACCCAGCTTAACAATACAACCGTCACAAACAGAGGTTCTTGATTAGCTAGTGAAAAATAGTAAAAAAACTGAATTTAATTTGGTTTAGCTTTCTGATCTATGTTCTACCAGTTTCGAGCTAGGTAGCAACCAGCCTGCGCTCGCTACTCCGGAGTGATCGATCATTATCAAATAGGGATTTATCAAAGGAAACTTGCTACGTTTGGCAAAGTGACAAAATCTGGAATTTCCATTTGAATAGCTGAAGGTGGATTCTAGTGAAACTAATTTGTTTTATGACAAAATCATAAAATCATTAATCATTTATTCACTTTAAATAGAGTAGAACATATTGCATTATAGAAATTATGAAAGTCCTTTGCTATTTTACCTCATTTGAGGTATGTGATATTGGTAAGTCCTATTGTCATTTGGACATTCGTCACATTGTATAGTGTGAACATTAAAATAATTATTGGGTAACTTAAAAATAATTATCTGTATTCTAAAGTGGTGCAGTTTTAGTGAAATCGGTTAAAAAGTGTAATCTCTGTTTTTTAAGTAAGTACCTACTTGATTGACCATTCACGCTGTTTTTTTTTCTTATTTAGTTAACAAAGTAGTAGGTACTTGCTTTTGTTGGTTAGGTAGGTTTTTTTAAATTTGCAAATGTAATGTTAGTTATAGCTTATATCACCTTTTTTGCGGATGTTTTGTAATTTTTTGCGTATGTTCAACCTGCTTTTACCACCCAATTTAAGTATTTTATAAAGGCGCCTCAGTCTGAAGAAAATAATAATAAAATTAAGCTATAGTGTGTACAAAGTTAATTATTACTAGATCATGTACTACTAACTCATGTAGGTAAGCATGTTTATGAAATATGCTTCCTAGATGCAAACATAACACTGTTGTAGGTATATTGGAACTATCTTCAGATTCACGGAACGAAATTGACGATAGTTGACCCAAAAATTTCGAATTGATTTTAAATTTTTGGAATTGAAATAACTAGCCCTCAAATGTTATATGGTATTTCAGTATACAAGGTAGTCAAATAATCCAATGCAAAATGATATTCTCAAGACTTTGCCGATTGGTATAGTTATGCGAGTGAAATCACAGGGCATTTAATACGTAATATATTCTTTG
Organism: Idaea biselata; assembly: GCA_958496205.1. Classification (NCBI taxonomy): domain Eukaryota; kingdom Metazoa; phylum Arthropoda; class Insecta; order Lepidoptera; family Geometridae; genus Idaea; species Idaea biselata. The sequence continues at coordinate 10,682,965 of OY292400.1, read as the reverse complement.
CCAATTAAAATATTCTATATCAAGATATTCTTACAATTTCAAGAATTCTGAATTAATGTGAATCTAATCAGAGTTATTCGATTTATTTCCGTTGAAGTTCGTATTGTGTCTTGCCTTTGTAATCAGAAATTTTGATCTTAAAAATTATTAAAAAATATTTTGGTTTTAGGTAAGTAGGTTATAATATATACTAAACCAGAGAGGGATTAGGTATTAGGTTATAAAACTTATAAATTTTGGGTTTTAAGGGTCTGGGCCTGAATTCTACAAGTAAAATGTATCAACTCTGTTTTATTTGTTTCAAAAACGCATAAAAATTCTGAAAAAAAAAAAAAACTTCTAAAGCTATTGCCGTGTCATTTAATTCAAAATTGTCTACAATTTAATGATCAAAAACTTAGAACAGATTAAAAAAAAATGGGGCCTGAGGTATGTTTTTAAAATATTTTAATTATTAGCATCATAGTCAACATTATAGTTACCAAAGCACTACTATTTATCTCCTATTATAACTTTAAATCTGTTTTGTTAGTTACTTACTATATCGTCACCAAAGTCGATAATAAAATCCACAACACCCAATAGAACTTATCTCATTCTTATCTTAACCCCTAAATGTTAGATGGTTTACTGTGTAGATACTTACAACAAAAAACTCCCATAAATCAATAACACTATTTTTCACGACCATCAATTACTATGACGTGGCAGAAAAACCATGTCACCTCCAGGGAATAAAAATAGACATTGGACCTACGTTCGTTAAAATCGCGTCGCGTCGTTTAGCACAGTAATAAATTGCATCAAGCGAACTCTGGTGGGACGCCTCTGGGGCCCCGACAACTTCTCGAATACAGTTTGCGCGAAATTCGTTTTAGTAATGTTTAGTTAGGTATTTGTGGGAAGTGGTGTTTTTGGATATACCTACTATTAAGAATAAAGGTTATAGATGCAGAAATGAAATGAGACATAGATAAACCATACGTTAAAACGTATATAATATATACGTTATATATTATATTCAGGAAAAGGGCACGTGAAGGTACTAGGTAGGTATTCATTACAAAAAAGTAAAGTAGATAACAAGACTTTTTTTCTAGAATATGTAAAACCTTAACGGGGACAAAGAATTTTGGCGCGGTTTCTATAAGAAAAACGTTTTTGTTCATTGTGCTATATTGGGTCGATATCTCTGGGTTTCAGAAATTATATTTAATTCTTATTTCAAGTTCGCTTTGATTCAGAAAAAAAACCCTTCGAAAGGCGCGTCTATGTTAGTAGGTGACTTGGTAACCTACATCGCATCGTCACTCACATCCACATTCAACGGATTAGCTGGAGCCGACAGTTCTTCAGTTTCAAGGCACTCGTTCACTTGGTAGGTTGAAAGATACTGAAGTGTCTTGAACACCTTACATCACGTCACAATCTGCGTCGTTAGGAATAAGGTCCCTACATATATACTCGTACCTATATATGTAGGTCCCTATTTTTTTAAACTATAGATGAGCGTTTAAGCACTATCTCACCTGATGGTAAGTGATGATATGGTCGAAGATGTAGCACGCTCATTTAGAAAAAGGAAGACGCTAAGTAGAAGAACATCCGAACCGATTTCCTTAATGGCTGCGCCGGTCTACGTAACGGAACACGGACAAGTCTGCTTGGAGCTACGACTTATGCCGGTGAGTGGTAATAAGCCGCGGCCGAATCCGCCCACCAAGAAAGCCCTATTGGTCGCCTTTTACGTCGAGCAAGGGAAACCGTAGCCAAATTCTTATAGACCCGGGCTACAAGGATTAACTAGGTAAGAATGATGCTTAAAAAATGCTGCTGACATCAACGAACTCATTATTATATGGAAGTCGCAATGTAGATAGAAAAACGGTCCACCGATATGCATACTTTTGAGCGGCGATCTAGTAATGCCGACTAATCGCGAAACAGTCTAGTGACAGCAACGGCTGACATGGTGATAAGGTGTAGGTAAGTAAGGCCCTTATTTTCAAGAGTCAGCAAAGAAAATCTGCCTATAAAAATTAGAAAGGCTGAAATTTAATACATGAACATAATAGGTATTCGAAGATCGTATATTAACTTTCTCGCCCCTTTTCGAGTGTCCTTTCCAAATTTATGCCGATGCCGAGATAAAGAAAAAGCAGGTTTTATTAAAAAAGTTAGAGAGGACCCAAAAATGGGCCTAGCTAGAAAAGATAATAGAGTGAAGCGAAGATATGCCGAACGCCAGAAACGTTGATATACCTACTACATTCTGTGCTATTACAGATTTTATTAGATACTAGTTGTGTTTTGCAGTTTCACTTGCGTAAGTTCCGATCTCGTGGAAATTTTGAAAAACCTCGGGTGCCTCCATCATATAAAGAACACACTCTCCAAAATTCAGGTCTCTACTATCAGCGGTTTAGGTTGTGCGTTGATAGATCAAGCAGTTAGTCAGTTACTCAGGATAAAGCATTATATAGAAAAGATTAGTAGATATGGGACTGCAAAAGGTCTGCTTTTGCCCTTTTTAGGTAGGACCTGTCCCTACAAACGAAGTAGAATGAGGAGGTAATGTCTAAAAAATAACCAAACTACCGTCTAAGAATTGGGATAAAACGTGGCCCATAATATTATGTTACTCCTAAAAATGCAATGCATCTTTTAATTAAATTTCATCAAAATCGGCCCAGGGCTTTCGGACATTACCCCCAACATACATAATATATTACCATCATTATCTCTTAATAATATTAGTATAAATATAGTTTACTTAAAATTGAACTCAACTAGCATCCTATAAAATCCTATAAAACAAGATTTCTACAGGATTGAAAAATTGCGACAGAGGGAACCAACAAGGGAAGTTCCACGAACTTTGTCTTTCATAAAAATTATTTTAGTTATACTTAGGTTTTTGTTCAGTTGTTCTTCGTCTCGAGTCTCGAGTCTCGAGTGCGGACTCTTCATCGAGGACTCGGAATATAAAGGGGACAAAGAGATAGAACTTCATTAATTTGTTTCTCAAGTGTCCTTTTTGGAGAAGCATTCGGTAACAATTTAAGAGGAATTACAACGCCAACGACCTTGAAACTGAAACCCTGTCGGGCTCATCGAATATTGTTGATTATTTTATGAGGGAATGTCGTAGAACTTTTTTTTGTGTACAGATTGTAGGTGACATTGTTTCCTACATTTTGGTGTAGTTTTAAGACAAGAACCTCTTATTGGTTCAAAGTCTATCTAAATTTTAGACAAAAAATGTCTGATTTGGCTAAAATGTCGATAGGCTTCAATACGTTTCGACATATTTGTATGGAAACTGCACTAAAATATCGGAAACAATGTCGCCTACAATCTGTACACAAAAAAAGTTCTACGACATTCCGTCATGAAATAATCAACAATTTTCGATGCGCCCGACATGGATTTTGAGTTTAGCAGGTATAGGGCCCTTAACTGTCCTAATTTGGTCTACCTGATTCGCTTTTTGACTGCCCACAGAGCAGGTGTCACATCAGATGCCAGACCAACTTTTTAGGCTCAAACAACAACCTCAACAAAAATTATATATAACTAGCGGCGACCTGCGGTTTCATCCGCTTAAGTCCTAATCCAGACCTTTCACAAGGAACACATCCTCCAAATTTCATGTCTCTGGGAACACTTTTTTACTGAAATGGTAAAGGCCGGTGGAGCCGTTTTAGATACAAAACATTACAAACCTTATGAGCAAAAAAGATAATGATTAGTTTGTTAGAATAACATCGCTAGGACGTCCTGTTGTGTCATCATGGCCTATTAAAATTTGTAACCTGCTGTTATTGTAGGTATACTTAATGGTGGTGACTTGTTCAGAATGTGCCAGAAAAGAAATATAGCGAGGGTGAAAGTCAAATGAACTCAAATGAAATTGAAAACAGAATGGTATCCACTGAAAGGAGTCGTCGTTTGAAACTTGTACATTATCAGTTCTATGCTTAAAACGTCAGATAAAGTTTTGCTGATTTCCTCGAGGGCTTGTACTGGGAATACTTGTCCTGACCTAGTATTTGTGAGAATTTAATATGAATGGCCATTCGAAAGGAGTGCCTTTGATAGACTCAGGTTTACTTTAAAAGCAATAAAATTAAAGCCAATATTTATTTTGACTTAAATTTGTCACTAAATCAGTGAAGTTTCATACCTTTAGTACAGTCTCATACCAATGAAGTACAGTTTCATACCAATGAAGTATATACAGCACGCAAACTTATCATGCGTGCTGTATACTTAAATGGTTTACATTACATTTACCCCCTTACATAAACGATGGCTAAGTTTAACAATTAACTGTACAGCACGAATAATAATTTTGCGTGCTGTATACTTCATTGGTAATCTGACTGTACCACAGATTACGTAATACTACGTATACCTACAAGTATGCACTATGTCACCTAAGGGCAAATGGCGAAATGGTTCGAGATGAAGCACAAATTTCTCGTCCACCTGAAAACATTAGTGGCTGCACCGGCTTACATTATTATCGGAACATAGTCGAGTCAACAATTTGGACCCGACGAGACGCCGTAAAACAAGTAAAAACATTCATACGAGTCCATAGAAAGCAGTATATTATTTATTTACATCAAGAGTAAGATGTTTACACATCTATTTACTTACACTTTGCTCATGTTTTCCTTTCTGTGTATAAACAAACCGTAGTACATAATTGTATTTGAACAGGAACATTGGTTGCTCGAGTTTTAAGCTTTTGCATAGCTTTTATCGCGGGCTTTGATCGCGGCCACCGAATCAAGAAATTCCGTAACGAAAATAAAAAGTAACACCCCCACTCCGCGTACGATTTCAACGTGGTACAAAATAAATAAATAATTGTAATTGCATCAGTTGATAAAAAATGTTATGCAATAGCTTTACCGCGGCAGTCCCCGAGTGCCATACGTTTTTTTTTAAGTGATAAAATTGTTTTTTTGCGATTTCCTAATTTGGTGCTGGTGCTAATTTGAAAGTTACGAAAGCAAATGTTGAATATAAAATTATTGAAAATGTACTAAACTAGTAGGTAGGTACAGCTGTAGAAACATTGCCACTTTACCTACATCATTTACTTAGCAAACTGGCGCGATATTCTGGAGCATTATTTTTGAGACGCTCGTGCCACTTCGGGCGATTTATATATCTCGATTTCTGCTGATTTTCGTTCGATGTCGGACTCCTGCGACGAGTGGTTGAGACCACTCGTTGCGATCGTGTGATTCACATAGAAAAATTACCTACATCAAACGTTAATCAGTAGAAATCGAGCTATTTGATTCGTTCGAAGTGGCACGACCGATTCAAAAATAGAGCCCCTGAACAAGTTTTATAGGTTTTCAAGATTTTTTGATATAAGTAGTTAGTATAGTTTATACATATGAATAAATTATTTTTAATGAAACTTAAATAATAATAAACATATGTCCTGGACACTACAATGCAATAAATAGCATGAATTATTTCGATTACGATGAATAAATGATTTTAAAAATAGATGAATAGGCCCATTATTTACAAGTTAATTGTTCTAGTAATCCATGTAACTAGTACTAACTGGTACTTAATGTTAAAAAAAGATTGGTTATAAAAAAACGTTCCGGTACAAACGAACTAAACATCCTCCTTATTGAGAGAAGTCCGCAAAATATAGCCAATTAGATTACACATACCTAGATATAAACGTAGACGTCAAGGCATCATTTACTAGTTTAATTTATGACTAAATAAAACAATTAAAACGATATCAAAATAACACCTTTATCATAAAATAGTGGAAATTCCATCAACTGAGAAGAACAACAATAATTACCTACTATAGGTACCTACCTACTAAGTAATTGTCTAATTATAAAATGAAACGGTTGTCCGACGTAAACGAGAAACATGATTTGGTACTCCATCATCATACGAGCGATATTCCCGCTCTCTCTCTTTGCATCTTTGCGTCTTTCACGTTTCATGCGCGTAGTTCTTGATCCCGTACGAAAAACCCTTTCGTAAGGATACCTACATATTACAAAGAGCAACACCATCCAAATTTCATTTCTCTAGGACCAGCAGTTTAGGCTGTGCCTAAACTGCTTTGAATTTAAAATGTATAGAAGATTACTATCTGGTGAGATAGTACCTAGTCAATCGCCTTATAGGAGAGCGTTATGATTATTTAATAAACATAACTTAAACTTAGGTGTGCTTTACACTTAAGGGGAAAGGATACCTACTCTTTTCTCCATATAAACTTTACAAACGTAGTCGACTGTTTCCTCCCTGGATAAAGACTTAGAAAAAATATGTTTATGCCATAAAACCTATATCAGCCATCATGATCATGCCCTTACGTTCTGTTTTTTATTATTTTCTAATTAGAGTAGGAATCAAATTTAGACAAATTAGAAAATTAGGTTTTATGACATAAACATAATATTTGCTCTAATGTCTTTATCCAGGACGGAAACAGTCCGACTAAGTTTCCCTACCGACGTGCGTCTACCTTGCATTGGGTCTCGGTAAGCTGCAAGGCGGGCAGTGAAGCCAAGAGGCACACGAAGTTAGAAGCCTAAGTTTCTATGGAGGACGAGTAGGTATAATTTTCTTTTAAAATGTAAATTAATATTATTTCAAAACAAAATATCTTCAGTCCGTCGCTTGTCTGCGCAATGCCGTACCTAACCTCATCTAATTCCAACATTGTTTTTTTGCAGCGTAAAACATCAGTAAGGAATCTTTATAAGCAGAGTTCTCACGTCCATATGACCCATTAATGTAATTATCTTCGTTTAAGTTAGAGTTTTCTGAACAGTATGTCTAATAATAAAGTTTTATTAGTGGTTCTAATTGTAACTGTGGCTGCCGTGTTTGCTTCGCCGATTGATAAAGATGAACCTTTATTTGGTAAGTTGTTTGAAGTTTAATGCGGCTGAATACTAAAATGCCACTGAAAATGTAGGGGATACTTGAACGATTAAGCAGCTCCTAAACTCATAAATTTAAATATAAATTCGAATAGTCGATTATTTTAAGGAATATTTTATTCTGTATTCGGTCGTATATTTTAGAAATTAACTCCCTTACTTATAAACGATGATTAACGGAGATGACTAAGTTATGTTCTGTTTGTCCCTGCCTATCAACTTTGAAACGGCATAATATGACAGAAATACAGAAAACAAACGATACATATAGTTTATGCAGATGTTAATCATCGTTTATAAGTAAGGGGGAAGTCTTTAAGTTGATATTTGTAGTAAGGAAATTGCGTGCAATTTTACCCGTATTAGTAAGAAATAATGTATTGCTCATATTTCGTATGTATCGTATTTTTGGGATAGGCTGTTACTGGGATACTACTGTTATACTATAGTATTACTTCTACTTATACTATAGAATTTCGTATTTCTTTTTAAATTGAAATCTATCATAGTATACGTGGGTTTACGTAAGTTTTTACGTTTACTTATACTTTTTAAAGGAAGTAATGATATCGAAAATACTTTCGCATTCAGCTATTGACGTTGAGTTTCTTCACCGATTCTAAAAATCTAAGTAACAACTAAAAGTGACGTTACAAAGGAAATTTTCTGGGAATTCTGTTTAAAGATGGAACTAAAAAATGTACCAAACTGACTCTCTCGCACTCATCTAAGACTTATCACATACTTGTCCTAATTTTTAACTTTTTGTTGTTCCCAGCATGTCTATCCTACGAGTACTACACAAAATGCTCTGACGTAATGTGCCATAAAGTCTGCTCTGACCTGAGGAGCCCACCACCTTGCAGAGCAGTACCACTTGACTGTTTCAAACCCGCTTGTCTATGTAGAGACGGAAAATTAAGGAATTCTATTGGAGATTGTGTGTTTGTACACGAATGCGCTAAGGATTTTATGCTGTAATTTAAAAGAAAAACTATTGTCGTGTGTATTTTGATTATTTATAGGATTTCAGTGAAATGTGAGGATGTTAAAAAGATTTAAAGATTTAGTTTAAGATTCTGGCCAAAGGGCTGGATGCTACCAACGAATAGATAGGTATTGCTGTCCAAAGAAGCAATGCAACCAGCCTTTTGGACATATTTTTTGTTTTGATTACATATTTAATTTATTAAATAAGTATTTCTAAAAATTAATATCTACCTTTGTTTGTGATAAAATGTAAACTATAATAATTTACATCAATTTTCAACCTATATCCAAAGCAAATTTATAAATAATAAAATTTCAAAAACATTGTCATTTAATCATTATATCTTGCTACTTGTAACATTTCCTTGCTATCATTTTAAATTTAAATCACCTAAGTGTTAGTTAAACACTTTCATGGTTATTATAAAATTAGTTTTAAGGAGGTGTTAAAACCATAATTTAGGCATAGTAAATCATGGTTTAAACCAGGTTTGGCACTTTAAACTCATTTTATAATAGCATGGTTTAAAAAACCAATTTCAAAAAACCATTGCAACTCAGCAAGCAGACCTGCCTTGTTTTCACATTTAAATTGCGAACCCTTTCGGTATAGGTAACAATAATAAAGTTAATTGAACACCTGTTTTCTTGAGTACCTTTTACATTTCCCTAATTAACAGGAAGTTTATACTGTACAAGTCGTATACAATTACCGTTTATTGGCTTGAAGGTAACCGTTAAAACTTGAAGATTACGATTCAGATGTTTGATTCTCTTTGGTTCCACGAATTAATTTTATTATTAAAGTATAGGTATGCTTTAGTAACAACTTTATAAATCTACTTACCTATACTTAAAAATACCTAGATTCAATATTTTTTTTTATAATTTATTCTATGAATTATTCTACAATATTACATTTTAAAATAAATATTTCGAATTTTGTGAAAACGTTCTCAAATAGGCAAAGTGAAAGTTTGTGAGTGCAAAAACACTGAACCGATTGCAATAAAACTCGGTAGGAGGAGCTGGAGAACTGGAATAACACATACATTATAACTTAAAAGTTATATCAAAGCCTAGGCTCTAATCTACACTATAATATTATAAAGAGGAAATATTTGTATTTTTGTGTGTGTGTGTCGTATGTTTGTAATAAATAAACTCAAAACTACTGGACCGATTTCTAAAAATCTTTCACCATTAGAAAGCTACATTCGCCCTGATTAACATAGGCTTTTGATCCTGATATTCCTACGACTTACGCGGGTGAAACCGCGGGACGCAGCTAGTATTTAATATTTCGGTATAATCGTCGTATACTGGTGGTGCAGTTGTATTTAGACTCACCAGGTTTCATCCTGTGGTACCTTTTAACATTTTTAGGCGATCCGTTGTCTAGTCACCGTAACACAAGCTTAGTCGCTTACCACGGGGCTAGATGGCGCTGTGTGTTGTTCACAGAATTTATTTATTATTTATTTATTTTATTTTTTGCTGCTATTTGTTGAAGTCATAGTGGAAGGTCCTTCGGTAAGAATAGGCATCATATTGTCAACAACTGCCAAGATTCCTCCTAATATTTACATTCCATTTGTTCCAGCATACCTATTTAAATTCAGTACCTACCTACCTACCTTCTGCAAGTGACGCTCTCTCTACTTACATAAAATTTTGTAACACGTTGTTAAATTTTATGTAATTTTCTGTAAAATTGGATGCCATTACACAGATGGTTACTGGTTACTATCTGATGTATATTTTCATATGACTAACAAGCAATAAATGTAATGTTGCAATTTAAAGTAATTTGAATTTATTGAACATTGTCATATGAGTAAAATAATAACATATACCTACCCCTTATTATAATTAGACACGGGTCTATACCGCGTTATAGATAACAGTTGTTAGTCAGTCAGTCAGTGGCCAGTCTTCTCGGGACCACGGCCGGTGAAACCCGTTTGCCGAAACGACGAGGTAATTAATAACAATGATTATCTATAACGCGATCTAGACCCGTGTCTAATAATAATGATGGACGAAAATCGTGTAAGTTTAAAAAGTGTATATCCCCCTTACTTATGAACGTTGACTACCTTTATGTAACGTTTGTCTTTTACTGTGACATAAAGTTACAAAATTAACAGACAAAGACAAACGTTACATATAAACTTAGTCATAGTTTATAAGTAAGGGGATTTATTAAAAACACCCATCAATCAGCGGTTTAGTGGAAAATTACAAAATTCCACAACATATCTAGTGTAACTTAGCCGTGGTCAGTAATAAATCCTGCGTCAGGCTACCGGTGACGTAAACAAATGCATAACGTCTCATACCGGACAAGAATGTGAATAGACTTCATTTTACAGTACAAATATGACACTGTGATGGAATAAATTCTTGGTTCAAATGCAAAATAACACTTAAATACGCAGAAATAGTTTTACATGCATATTTTGAGTATGTATTTGGTATCGTAGCTCCCAAACGGATAAAGCGATTTAACTGTACAAATATGGAACTGTGATAGAACAAATTGTTAGTTTGAATGCGATATAACATATGAAAAATACGCAGAAATAGTTTTTACACGCATAATAAAAACATAACAGTTCAAAAGTGGCCTTAAGTCTTACCTAGACCATGTTTTGGCTTTTACCGGAACTTGACTGACTGCGACCTCTGCTAAGCAGAATGTTGCTGATTTGATTCTCGTCTATACCTAAATAACTTAAGTACCTACCTATATAAAAGTAAACTAAAATGAAATCTTTGTGACGCATCAGACAACGCTGTAAAGGTCGCCTCATAATGGACGGGATGAAAATATTTTCACATTAAAATGACTATCTAATTTTGTTTTGGCCCGAGTGGAACTCAATGTATGGAAGCAAAACAGTGGAACGATAGAATGTGCCCGTTTGTGCACAAGCCAAATATTTGAGTTCCTTTGGGATGCGAAATTGACTCGAAAAGAAGAAGAAGACCTAAAATGAAGGACCACTGTACCCAAATTTGCATAGTGAGACAAAATTAAAGAAAAGAGGCCTCTTTCATCTAATTTTTAGATGATTTTTACAGCGCAAACCTCTTTTAATCTATGCTTTTTATGAAGCTATAGTCCCCGGGACATTGTTAGGTGGCTTGCTCAGCACATATACCACCCTCCCAGCCTAGGCAGCCATGCAAACCAATATAAATAACAATAATATTGTTGCGTAGACTTGACACTTGAAACAATTTTGAGCGTGTCCACCATGTTTTACTATGCCCATAGCACCGCGTACTAACTGTCCAAATATAAATTGCTTTATGAATACAGAAGCGGGTTTGTATTGTTCCGACTACCGCAATACGTAATATAAGCAAATGGAACTAATCAAAAAACTATAACCTAACTCAAATGTTGGCCTCGGAATTCAGTCGCGATGAAACTGTTGACTGTAGCAGATTGTGGACTTGTCCATCGGCCGATAGCTTATCAAGCTTAATAATTAACAGAAAGGAAAATAATTGCTTAATTGCAATTTGGGGGTTTTACCCGTAAATTAGGGGTTTTGGAAGTAAGTCGCGTGTGAACAGGTACCTTCTAGGTCACCGTACTTGCTCGACGATGTTCCTCCGAAAGGTTTTCCGACGATCTCTGGCAACAGCGCAGCGGAGTGCTGGACACCGAGGGGTTTGGTGGGTAAACCTCTGGCCGCCTACCAACTCAGGCCAGAGGGACCCGGACACCGGGCTGCTCTCCCCCGGGAGCGGCCTGAAGGTCTTAAGATGATAAAAAAAGGTCAGCGTACTTCATCTTGGAATGTATCCACCACCTTTAGGTGTGTGTGATAGTCAAACGCTGAACTATACGAAATTAAAAAAAAATCGTATCTATTTGAATACTAACTTTACACCGATCTCCTTCTACACTTTGTGGGATTCGGATACAGTCAGATAGAAATCTATAGAAAGACAGTACAGACATAGAATAGGAAATAGTCGATAAGGATTATAGTCTGTTGAATAGGATCCACCTAAGTATGTACCTATGCTATGAGTATGTGTTTTTGGTGCAATAAAGTGTTAATCAATTAATCAATCAATGTACCAGGAAGCGGTTTGGAAGAAAAACTGGAAATGGATAAACATTCTAGTTAGTATACTAGCAGCACCCCGCGGTTTCACCCGCATAAGTCCCGATTTTCGGGATAAAAAGTAGCCTATATATAAATCCAGATCTTCAGCTATCTGCATACCAAGTTTCATCATATTCGGTTCAGTAATTTTTGCATGGTTGAAACACAAACATCTAAACTTCTCTTTTATAATACTAGTGGAACTCGTAGGTTTCTTTGTATTATATTTTTAGTGCATTTAAGGCAGAATATCAAAGAACTATCGCCTTACAAAGGTCTACATTCTGCAGAGACTCTAATGGGTCTAATTTTGAAGAGCATTTATCACTCGGAATTGAGCTTCTGAGAAAACTATTCCAAATAGGTACGAGTGTTACTAACAACTGTAGAATTGTAAGTCATTATGTTAATTTCTGTTATCTCTTACTTATTCCTGGAACAAACAGATTAGTTAAGGTTTGCTTTCATTGTAACTTATTAGTGATACTGAAAGTAGAGCAAAAATAACAACTTCATTTAGGTAAGTACTTATAATTTAAATTTACTTATTTTTCAGATTTAATCGTATTTATTACTTTTTGCATTGTTTCAACGTTTTGAGACTTCTTCGCTTCTTCGGGACTTCAGGATTGACGGATTGCTCGGTGAATCCTTAAGAAGAGACCTGTAAAAGACTCCCATTGAAAGAATGTTAAAAATAATAAACACCAAGCGATTAAAACCGAAACAAAATGAGTTTAATTTCAATCCTACAACAACGCGAAAACACTAAATTAATAATTAATATCAGGTTTTTAATATAATTGTTGATATGAAGTGTAACACGGGCTGGCTGTATTTTTATTATTTCTCATAACAGCATACCTACATGTCGCCCAGAGTTAAGTATATCTACCTACATACAATAACAAGCTGCCCGTATACGGGCCATTGACTACAACCACGAAACGCCGCCACTACCAATGACCTTATTTCCTACACTTTGTATGAGTGATCTGTGGCTATAGTTTTATACAGTTTATATGGACTCGCCGCGCACGGTTAACGCAGGTGGTCGCCACACGCTCACACACACATTCACAAATCGTGGCTGCTCGCTTCAAGTAGCCGGCCCCGGCCCCCACCACTATACGAACGCCTATTTTCCTGTGACCCATTAGCCGTACTCTTCATTGTACAGCGGAAGATTTTTAACCACTGTACCATTACAAATATTATTTGAAAACAGGGTATTTAGGTAACCTGTTTTAATTTGTTTTTTTATAGAGCTCAATATTTTGCCAGTAATGGCAACTGGCTTGTTCACGAAACAATCATCATCATCCGAGCGTTGTTCCCGGTTGCATCCCTCTCGAGAGCCCGGGGTCCGCTTTCCTACTTTTACGTCTCCACTTCGCACGATCTTCGGCATCCCGTGTAGTGAGGCCATTTGCACGCATATCCGATCTTACAACGTCAAGCCAGCACTTCTTGGGTCTTCCCAATCTGCCGCGGCCGGGCGGAGGCGCCATGGCAAGACATTTGTTTCCCACGTAACTAGCCGGTTTTCGTAGAACGTGGCCGTACCACCGTAAGCGGCATTCTTGCAGTTTGTCTGCAATGTCTCGGACATGAAGGCTGCCCCTGATGCGGGAGTTTCTGACGCGGTCTTTTCGCGTCACTCCACACATCCAGCGCAGCATCTTCATCTCCGTGACACGCAGCTCCTGCTTATGTCGCTCAAGCAATGGCCACGCCTCACTACCATACAAAAGGACAGGTCTAATGATCGTTTTATAGACCTGTCCCTTCAGTTTAACCGGCATTTTCGGGTCACAAATGACACCAGTTACCTCTCGCCACTTGGCCCAAGCTGCCGAAATGCGGGACTTGACGTCACAATCGATGTCGCCGGACTCGTGAAGCACAGATCCCAAGTACTTAAACTGGTCTGTCCGCTCGACCATGTGACCGTCAACGCAGACAGGTGTGGGATCTGTGGTATTGCTAGCCAAGTATTCGGTCTTCGCTACGTTGAGTTGCAAACCGCCGTTCTCAAGTGACTCTTTCCAAGCATTTACACGCCTTCCAAGCCGTCCCTTATCCGAGTCCGCTAGCGCAATGTCATCAGCATACATGAGCATCCACGGGGGCTGCTCGTGTGCGTCTCGGATGACTACGGACAGTGCGTCCAGTATTACGCTAAACAGAAACGGACTTAGGACGGATCCTTGGTGGACTCCGACTGTAATGGGAAAAGATTTAGTGTCACCAACAGCAGTTCGCACCACTGAATCGGAATTTCGGTACATGTCCCGGATGGTTTCAATATAAGTTTCAGGCACCCTTTTGGACCGCAGCGCCCACCAGATCATCACGCGAGGAACACAGTCGAAGGCCTTCTGCAAGTCCAGGAACAGAAAATGCAGAGGCGTATTCTTCGTTCTGTATTTCTCCATAACGATCCTTAGGGCGAAAACAGGGTCCATGGTACCATGACCGGGGCGGAAACCATACTGGCCCTCCGAGACAGTGCACTCCTGCCGGATCCGAGAGTCAACTATACGCTCGTAGAGCTTCATGGTGTGGGACATGACCTTTATACCACGATAACTTCCACACTCCTGCACAGATCCCTTGCCCTTGAACACTGGAGTGATAACACTCAGTCTCCATTGGGCGGGGATTCTGCCGGTCTCGAGTATGCGGTTGAAAAGGTTGGTTAAGGTGCCCACACCACGAGAACCCATAGCCTTCCATACTTCGATGGGGACTCCATCGGCGCCGACAGCTTTCCGATTCTTCATGCAGCGAAGAGCCTTGCGCACCTCCTCAGGCGTAATCAGTGGCACAAGTCCTAGATTCGGAGGGAATTCCGGTGGCTGCACCTCTTTATACTGCTTATTGAGCAGTTCGTGGAAATAAGAGCGCCACCTCTCCTTCACCGCGAGGTCCTCGCATAGCAGGTTACCAAAACAATGATATGAGTAATTCCATTTGCAATTACTGCGGAAAAAACTTGAAAAATACCCCGTTTTCAAATAATATCTTGCAAATGTAAAACATCGACTCGCTTAGTATAGTAAATATAGCGTGGCGAGGTGTCGCCACGGCCTGTATCGCCATGACAATTTATAGGTTAACCCTCGCCTAAAGATGTTTCACATCAAAACGATCGAAACGGAAACAAAAAATCCGCTTTGACCGTTTTTTGTTTATATTTTCTTCTTCTAGTTTTTATTTAACAATTTTATTCAATTTGGTCTGGTTTGCAGTGCCGCCGGTAAAAAATATCACCCGCGGTACCATCAAGAGTGCAGCTAATGGGTCACAGGAAAATAACCGCACTCGATGCCGACACAAAACGTTGACACACGCCACTCACACTTACGCGATTCCCCACCTCTCCCACCCTTCCCTTCCTCCTGTTTGCCTCAGTTAACCAGTTTCAGCCGAAGGGAATGCACGTACGTGGTTGTTCTTAATATTTGATTGATTTAAAATATGGATTTGGATATAGAATTATTTATAACAGAAATTCAATCCCGTCCTGCTATTTGGAATACGAACTGCGAAAGTTACAGTAATAGGGGAGAAAAATTAAGGGCATGGGAAGAAATCTGTGAATCGTTTGTTGGGAATTTTTCAAATAAAACCGCCAAAGAAAAGAATGTTAAACGTAAGTTGTCTTTTTTTTTTAAATATACCTGACCACTGACCTCTATAATACAAGTACGCTGGACAGGAGATCGTGCACTAAATTTTGTGCCTATTTAATTTGCGCCATTAGTTTTCTTTTTTTTTTTTAGTTTTTTCTCTTCTAAAAATTTACAAAAAAAAAAACAAATACTTAAATAACATTAAAAAAACCAATGAGGTTTGTAACAAATCTTATACTATCTAATCTACGACGTCTATCATATTATCTAAAACATAGGACTTTAATTTTAATCCATTTAGTTCCATGGACGGTCACCATCACTATCAATAGACAACAGCGCAACATGGCGCAGATCAAATAGGCACAAAGATCGAATGTCATTTTGTAGGGTAAAGCAATCCAGCGTACTTGTATATAAAGAGTTCAGTGTACCTGAATCAATGATTGAACTAATATATCAACGCACAGTCCAAACCGATGATCATAGAGACATGAAATTTGGAAAGTGTGTTTTTTGTGGTGTGTCCCACGAGATCGGGACTTACGCGGGTGAAACCGCAGGACTCTCCTAGTTTATGATATAATCAAATTCGATAACAAGTATTTATTTTCGAAACATAGATGCTTGTGTTATTGATCAGCCTATATTTTGATCCTTCATCTTATTCTATCCCACTACTTTAAATTATAAAGAAGAATAATGTGTTAAATAAAATGCGTGTGTATGCGGAAAAACTTAACCGATATCTATGAAACTCAGTATGTAGATAGCTGAAAATCTGGAATAACAAATAGACTAATTCATAACAAATACTTTTTATTCCGATATACCCGCGAGATCGGGATTTTCGCGGGTAAAATGGCGGGGCGCTGCTAGCACCTAATATTTTGGAGTTCTACTATGCACAAGGTTAAAGAAAATACTGCATTTGGTACACAGATATTTATTACGACTTTTGCCGTTTATAAGTTTTTTTTTATTTGAGTTATGTCAAAAATCAGCTGTTTCTTGGAGTTATAAGATGATAAACTTTGAGTTTTTCGCCTGATTTAGAAATTGTCATATTAAGGTTTTGTTCTACAAATAAAGTAGATCATACTTATATTTCATTTTTTTTACAGTAGCTAAATTACAAAGGAAGTGGAAGAGTCTTCGGGACAGTTTCAGTAGAGAAAACGCAAAAAGCAAGAAAGTTGCGACTGGTTCTACAGCACCTAGCAGTAAACGATATATTTATTACAACCAACTTTCTTTTTTGAATAGTCTAAAAGACGAAAAACTATCTACCGATGATATTCCCGAGAATGAAAATTCTTCGTCGTCATTTTATCGTACGAAGGTTGAAACTAGTAATGCTGAAACACCTCACCTGCAAATCAACAAGCAAATTACTAAAGCAACTGCTGACAAACCTGAAACAGAAATCCTCGAACATATTTCTGAAACTATAAAACGTAAATATGAAGCAATAGAAATCGACAACGATCCAGATAGACATTTCCTAATGTCGTTGCTACCACATGTAAAGAAAATTGACGAAAATTCTAAACTAGATTTTCAATTGGATGTCTTGCAGCTGATTAGAAAGTACACTCACGGACAAAATTATAATTCCTTCTCGGCACGATATGATGGGTGTTCTGCTCAAAATGTTAATGCATTTTCTTTGCGAAATTCAGCCCAGCCTGCAAGTATTATACAGCCTTCGCCATCTCATTCTTGTTATTCCGACCAGTCTGTGGGTATCAATTCTGTTGTCGAGGTCAAATTTCATGTCGATAACGAGTGAGTACTGCAATAAAAATCGATTTTACATCTTTAAAACGCATTTTTATTTTAAAATTACATTGATATTCGATATTATAAGGTTTATGATAATTGTTTCTATTACCTACTTAACCTCAAAGTATAATAACATGGTTAATATTGATTCAAAGTTCGGACTGCTTAAACATAGTTAACTATTGTGAAAAATCAAAAAAAATCAAAAATCAAAGTACGTTTATTCATTCGGATATTAGCAAGATATCTCTTTGACATGTCATTTTTTTTTATTTAATCTACTCTACTATGTCTTCGGATCGCGACCTCCATGACATGAGAAGAAGACACAAGAAACTCATGGGGTTTTTTTGTATATTTTTTTTTTTTGCAGTGTTCATGTGATTTACATTGTTGCATATATATTATTGAAGAAAAGTGGAACTGGAGCAATAATCCATACTTACTATAATAATGAATCACTATTGATTGACCATACCCACTACAAAAAGATTTCGAACGGCCGATCGCCTGCCTTACTCCAACCCTACTTGGGAGCAAATAAGCAATTTATGCGTCACCGCCCGGTGAGAACTTCAAGTTTGCTACTTCCAGATTCCTAAGTCACCCTGTAAGACACTCATGGCAAGACATGCGATAGCCCTATTCCATGCTGGGGGCTACACGACACTTTCGATTACATTATCCCAGTCCAAACACACTGTACAATGAGCGCAGACTCTAATCTCTAGCTCAGTTGGAAAACAAACAGATTACTAACGGATTAAGCCTGTAACTCTACCATGCGTAGTTATAATCCGCAGAGAATTCGCAAATAAGCGAAACAGTGAATATTTCAAGCTTGAAGACATTAATATTACGGAACTGCTCGCCGAGCTATCAAGCTGAAAATGCGGCAATTTCTCTATTGCATTCAGAATAGTTCTGCGAGCCTATTGTTGCGGACCGCAGTGGTTCAAGCTCATTTGCATAAGCAAAGGTGAATTAAGGAACAATGGACTGTGCCTGCAGCTATTATTTGGGTTTGAAGTGTCGGAACAAGTTCCATGGGTGGCGTTTTAAGCATTTCACGCGAGCTCCGTTGTATACATAGTTGATCTTTATCTTGTGTGAATTTTGGGGCACCTGCTTTAGAAGCTTTTGTGTATTCATGCCTTTATTTGCTTAGTTCACAGTGAAGTTGATTTATATTATTAAACTTTAAAGCAGTGTAGGTGCAATACAGTGCACAAGCAGATACCTATAACATTTATGAACTTAAAAAAATTAGGTACCTGTGTTATATTTTATCTTGTAAGAAATTTTATAAGCCCCTTTTTATTGGATACCTAAGCATTAACCCGCTTACTTATAAACGATGACTGACTTTAAGTGACGTTTGTCTTTTACTGTGACATGAAGTTTCAAAGTTAACAGACAGAGACAAACGTAACATAAACTAAGTAATCGTTTATAATAAGTTTACACAAATTGATAAAACCACATTATTTTAAATTTAATTTTGCTTTTAAGTCATCATCATCATCCGAGCGATGTTCCCGGTTGCATCTCTCTCGAGAGCCCTGGGTCCGCTTTCCTACTTTTACGTCTCCACTTCGCACGATTTTTTGGTTAAGTAATTGTACAGAAAGTTCTTCATAGACTTTTGAAGTTCAGACTTACTTCAAAAGTCTATGAAACAAAATAATAGCAAAACCTGCTTTTCCCTAATCGAAGGCTTATCTGAAAGACTGAAAAAACCAAACCATTTAACTTACCTAAGTTTGCGGTCAACCTTTAACTTAATTTTTGTTGTTGACTGTACTCGTTTTTTCCTTTTTACCTTACAACAGTAACAAGGTATTCCCGGTGAATAACAAATTTTTACCTACGTAAACCCAACACGAAGATAATTAACTCTAGAGAGGACATATTATATTACCATTAAGTTCGATAAGTTATTGTAACATAAAATATGATAAAAATATAATCATTCTATTTATTTAGCCTTTTAATATGTACCCACTTATTTACTCAAATAAACTTTTTTTTATTATTTTTTACATACCTATCTGGTGGAAACAAACTAAAGGCTGCTGCGGCCTAAGCTACGCAGCACAGAAAATTCCGCTCGGCAACATGACTTTGATGCGCTATCCATCAAAGTCATGTTGCCGAGCGGAATTTTCTGGCAATCCGCTGGCAAAACCCATTTTAAAAACATCATCCTGAGAACATGTTAGGGCAACTTTTAAAAATGAACCTCCAAAAACTTAATACATATTTCACGGAATCGGAACTTAAGTTCTGTTTAATTGTCCTATCTACTTTCTTCTGATATTTGAAAGTCTGTGATGAAAAATACCTTTTTTGTAAGAGTGTGTTGTGTAGGTATGTACATACCCAATCACGTGAGTAGAATTTAAGAAAACATTGAATAACCTCAGAGGTAAATTACTGATAATTTAAAGCGGGTCACACCAAACGCCTGGCGCGGTGTCACGTGCGTATAGAATAGGCTGCTACATCAGATACGCATACAACATTTGCAGAGCTAAAATAACTGTCAACTTTGACACAGTCTATAGGTACTCTACTCAAGTTTGCGCTATCGCACGACCGCACTGTCTTGCAAAGTTTCTTCTCCGTCAGAACTAAGCTGCTATGAAGTTAAACTAATTGCCCGCTACAACCTTGGGAGTCTAGAGTGAATAGGTTTCTTCTAAGCAACATAATCGACCTAATCGTCGTTTCCCATGTTCAGGTGAGGAGAGGTAAATCGCGAGCCTATCTCTTATAAAACTGACCTTTGTGTATAATATGTATGCATGTACAAAAGAAAAATAAATGTAAGCATTATAATTATCCGTTTTTTAGTCACCGTAATACAAGCCTAGTAGCTTACCTTGACTTCCGACTTCTGAAAGGCTCTCGACGCGCCGCTGCCACAGCGCACCGGTGACACACCGACAGGGTTTACGCACGTGTACAATTTAGTCACGCCACGCACTCAACTCGTTTGTTGTGACCCGCTTTAAGTATTGTTTTGTAGATACTTGTTCGTTTTATACAAGAACTAAGTGAATTGTTGTAATCTAATAAGTCGTAATTACTATGAGAAACAGGTTATTAAACAGTAGATAATTAACACTTTGTTAAACATTACGGCTTAAGGTAATAGGAGTAAAGGCCGAAGGTAGAGTTCCTATTTGTTTAATATTCGAATTTAGGTGATTTTTTAATGATTAAGTGGCCTATTCTCTTATTAAAATTAACCAAAAATATCATTTCAATATCATTGCAAATAATTTTTTAATTTAAGAGGAGTATATACGCCAACGACCTTGAAACTGAAAATCCCTGTCGGGCTCATCGAAAATTGTTGATTATTTCATGACGGAATGTCGTAGAACTTTTTTTTGTGCACAGATTGTAGGTGACATTGTTTCCTACATTTTGGTGTAGTTTTAAGACAAGAACCTCCTATTGGTGCAAAGCCTATCCAAATTTTAGACAAAAAATGTCTGATTTGGCTAAAATGTCGATAGGCATTTTAGCCAAATCAGTACGTTTAGACATATTTGCATGGAAACTGCACTAAAATATCGGGAACAATGTCGCCTACAATCTGTACACAAAAAAAAGTTCTACTACATTCCGTCATGAAATAATCAACAATTTTCGATGCGCCCGACATGGATTTTCAGTTTTTCAGAATAGGGCCCTTAAATTTGACTTTTGACAAAAAACTTTTGATATTTTTTTCCCCAATTTTCCATACATTTTTTAGTCAATAAAGTTTCGATTGCAGTCCAGTTGCGAGTTATAGTTTCGGTTTTGAGTGTATGGTTTGCAAATTGTAATGATGTTGTACAATTCTAATACAGAAATAATTCCCCAGGCTTACCAGACGGTGATTAGATTACTCTGATCAAAAGTGTTTTTATGGAATTTAAGTAAAATTATGAAAAAAAATACAATTTGGCCGAGGAAATTAAAAAATGGTTTTACTTAAGCTGTATAAGGTGCATTTTTCAGATGATAATGCACCTGATCATTTACCTTTAGGAGAGATATTGATCAAACGCTCATCTATCGTGTGTAAAAGATAAAAATAAAAATTTATCAAATATGCCTTAATCATTAAGATATTATGTACTAGGTTTTAATACAAATTAATACTTGGCTTTAATACAAATTAATTAACTTATAGCATAATAAATACCTAGGACCGTACTACTTAAGGGAATTAAAGTACGCAATTTTGTACTTGAATTTGCTAAGCTAAGTCAAATCTAAGCTATATTTATTGCTATACTCTTCGTATATTAATTTGTCATCAATAAATCTATACTAACTAATATTATAGAGAGGTAACGTTGGTAACATGTATGTATGTATGTATATTGGGGGTAATCTCCGAAACTACTGGACCGATTTCAAAAATTCTTTCACCACTAGAAAGCTACATTCACCCTGAGTAACATAGGCTACTATTGATCCCGATATTCCCACGGGATCGGGACTTACGTGGGTGAAACCGCGGGAATCTGCTAGTAAATAATAAATCGTAACGCAGCTAGAGCGAGCTACGTTACGAACAAAAACACAAAGAACAAATAATAGAATAGATAGAACTGCCTCAAACTTTCACATCAAATATTTACTTTAGACAGTGTAACAATCAGACTTAGAAATTTATGCATAAGTAGGCATATTTTTTATGCCCAGATTAGATAACAATTAGTGTTTATCTTTACAATGAACTGACTTCGAACTAATTAGGATCACCTGAGATTTAGACCATTCGAAATTAACCTGTATTATAGACTAACACTAATTAGCAAAACTGATCGTCCACCGCCAACTAAACTAAGTTAGTTTTAAGTTAGCTTGGATAAAAATTGAGCCATGCTCTTTTGTATTAAAATATGGGTTACGAAAAGACATAATAATAACTCATAATACCTATCAATAATTTTCGAAACGTTGGTACAGTGGCCGGCAGATTAGTTGAAAAAAATGTCGAAAGCGCAGAAGTCGATTTTTCATAGAAGTGGCATGTAAAATGTACCTACTGCGCGAACTTTCCCCTTCCACGGCAAAACCTTTCAACTTATTTGCCGGGACCTGTAAGTAGTTATAAAGAAACTATTAGCATTATAAACATCTGAAAAAGAAAATGTCTACTTTAAATTATGCAAAATAGCAACTTTAGGTAACCTACTTATGCTATTTTGCATACAGTATTTTACTCTCAGGAGTAGCATAATTATAATGCTGTAAATAAAACCCAATTTGCTTAAAATCAACAAAGAAATCAAGACGTTTGGAAATTCGAAACAGCAGTGCGTGTTTTGTTTGGGGAAGTTAAGTCAAATTGACAAGAAGAAGGGAGGTGTCAACATGTCGATGCTGAAACGTGAAGTTTTCTCGGGAAATCTTAGGCAAAGAAGTAAAGTAACAATTCGAAATGTTTTATTTGCATTACGAAGTGCGCTCCGCGGATTTGCCGGAAATCTCATAAAAATACCGGGATAAAAGTAGTCGAGTTCTTTTCTACACTTTCGATTAAAAGCTATGCGAATTCATGCTCGGAAATTGTATTTAATAAGAGTTAATTTACAGCGGTGACGAAAAAGCCGCAATCTCTATTAAATCATTCCTCTTTGGAGGTAGGTTGGTACTACCACTAGAATTGGCTAAGCGGAGCGGAATCTTTTACATGAAATAAATAAAACCCGCTCGCGTTTCTACTTTTATTTTCATAGTATATTGCATCCTATTACCTATAAACTTTAAAAACTAACACGATTGGAACTCATAAGTCCCTCAGTCCCCTTGCGACCAAGACCGTTGTAACATGGTCGAAACATCGAGGTAAGAGAATTAAAAAGTAAAAATCACGCGATTAATACCCGGGAAAATAAAAAATTGTGAGTCCTAGTACATACTCCAAACGGAAATGAGCTAACTCATTTTCATTATTTTTGTCCGCTTTGTATTTTCAGCTCGACTCTTTATTAATGACAACACATGTATGTATGCAGATCTGTAGGTATTTCGAGTTAAAGGTGAAATAATTATATATGGCGAGGAAAGTAAATTCATGACTCCGTCCGTTAGCGGTGAGAACGCGTTTAAGCCAGGACGGCTGTAAATAAGTTAGGTATGACTAAAAAAACCGGCATCACTTTACCTACTCTATTTCAGAAACTTAGATCAAAAATGTAAGCCAAATTTAAAGAAAAAGGTAAATAAAGAGCTGTCACTTTCAATCAAATGTAAGGGATCTTTGTTTACATTTTTGATCTGAATTTCTGAAACAGTTTTATTTCATGTCCAACTTGAAATAATAAAAAATATAGGTAAGTCAATATCTTAACAAATATAATATTAAAACAAAAACATGAAACTGAAACATGATCATGAAAGAAAACGGAAAACTAAAATATCTTGTAGGTACCTAAATCAAAACAAACAAAGATCGATTTTACCTAATTTTCCAAAAACAGACATTATCGAACTCGTGAAATTTTCTTACAAATCACGTGCACAGATGTATAGAAAAAAAACTCATAACCTTTACAACGAATATGATATTTTGATAGGTCTTTTATCGGCGTTCTTTATGTCATGGTAATAAAATGGGCGGTGTACGTGAAAAGTTGTAATCTGAAGTCGAAACTCAATACCGAATTAGTGAGTGAAAGATAAAATGATTTTTTTTCCTCCTCTGGGATTTGGTTAAGGAAAAAAAACATTTCATTCATTTCTAAATAACGTTTATTATTAGTTATAAATAGATGATTAACGAAAACATTTGAAACATTTAAAGATATTTAATATAGCAGTAAGTATAGGGGTAAAACGGCATGTACCCATCCATGATCTTTTATCCATTTTATCGCTAACATTATCGTTAAAATTCTTCCTCTTTTATTCATAAACGTACCTATAATAAACATTTTTTTTAGAGACTCTTTTTTATAGAGGAGAAATTCGACCTTATGGACGCTCCGGGGGGGCGTGTGTCCGTACTGGCCTGAGGTGGCAGCAATTTACCCATTTAAAAAAAATAGGTAGGTACTTCCTCATTTTTTAGAAGGTGGTTAAATCTCTCACGCGCCAGAAAGGCTTTTTATTAACTATGAAAGAGGCCTGTAGCGTGCAACATTACCTGGCTTAAAAAACCGAATTTTTAACGTTCTATGCTGTATTTACACCAATACACTCTTTCATACATAGATACGGAACAACAACGAAGAAAAAGCTTCATAGGTAGACAGATAGATTATAACTTTATTTGTACAACATAAGACAAGAAAACAAAACCCAAATACACAGAGTAAAGAAAAGCTTTTAAAATGTAAGTTGCACAAATGGGAAAGTGATTTCTTCCAGGCAACCTTTGGATGGCATAGATGAGCTTTCTATTCGTGAAAGAATTTTTTGAAATCGGTCAAGTAGGTGGCTGTTCTAAGCGTCCCTCTCTAACACAATTATTTGCGCTGCGATGAGTTTTGACCAGACAACTGTATGAGGCAGTAACGTCGAAATCTTGACTATCACTCGGCAATTTCTTCTACGGAACCCATTAGTGTTATGATGTTCGATAGAGGTTAGTTTCACTGGAAGTGGCATTCATAATCAAGGTCACATGTGACTCATATCACTATTATGTATTCTGTGCTCGTACCTAATTAGAACGTTAAAAGAGTATTACATACTCATATTCCTTCATATCCTTTGTAAAGCTTGTAATGTAATTGCAAAACTAAATGCCTAATTCCAACGTTGGATTTTCTTATTACTAATAAGTAACTATTAAAAATATACGTTAGTGTTTGCAACTTTATGCAGTACTAGCTGCGTCCAGTGGTTTCACCTGTTATTTATTCTTTCGTATATTAGAGATACAATTTGATGTCGTACTCGACGGGAAACATCCTTCAAAGTCCAAACAGATAAACGATGTGTGGCATCCAGTGGCATCCGACATCTATAATATTCGTTTTTTAATTTCAGACTACGACTTGGCGTTTTGGTTCTTTATATCTGAAAATGTTTTTCAGGAAGATCTGTCAAATCCTAATCTACAATTAAAAAAACAAAGTATACATACTTATATGAAATTATACATACTTACATATACTTGTACTTAATTAAGTTAAAAGGTATCTATCTAGTATCTACTGTATTGTATCTAAAATCTAATACCAAAGGACTTGTCGACGATATGAAGCATTCTTGTACCATTGTTTAACTTTTTGTTTTGTTATTGTAGCAAAAACTCGAGATGCCAATTATGATAAAATGGTACTGTAATTTACTACGTCTATTAATATATTTTCGTTTAAAGAAAAATATATATATCTTTGATCTTGATAAACTGCGTCTATATTCAGCTATTATTAAAAGAAGCAAACGCTATTTGCTATCATTATTATTTTATTGAAGAATCAAGAATTATAGTACAAATACTAAAAACATAAAAAAACGAATTTTAAAAAGGGGCTCCCATACAACCGCGATACTGCTATATATTTTTGCCACTAACGCCATCTAGTGATGGAGTGATAGACTTGCGCCAAAAAAATTAACGTTTACGTTGCGTTTACGGATTGATTGGTCCAGTGTTTATTTTAGGGTTCTGTTCACCAATTGTGATATTGGTACGGAACCCTTCATGAGCGAGTCTAACTGGCAGTTGGCCGGTTTGTTTCATTTTAGGTTCTAAATACATAGGCCTAAATTGACGCCAAAATTTTAGCTTGAAATTATTATCAAAATTCCTTCTATCGACGCAACATCCACGCCGCACATGGTACCATATTTTTCACCCCGTGGACACATTAAGAGGAAAATCATTTCACTAATGGACCAGTTGTTTGTTCGTCCACAAAAAACTCGCGAAACAATATCCCAAGGGAGATTTCCCCCGTCTTTAGTTTGTTGTGTTAACGTGTGAAAAATGGTCGTTATTATTTTAATGTTCTCATTTCGAGGAGCTTCTGCATTTCTATTTTAACTTCGGTCAAAAATTTTACCAAATTTTTATTCGTAATTGGTACTTTCGTACAAATTAATTCTCATTTGCTCGGCTTTTACAACTTATTTGGTAAATGTCTTTGTATTTTTTATGTAATTAGGTACAGTGATGAGAGTCTGGTTAGAGTTTTTATAATGTTTGTTTTTCTCAGTAAGTATAGATTTCGATCTAATTAAAAATATTCGCTACAGCTACGGTGCGATGGATTTCAGTCTAAAGCCGTGTTCCCACCTTAAAAGAGGAATGAGAATTATAAAAATATCAGATAAGCGCAAGTCGGACTCGCGCACCGTATCATAATCTCAAAAAAATCACGATTGTTGCATGGGGGCATGCAAATAATTATTTTATTCTGTTATTCGTCAGTTGTTATCACAACGGTAATAGATTTAGGTACATCATCATTTCACAGTGAAAATTCAACAGTCTAGCTATCACGGTTCATGAGATACAACCTGGTTACCGAGAGACAGATAGACGAACAGAGGAGTCTTAGTTAAGGTTTTAACCTGGATACGGAACCCTAAAAACATATCGAGCAAGAGTCGGATGACTATGAAATCGAACGTTGTATTTTGATACATTTTTCAAATCTCAATTCGCTTTTGCGTCACAATGTCGACACTATTGTCGAAAGCTTCCACACGATTTTCCGATAGCAATTTGACATGTTTGTCAAAAATTCTACTTGTAATAAACTATATGTGCCTCGCGAGTTTACCTGCGTAGTAATAACTGTTCCCGTGGGGATTCCAGGATAATATAAGTATCCTATGTGTTAATCCAGGTTATAAACATATTTACGTGTATGACAATCAAACATCCAAACAAATAAAGATTCGCATTCGATAACCCTTCGCATTACTCATTTTTCGGATTGCGTTGCGTTATTTTAAACATTTTTTTTAATGCTAACATTTCAAAACCTTTACAGATCTTCTTTAAACTTACACGATTTCCGTACATCATTATTATTAGAACTACGGGTCTATATCGCGTAGTGTCTTTTCTCAACCTCGGCAGGTGTAACCCGTTTGCCGAAACGTCGAGGTAATTAAAAAACAATGATTATATCTATCTCTAGATTTACCGATCTCTTCTCCAGGATAGTTTGATTCAATCCAACATAGCGAGAATAAATAAATAATAATAAATAAATAATAATAAATATTGCACGACGTTGCACATAGCTCAATCTAGCCACAAAAACTAAGTATCTACTAAGCTTGTAATATGGTTACTAGACAACGGATATAGGTACTACATATTATACTTTTTTATTGTAAATACCTACATATGATACATAAAAGACACCTCAGATCAGAAACAAATATTTATTTTAAGCATATAGAAAGAGAAGAATGAGAAGAAAATCTTTGTAATACAACAAGTATAGTATAGTATAGGATAGGCTACAACAGGCGCAGAACTTAAAGGTATGTGAACGGTAAGGATATCACAAAGATCCAAGCCCATTACCAACAGACTAACAGGTTCACTTAATGCCACTCCCGACTCGCATCTCAGTTACCTACATACCATCCCGCTAAAAGCAAATACCTCAAAGCATTTCAGTTCAAATACATAGGAGGTATCTTAGTAAGGAAAACCCGTTTGTTGGTACCTTATAAAGCGGTACATGGAGACTAACTAACTGAGGCCAACTAACTGAATTATTACGGAAACAACTGAGGAGCTCATTGGCTAAGCTGCGCTTGCCGATCTCGTTCGGGTTTAGTAACGCCTGGTGTGGTCAGCCTGGTGTGGTCAAATTATCGGCCTCATCCCAACAATGGGGTGGGACCGATAATTTGGACGGTTACAAAACATTTTTCTTCAGCTCCGTGCTTCGCAAGTCTCGTTAAAAGCTGAAATTGGTCCCTGTTGTTTTCTCTGATAGCAGTCGTTAGGTCAAGTTAGAGGCCTCAGGGCGACCTAAAAACTCTAACACAAGGTGAGCTACCCCAGTATACGAAATGAAGAAGAAGAAGGCTGAAATGTAAACCAAACCTACAATAAAAATATGCAATGCTTAAATGCGACGCGATTGTGAGCTATTTTAATAATAACCCATAATTGCGTCGCGCATTCTGGTAAACATTTCACCATTATATTATTATCATAGCTACTAAATGAAAACTAATTTACCTATTATTTAACTAACTTATATTAAATAAAAGCAAAAAAATAGTTATAATCAAGGGTCAAAAATATTGGTACTGTTATAATTCCCGTACAAACATAATACCAAAATAGTTTAAAAAATGTAAGCTTGAATTGCACGAGTCGAGTCCTGCAATTAAGAAGTCGTGCAAACGCCTTAAATTAAATATAATTTTACTGATAATTTATTGTTAAAATAAAACAAAATATGATTATTTTAAAAAACGAGAACCAATTAATATAAATACACACAAAAAGTGTGATGAAAACGACATTTTTACGGCACAGAAACAATTTTCATTTTTTTAATTTTGTTTAAAATAGCTGACACAAGAGAAATTACTTTTAAAAAAAATATCTGCACTGGGTATTATTAAAATGCAGGTAAAATTCTGTTAAACTATTTTTGCAGGGCAATTACCCAGTGTAATTGGTGGTTGCCCGGATTCAGTCTGCACAAGCCGAGGTACTGTCAACAACACACCCTAATGAAACTCTATAATATTTTGAGCATATTTTATGACCCAGTTATAAAATATGCTGTTTTAAAGGATTTTTCCATTTTGAGGCGTTCTTAATTAATAGCTTTTGTCAAGAATATATTATTAATATTATTCTAGCCGGACAAAACTTTAACATTTAAATTATAGGAACATCCCAAAGAAAATTAATTACGAATAAAAAAAGCCATTTTGAGCCAGTTCTGGCCATTGAAAATCTGCCTTACCTGCAGCTTTATTTTTCTTTGTTTAAATTATATTTCAACCCGTAATGCTATTGCTTAATATAATAGTATAGTAGTAGGTATAATTATTATAACATTACCCAATAGAATCCGTTTTTTACTAACAAAATATCTTAAAACGCAACTAACTATCTATACCTAGAAAAATATTATTAATTAAAATAATTAAATTGAATGCCTACTTTTTGCCATTCTTGCTGGCAAATGGGGCAACAAGCAAATTGTATTATGTATGAATAATTTAATTGTATGATTTATTTTGTAGGTATTATGAATTAAGTAAAAGAATATTTTTTTTCAGTTTCGCGATTATGAATTTTAATTAAACTTATTTTTCGCGTGGTGTTTATTACTTTGAGCATTGTTTCAATACTCAATGTTTCGTCAAAGCGACCTTTACAGGTCAAGTCAGGTTTACAGGTCTGTTTTTCTGGATTTTAACTCTGGATTTTAAGTAGAAGGTCTTAAACCGCGAATAAACCTACAATAAACGTGTCTTAGAATGTTTTTATAAACATTTATGCACGCGACTGTATCCGTTATATAATACCTACCTTCCCGTTTAGTTCGGTTATTATCAAGTAACTTTAATATAATATTTCTACACTGTGCTTTAATGCTAATTTAAAAAGCCTAACTTTACTTTAATGCCTTATGGAAATTAAATAAATATTTATCTACACTAGTGTTATACACGCTATGATGCATTTAGAAATTGCATATTAAGACCTGTTTGATAGTTCCCTATAAAACAAGTCCTAATGTTTTGTTTTGTGTTCGATTTTCATTAAGTTTCGACATATCGATGTCATCACAGGTTATCTAATAACATTAAATACAATTAATTAACCTCAATTCTATATATCAACCTGAACGACGTTTTTGTCGAAATGAAAATACTTATGTCAATTTTACAAACAAATATTTTTTTAAAGAAATAGGCGAAACGACTGTCGGACAACGGTGGGACAATCAATATTTCTAGTTGTCGATACCCACTATTGGCTTTACTATTTCTATTGTAGGTATGTATTGATAGCTGTTGGTTTTCCCAAAATGTAAAAAAAAGTCGAAGGTACACGTTCGTCATGACATCGAACGATATGAATGAAGAGTCATTCATATTTAGAGAAATTTAAAAAAACTACGCTTGTGTGAAATGCCTAAAAAGTAGATTCTGATACATTTATAAACTGCCATTTTGAAGTCTTGGCGCAACTTTTTGCTGTCGTTCATTTGTGTAGATAAAGCAGTATTAGGTACGTAGCATTTTCATAAATTGGCAGTAATGCAATCAAAACAGTCACATTGCACTATTTTTATATTAAACGTTAAATCTAATTCGGAAAATATTCTATTCCAAGTGTCTATAAGAAAAAATCTCTTTAATTGGCTGTTTGTTGTGTTGTTGTAGGTACCTATTTCTAATGCTATTGTATCAATATTTCCCTCATAAATTATTTAAACACAATAAGAATTAAAACATTTATATTAACATTTTATTATTACGCTTTAGTTAATTTAATTTAAAACCTACCTACTATTAATACTTATTCGTTATGTGACTCAACAATTACAATAATAATAGCTCCCCGTGGTTTTAATCACATAAGTCCCGATCTATCGAGATATGTGGTAATCTCTACATAACCTAGGTACCACTCAAGCTGTTACAGTTCTACTGCATCGAAATAATTTAATTTAAAGCTTTTCTTTATTATTATTTACTTTTGTAAAAAAATACCTATGTGTACCTATGTTTGTGTTTGTTGTGTTTCCTATGTCTATGTTGTACAAATATATTGACAAGTATCAAACATAATAATATTGCTTAATAGGTGGGTACATAGTTTTTACCAATGAACATGAGAGACTGGATGCCTGAAATAGGTAGTAAAATATCTGGATACAGGTCACCAGGCTCTCGCTATTGTTAGGTATATGTATGTATATGCATAACCATACCATATGCAAGGTATCTACAAAACGTTGTAGGGTAGATTGAATTAGGTAATTAATTAAATTTTATAAAAGATAAAATAAAAGATGTCTATCTATCTATCAACCACAACAATTATGGTACAAAATCAAATTATCCATCAGAAACCGTACTAGCCGTTGGATTATTAAAACTTTCCTATCCTCGTAATAAACTTTGATATTAAAAAAGCAGTGAACTACATTTTTTCTATACTAGCTCCGTTCTGCGGTCCCGACCACGAATGCTACAGCATAACTGTAGTGCAACATTTTTTCCAGGAATTGAAATTTATAAACTTTGTACATAAATGTAAAAACACACCTTGAGGAGCTCATTGGCCTAGCTATACCTGCCTATCTTGGACTTTCGTGCGGGTTAATCCACACGGTCATTACTTGGATGGGTGACCGATAATAATTTGTGTGGCAAAAAAATCATTTTCTCGAGCTCCTCCGTGCTTCGGAAAGCACGTTAAGCAATTGGTCCCGGTTGTTATCTCAGATAAGAGTCGTTGGGTCAAGTTAGAGGCCTGAGGGCGATCTGTAAACTCTAACACTAGGTGATCCACACCACTACACGAAAAGAAAAAGAATAACATACCTATTTAAAGTGCATTCACCTTTCTCGAGCGAAGCGAGCGAGCTTTGAAGTTGAATTCATTGCCCGCCTTGCTTTTCTTCAAAACAACAACCTTAGAGTCTTCAATTCTAGAATGAATAGGTTCCTTTTAGGCAAGCATGCTACATCAAGGATCTCATCGCTTTCCACCAGGAGGGGAAAGGTGAGGTCAAATTATGCAAGCCTATTCATATAAATCCTACAAATATTATAAAGCTAAAAGTTTGTGAGTATGTACGTGTGATTGTTACTCAATCACGTGTAAAAACGCGGTATGTAGGTAGATAGCTGCAGACCTGGAATTTTGATTATCCACACTTTTCACGCTTTTGATGATATTCCCATGGGATCGGGGATTACGCGGGTGAAACAACGGGACGCAGCTAGTAAAGTATAATATTTTCATCCTTTTTAGGGTTCCGTAGCCAAAGCCAAAAAACGGAACCCTTATAGATTCGTCATGTCTGTCTGTCTGTCTGTCCGTCTGTCCGTCTGTCCGTCCGTATGTCACAGCCACTTTTTTCCGAAACTATAAGAGCTATACCGTTGAAACTTGGTAAGTAGATGTATTCGGTGAACCGCATTAAGATTTTCATACAAAAATAGAAAAAAACAATAAATTTTTGGGGTTCCCCATATATAGAACTGAAACTCAAATTTTTTTTTTCATCAAACCTATACGTGTCATGTCTGTCTGTCTGTCTGTCCGTCTGTCCGTCTGTCCGTCTGTCCGTCCGTATGTCACAGCCACTTTTTTCCGAAACTATAAGAGT
The DNA here is from genome assembly GCA_958496205.1 of Idaea biselata. Lineage (NCBI taxonomy): Eukaryota > Metazoa > Arthropoda > Insecta > Lepidoptera > Geometridae > Idaea > Idaea biselata. The sequence continues at coordinate 10,650,158 of OY292400.1, read as the reverse complement.
TTTACCGTTGAAACTTGGTAAGTAGATGTATTCGGTGAACCGCATTAAGATTTTCATACAAAAATAGAAAAAAAAAAACAATAAATTTTTGGGGTTCCCCATATATAGAACTGAAACTCAATTTTTTTTTCATCAAACCTATACGTGTGGGGTATCTATGGATAGGTCTTCAAAAATGATGTTGTGGTTCCTAATATCATTTTTTTCTAATCTGAACAGTTTGCCCGAGAGACACTTCCAAAGTGGTAAAATGTGTCATGTGTCCCCCCCCCCCCTGTAACTTCTAAAATAAGATAATGATAAAACTAAAAAATATATATGATGTACATTACCATGCAAACTTCCAACGAAAATTAGTTTGAACGATATCTAGCTAGTAGTTTTTTTTAATACGTCATAAACCGTAAATCGCAATTTTCCTATCATTCAATTCAAAAATGTACGGAACCTTTCGTGCGCGAGTCCCACTCGCACTTGGCCGGCTTTTTTTCACACTCGCTCTATAAAACATGGCAAAGGATGCGACGCGACGGCTCGGCAATGTGGCGGTAGGTTGCGGATTCGATTCTATAATCATGTATTTTTTATTACAAATATATTTCCTCACATTTGTAATTTTAGCAACTAAGCAAAAGCTTAATTGTATAGAACACAGCTGTTTAGCAAAAAATAGACAGACAGACTTTCTGGTGTAACCTATTATAGGTAAAAAATTGTATTTTTCACAGCGGATTCCATCTTTAATTGCATTTGGAGATGTAACTTGTTGCGAGTGTCCCAGTTCTATTCAGACTAATTTGAGCGAACGGATAATTTTATTAGTATTCGCTTTTTATTACAAACTAAATGGTTTCGCGCAAGTCCCGATATCGTGGGAATAACGGAATAAAAAGTTTGAGTTATTCTAGGTCTCCAGCTATTTACATACTGAGTTTCATCGCAATCGGTTCAGAAGTTTTTGCGAAAAGGAGTAGGTAACAAAGTCTTATACATAAATTACATACCGACTTGCAAACCTCGCTCGCTAAACTCGCGTTTATAATATTAGTAGGATTGGGATTAGACAAAGCAAGTACACAGTCAAAGACAGTAAACGAAATAGGTAGTCAATAAAATTGTATGAGGATTTTGAAGTAAATTTGACATGTGCTGAAAGGAACTAAGCAAATAGAGTGAAATCACCTGAAAGCCCCGCATACTGTTCGAAAAGCCTGCACATATTCACATACTCGTACAACCGGGAGCTCGTAGCAAACCGACCACACAATTGATTCATGATTGTGTAATAAATCGCACCGCGTAACATAATTGAGCAACTTTGTAAAGTGCATGGAGGCGAGGATCAGTAAATTTTAGTTTCGTGATTGGGTGCTTTGGGACCGTGTCCTCATAGCTTTTGAAGTTCTAAAATATAGTTTATATAGACGATCAATCGAAGGTATATTAGGGTTTTTTATTGAACGGTTTTTGTCTGCGAGATTTAGCGCTTACTTTATTTTATCGAAGGTTATCCACTTCCTGCCGCCCAAAGTCGTATTTTCAAGGGGACTCATCTGTGTTTTGTTACCCAAACCGGTGCAGCCACTAGAAAAACATATATGTATGTCACGATGGAAAATACTTCTCCTTTGAAAGTAGTACAATGTACACTGATACATCGATGTCACTTACCATCTGGTGATAGATTTATATAGATAGATTAACGCTTTGATATTGTGGCTTGAGAAGTTCTCGTCTTTTTAACAATTCGCTATCTTACGTTTTTTACACAATTCACACCTATAGGTACTCTATTTCAGAAACTTAGATAAAAAATAAAAACAAAAACTGTCAACTTTTGAGGAAAAAGTAAAAAAAGAGATGTCACTTTCAAATAAATGTCGCGGATTTTTGTTTACATTTTTGATCTAAGTTTCTGAAATAGAGTAATATAGGTTGTGCAAATTTTTACAGTAGTTAAGAACGTTATGGGCTCACGATCGCACGCTATTTGTGAGGATTTCACACTTTACAGTAAATGGAACGAACCCGTTTTTGATGTATGGTACGGAACTGATTTTTCTTTATCTATGAAAGGAAATGTATTTTCGATAGGAACGCTTTTAGTCTAGTTAAACGCTTTTAAATTGGCTTCGACGATAAAACGTGAAACGTGAAAGACATAAATAACATAATATTTTGCCCAAATAACTTACGATAAAGATCTTTAGAATTAGTTCAAACTAACTAATATAATTGTTAATATTAAAATCTTTTACCACGATAGTAGCTACTAAAAATCGCCAAGGCTCCAAGTACTAAGTAAGTCCAAGTACAAGGTAAACTATGATAGTACTCAGGCCATTAATTAAGAATTAGGACCATTCACACATAGGATGCTTTTTTCCGTACTTACTAGATTTTAGGTAGTGGAATGACTAATGCGACGTTACCATCATTTTAATTTGACGCATTAATCGCCGTTTAATCTTAGATTGAATCAACGCAATGGCGCTGCTAAGCGAGTATGCATGGTCATCACCATGCACCTTCAATAATTTATATTCTATACCGAGGTATAGGAAAAAGGCAATTGTTTACGTGACTCATGAGGAAAATTTGAAGGAAAAAGTGCGAAATTGTAAATTGCCATTACATTGTAGCCAAGTGGGAAAAGTGGACGTTTTATATCTCCTTGGGAATATAGTCCTCATTCGAAATGTTTGTGAAGAAAAGTTTTGTGTGCATAGTATTCACGTTTTTGATCGTTTTCGTTTATTCCGAAGGTTTGTTATATTTTTGACTAGCAGCGGTCCGCGGGCTTTTGTAAGTTTTGCAGTACTGGCAAAGCACCGCATGTTGTTAGCCGTGCAACTGGTACTTAATTAATATTTAAGTCCAGTTCCAGTCTGTGGTGAGTGATTACTCATTCTAATTAAAATACGATAGGTCTTTTAGGACGTAGAAGGTATTTCCAGACTCGCACAATGCCCACGTGGATTTTCCTATATGATAATATTCTTATACCTCTCTGATTAAAAAGAAAAGAACTTCTCTTCTCCATGAGTAACTTTGTTGTTTAATTTTAGTTGTAAAACGGTCAACATGCAAAACAAACGAAATGTTTGTGGAGTGCGTCCACTGCGGTCCGAAGAGTTGCGACGATCTTGGATACAAAATTAATTGTAGAAGCAATTGCAACCCTGGATGCGAGTGCGTCGATGGATACGTTCGAAATTCAAATGGGACTTGTATACCGAAAGGGGAATGCCGTGAGTGGTTTTTTTTAAATATACTCTTTAAACTGGGGCTACATTGGCGCGCATAAACATAGTCAATAAATGTAGCCACCCAAGCGAATATTGTCACGACAAATCCCTTTGCGCGCCAGTTTACCGACAGTGTCTCGATAGTACATCCTCTCCGCTCGAATATTACATATTGTAGCGACCACACTTATCGCATTGACACGAATATTTGTCGTAGCCCGCTAATGTAGCCCCAGCATTAGTAAATGCCTAGGTCTCAAAAGCTAATAGGTATTAATCTGTACGCCGAAGAACCAGATCCGTCTATAGAGTTTCAGCCCTGCATTCACAAATCAATCAGTAAGTCAGCTAAGGTTGAAAGGTTTATACTATGCATTTAAAATGTTACCTATTCGAGTCGAGAGATATAAGTGCTTTATTTTCACAACAAACAATTACAATTGAATTACAATGTGCAAGTGACACTACAAGAAATTAAATTAAATAAAAGAAAAAACTAAACAAAACCAAAACAAAAAGAAATAAACTTTGCACCCTCTTTGACTTTCACCCGTTAACTTTGAAACTTTATGTCACATAAACTTAGTCATCGTTTATAAGTAAGGGGGTCAATCGTTTCATTTTGTCCATAGCAAGTTGCAGAGGAGACCATAACGCGACGACAGGTTGCGACAACCATTGCGGTAACACTTGTTCCGACTACAAAGAAAAGAAAATGAACGAAACCTGCTTGTCGGGATGCATGGGCAATGGCTGCAAGTGTAAAGAAGGTTACGTGTTCAATAATGCAAAACAAAAATGTATTCTGCCTAAAGACTGCTGTAAGTATAAACGCAATTTCGAAGTAATTTAAATAATATCCACAACGCGATCTAGATTTGTGATTTCAATCTTCTTCTTTTCGTGTCTCACCTATAGAGATAGAGTTTTCAGGTCACCCTAAGCCTTAGTCATTAGGTCAAGTTAGATGACTTAGGGCCTAAGGCCTCTAATTTGAACTAACGACTGCAATCAGCAGCTATGTCGTAAAAGCATTTTAATCATAACAATGAACACGGACGATATCTTAACTTACCTACCTACCTACCGTAGTAGGTACCGTAGAAGTAGTGAAATGTACACGGTAATGCTTAAGCCTATCTGGGCGTTCATTCATAGAATTTTTTAAAGGAAAAAAATCTACAAAAAGACATGGTCAACCCTAAGCGGGATTTGAACCGAAAGATGGGTTTACGTCTGGTAGTCGTTACTCCTGCGCTTTAATTCTACGAACGATAAAACGAAGGACAATTCCAGAAGAAAATCTGTCATCCAACCGTCCGAAAATTTTATTTTCTTACGGTTTTAAAGGACGGATGACAGATTTTCTTTCTTTCGTTCGTACGTTTGTAGAATTAAAGTACCTACCCTAGATAGAGTAAATATGGTTGTTGGTTCGAAGCCTGCTCAGCGTCGACCATGCGTTAGATTTTTATGGACGTATTTTTCCTTTAAAATATTACGTTCTCAAATATTACCTAAACTAGTGAAATCACAAGCTGTCCGTTGCTGACGACTAGGAAAATTCCACATTTAAAACGGTATATTTAGGTACAATTGTTCAAATACTTAGGTGCCCTACCCACCGCAAAACAAACACCAAAAAGGTAGACTTGCCTACGCCTCACCCGTATCTCACACAAACATCCAGCGAATGAAATTCAAAAGGTGTTTTCACAAGATTTTTAAAACCCTCGGTTTTATGGAACCGCTGACTTTTAGCCGTTTAATTGCCCAACCTTCGCTATCAGGGATGTTGAACAAACAATTTCATAATTACTGGAATTCTTTTCTCATTTATGTTGTTTTTTTACAGGAGAATGCCACCAAGTTCTTTTAACTGAGAGTGCCATCGGAAAAGTTTGAAGTTATTTTTGTTATGAATTGAAGGCTAGTGACCTACTTCTAAGACAAAAGTTTGTTAAGAATTTTTTGAGTGGAAAAAAGTAATTCTTGTCTTTACCTACTTTTAAACGATAAATGGTGGCTTATGTAATTTTATGCTTGTTTACTTTAATAAATATTTAGAACTTACTCAACTCACCCTTATTTACCCATTAAAATGGTTAATTAGTCATACTGCTACGTCATAAATATTACCAGGGTTACTGTCTAGTTTAGGCCTTAATGCAGCCCAGATAGAAAATGGAAATTTTCTAATATTGTTATGGGAAAGTTTGACCGCTATCTTACCAAATGGTGATATAACGGTCAGCTCCCATATCTATATCTATACTCATATTATAAACAGGAAAGATTTGTATTTTAGTGTGTGTGTGTGTGTGTATGTTTGTAATGAATAAACTGAAAAACTACTGTGCCGATTTCAAAAATTCTTTCACCAATAGAAAGCTACATTATCGAGGAGCAACTTAGGCTACTTTTGATTCCGATATCCCCACGCGATCTGGACTTACTGGGGTGAAACCGCGGGACGCAGCTATCATCTGTTTAGTAGATAATTCAATTTTATAGGCACTATGCGTTAACGTAGTAACATAGCAATCACCTGTGATTATCGCAAAGCAGCAATGCTGGTCAAAAATAGTGGCACTGGTGATAATATAAGTGACGTAGCAATCTAACATGTATTGCACCTGAGGGGGTACTTTAATTCCGTTTAGTCTCTACGTACCTAAAACACAGCCTGTCAATTTCGCGTTGTGCCATACTGTCATTTAAAATCTGCGTTTGGTCTAAGTCGCAATAGGTCTACTTCTTGTAGTGCCTATTTAGCGGTATGACTATGTTGCAATAGGTCTTCTTCTCGTAGTGCCCATTTAGCGATACGTCTACGAACGAACGAACGAACGAAAGGAAGAAAATCTATCATCTGTCCTTCAAAACTGTCAGAAAATAAAAAATTCAGACGGATTGATGACAAATTTTCTTCTGGAGTTATCGTTTCGTTTTATCGTTCGTAAAATTAAAGTAAAGGCCCTGGACGAGTTCCGTAGATAAACCCATAAGCTGCAACTAGCTTAAAAATAAAAGAATGTATACAAAACTCAATTTCCAACAAGAAAAAAATTATTCGTAAAAACAAAATCTATTCCTCATCCCGACACCGAAACCGAATATAAATGTTCCAGAACAAACAAGAGATATGATTAAGTAAACCCCAAAGGCAATTACGAAAGAATAACATTTATCTTGCCCAACTATAGATACTGGGTTCCAGTCTCATTTATGCAAACTTCTGCTTCTTTTTTTAAGGTTTTTTTTGAGACCTCTTTTAGTGCTATGTACCTAGGTATAGTTACATTTTTCCTGGTCATATTCGCGTATAATTATTTATTTTATTACCTCGACGTTGCAACAATGTTACAATGGAGTTAAGAAAATAATTAATAATACGCGATTAAAACCCGGGCAAATGTAACTGTGTTAACAAAAAGTGTGAATTTAAAAAGTTTATTGCTATTTAGGTATTCTTTCATTTGTGCAACTTTAAATTTCAGGATTTTGGTCTACTACTCAAAGGCTTTTTATTATTAGGGTGTTTTTAGGGTCATGCAGGGGAATTTGTATAAAAATCCCGCGTGCGTGAGCAAACACGCGTGACACTAAAATGCCCTTACTGTGTGCAATGTTTCCTTTAAAAAATTGAGTATGTGTGATTGTTGTTTTTGTATAGTTTAATTGATTTAATAAGTGTAATTAATAATATTATATTGAAATAAATAATTTACAAAAGTAATGAAAAATGTGTTTTTATACTTCGACTAAAGTTCTCCTAGGTATTTCTTACTTCTTAACTGGTATTACATTAGCCATCTGTAGGCGAATATCGATATACCTGCCTACTATCCTACTAATATTATAAAGCTGAAAGTTTGTCAGTATGTATGTGTGTGTGTTTGTTACTCATTGTTACTCAATCACGTAAAAACTGCTGAACCGATTACCATGAAACTCATGTAGTAGACAGCTGGAGTCCTGAAATAACACATTGGCTTCTTTTTATCACGATATTCCCGCGGAAGTATCGATCTAGTATTAATATAGTGTAAGCAAAGTGCTCGTTTTTTATGGAACGTATGGAGTAATAAGTAAGGTATTTCTTGGAGCTCTGAAGCAACAGCATCCCACCCGCATCCTTCTACGATGTACCTAAATTTTCGCCAACATGTCACAGTGTCCGTCTAATGTGATCCAGTAACCCTGTACATCGTGACTATAGCAACTTATAACTGAACCGAATTCGGATGAAACTAATGAGGAAGTAAATTCATTACGTGATGGATGAACTAAGATTGACTGATTAATCTTAGATTAGATTTTAGTAGTAAGTAGAAACTCTTTGTGTGATTGTACCTACTCTACCACCACGATTTATTCTTATATTTTATTATTTACAACTCTGTTCTTCGATTTCATTCGCGCAAGTCCCGATTCCAAGGAAATTTTGAAAACGCCTTTCTTATCGGATACCTTCATCATTATAATAAAATAATAATAATAATAAATTGTTTATTTCCATATAAAATGTTTATCCTAAAAACACTAATAATCTAAGGGCGTTACAAGCAAAAACTGTATCAGCACTGTTCATTATAAAGAACATTTCAGCTCTGTACTAAGTTCTGATGATAGGTAGACATAGATCAATTTTATGCAGCACATTCATAGCGCAAACCAGTTGAGATTGATTCAGAAGAAATAGATATTCCAAAAATGTTTGAACTTCCAAAAGTCGTAAAACATATTTTGTCAAAAGCATTCTTCGATTAGTTTTGAAGTTTCATTTGGAATAATATGTCAATAACCCTGAATAACAGAAATTAATTATGAATTCATTAAATTATACCTAAAACGAAAGAAAAAACAATGAATAGACTTTCAAACTAAAAAGAAAGTTCTTACAATTACAATAAAACTAGCTCCACCCCGCTTACGACCATGTAAGTCCCGCGAGATCGGGACTTACATGGGTTTTACCCATGTAAGTCCCGATCTCGCAGGAATATCGGGACAAAAAATAGCCTATGTGTTAATCGACATTTCAAGCTAAGTTTCATTGCAATCAGTGCAGTCGTTTTTACGTGAATAAGTAACTATGATCTTTATAATATTAGTAGTAAGTCAGGCCCGACATTTTGAGGTCTTTCGAGACCTTCTGTTCACTAAGTCACATTTTCCTAGGACCATTTGTTAGTTAGTTTCGCTAGGCCTTTTCCGCACTTAGCACCAAAAGACATTGGGCCACTAGACCAACACCGCTCACTTTTCCTAGTTCTTAATTAAGTATTATTATTAATTTCTTACCTCGACGTTACAACCATGTTACAACGGTCTTGGTCGCGAGGGGACTGAAAAAAAAAATTCCTGTTCAAAATTTAAAAGTTTAAAATTTCATATAGTCATCTCAAAACTCAAAGAAAAATCTACAATTATAATAAATTTCACTTAATTTCAACAATTAATTCCACTTTCCTAGTGACCTCGCTCGTAATAAAGAAAACTTTTGCTTACCGTTTTGCTGAAACTATCCTTATCCGGACCGCACGAACAAAAAGTTTCTGGAATGTTCTTTGAATGTTTCCACATCGCTGGATTGATTTATCGTTCAGCAAAAAGACGAGTAAGTTTACAGTCTAGTTGATGAAAGCTGGCGTAAGGCTTTTTTTTCTTGTTGTGAATATTTTGACGTAAATGCCGATCGTCCACCGCGAACTTGAAGTTAGGCTAACTAGCTTAACGTTTCTTCGCATAGTCGTGCCAGTTTTTTATAAACGACGACATGAAGCAGCAGCGGACGACGTGTCGCAGAGACACTGCTGGTTTCTATGTATTTGTTGACACAATTTATTAATTTATTTATTTATTTCTATGAAATTTCCTACGTATTCCCCCCTAGCTTCGTGTCGCCAACTACGCTGCTGCCTCATGTCGTCCGTTGCCAACTCGTACCTTTACTGAGTTATTTAACAAAAGCTGCCGAATTAAGCAAAACTAACTGAGTTTTTTTTTTTTGAAATGGGATGCTAATGTATGTTCAAAACATCTAAACCTATTCTTAAAGTGTTGACCAGACTTAGAAAATACTACTTTTGAAAGAAATGCTATCAATAATGTTTAGTAGGTACCTACTCGACGGGACTCCAACCCGCGACTACTGGTAATCCGTATGTTTCTTATGCTTAAGTAAATTTTAGTAAGAATCAAATTATTTCTACTGCTGGTGCATTTCAAATTGGTTCTACCAATTACCTACTAAGCAAGTTATTTTAATAATTTGTTAATATTTAAAATTATACAGAAAAATTAAAAGCGTGGGTTCCAAACGAGCCAGTTTTTATTAACCGAACTTTTTGCTGAATCTTCTTTCTCACGCGAACAGCTATTTTCTTTGACGGATAAATCCTAAACAAGACAATGTATTCCGAAAAGAAATAATAATGAAAATGTTAACAGGAAGATTTATAATGGGACAATTTTGTTTTGACATTAATCCATTGAGTGCCAGCTTCAGGATAATAGGTAATAAATAGTAATTGGCCTTTTTTATCTCATTATTAGATTATTCTATATTAAATAGGTGGTGACAAACAGGCAGTCAGACAGACAAACAAGCGGGTCATCTAATTAAAAACTGGCTAAGTGCGAGTCTGACCCTCGCACGAAGGATTCCGTAGATTATCCCAAAAGACACTTCTGTTGTATGGGACTTGCATATTGATTTTAAGCAAATTTTTAGTGCTTGTTATTATAGCGACAAAATGCATCATTAATAATTTCAACTGTCTAGCTATCACGGTTCATGGAATACAGCCTGGTAATAGACAAACAGACAGACAGACAGTGGAGTCTTAGTAAAAGGGTCCTATTTTTAGCCTTAGGTACGGAACCCAAATAAATAGGTTTTTCATCCCATCTATTCGAAAAGTGTCGCTTTGGTCCTCTATAAGTGCGACCAAAGTAGCTCTGGAGCAAAATAAAATAGGCGGGAGCAAAGTAAATTTGAATTTGGAACATGTATATCATTCATAGAAATCAAACGTAAATTATATGAATTACTGGCTGATATGTGTTGAGTCACCGTAACACAAGCTTAGTTGCTTACCACGGGGCTAGATGGCGCTGTGTGTTGTTCACAGAATTTATTTATTTTATTAGTTTCATTAGATTTTTTAGATTTTTTAGTTTCATTAGTGTCATTAGTGTATTAGTTTCATTAGTTTCATTAGTTTCATTAGTTTCATTAGATTCATTAGTTTCATTAGTTTCATTAGTTTCATTAGTTTCATTAGTTTCATTAGTTTCATTAGTTTCATTAGTTTCATTAGTTTCATTAGTTTCATTAGTTTCATTAGTTTCATTAGTTTCATTAGTTTCATTAGTTTTATTGGTTTCATTGGTTTCATTGGTTTCATTGGTTTCATTGGTTTCATTGGTTTCATTAGTTTCATTAGTTTCATTAGTTTCATTAGTTACATTTGTTTCATTTGTTTTATTCATTTTGCTTATTTTTTTTAGTATTTATATGAAATTTTCACAGATGATGTATTTCTGTAGCCGCTATAACAACCAACAAATATTTATAGAGGGCTTCTGTATAATAAACGTGATATTAAAATTTTATACCCAACATTTTTGTTTAAGTAAATAAGTATATTCACGAATTACGTAACACCATATCTTATTTATTTTCTCATAGAAAGGGGATGAAAAGTAGAGTATATGACTCGAGAGCAAATAATTTTTGCCTCGGGCGATGTATACTTTAAATCCCTCGCTGCGCTCAGAATTCTACGTAAGAATCCCTCGCTACGCTCGGGATTCTATTCTAGAATTCTTCGCTTTGCTCGTGATTCAAAGTAACGCCCTCGCCGTAAAAATACTATTTTGCTCCCTTGTTATACAATCTACTATTTCATCCCATCTATTCGAAAAGAGTTAGTCTAATCCCTGTAAACAGGGCAAAAACTAGCGCTTTGCTGGCGATGTTTCATAGCGTTTTTTCTCCCTGCTAGCAGGGTGATAATGTGATTTGAATTTGGAATGTGAATATTTTTTTAAAGTTTCAATTAACAAACAGTTCCTATCACCGTACTGCGTGTCTGATAGATAAGTGATGGGTGATAGACCGAGCAGGTTAAGCAACACATGTGTCGGATAGGTGAGGGATGGGTGTTCGACCGTACCTACAGGTAGAATATTGGTAAAATGGAGGGTTTTGGTAGAAAATAGTAGGTTTTGGTAAGAAATGGTAGTTTTTGGTAGAAAATAGTAGGATGTAGTAGAAAATGGTAGGTAAATGGAAAATGGTAGGTTTGGTAGAAAATGGTAGTTTTTGGTAGAAATTGGTAACGTTGGTAGAAATTGGTAGGTTTGGTGAAAAATGGTAGGTATTGGTAGAAAATGGTAGTTTTTGGTAGAAATGGTAATTTTTGGTAGAAAATAGTAGGATGTAGTAGAAAATGGTAAAATGGTAGGTATTAATGGAAAATGATGGTTTGGTAGAAAATGGTAGTTTTTGGTAGAATCGGCAGTTTTTGGTAGAAATTGGTTGTTGCTGTCAGACGCGAACAATGGTCAAAGTAGGTACGTTACTCATTTTCTCATAGAGGGTGATGAAAAGTAGAATGTTCACCTCGGGAGCAAACACTATTTTTCGCTCGAGTGAGGTACTTTGAATCCCTTGATTCGCTCAGGACTCTACTTAAGAATCCCTCGCTCCTCTCTGGATTCAAAAAACACTCTCGCCGGAAAAAAATGGTCTTTTCTCCCTTGCTGTATAATCTACTATTCTCATACTTTCCGCCATAAAAGTAAGAAACATATAAAATTGTTTCAAAAAATTAAACAACGATGGTTAACTTAATAATTAAAACTGATTTTATTCTGATTGATAATATAAGTTTACTCTGCCTAAACTATAACTTAAGTAAACTGGCTGCTTTAGTAAACAACACATAACTTAATAGACAACTTCAGTATAATTTAAGAACCTAATTTATCGATTTTGAACTCTGTTCCAGTACGACTAGGTTCCATGGAAAGTTCTTCACCAAACTTGTAATGTTCATTTAACTTTGTTTTGTTCTAATAGAATTCTTACTCATACGAAAAGAGAGATAAAAGCACAGACCTATAAATTATTTCGTAAGGATAGTGTTTTAAAACAGCACTTTGTGTATTAGGAGTATGTTTTTACTACCTTACGGAAAAAGTACTGAACCGATTGTGATGAAATTTGATATGCTGGAGATCTGGATTTACACATTAACAACTTTTTATCCCAATATTTCCGCTGGATTGGACTTATGCAAGTAAAATCGCGGGGCGCAGCGCAGTTTGCAGTTGCACTAAGTACTACTATTTAAATATTAGTTGCCTTTTCTTTAGAAAACGGCTGTTTTAACAGTAAAACATAATAATATAGTTAACCTCAATCTTTTTGAAAAAATAGTTCGACTTTCCAAAAGTAGCAGAACAAAAGTTGTTCGCTTAGACAACTAGAACTACCCCATTTCGGGTTAAAATACCGTTCTCGAAACACACCGTATACCAAAACCCAGATAAGAACAAGAAATTCGAAATTTGATTGTGAACGTAACGAATATTAAAATATCAATTTAGCGTTCTCGAAGTTTCGGCCCATAAATAAGTTAGCTAAGTTAGGCAAGTTTCTAACTTGAGTTACTTGATGCGAACTTCTACAGTATGCTTATGAGGTGTTGGAAAATTTTATATAAGTATACCTATATTGTTTCCAGTTTGAATACTTTAAGTGTTTTAGATGAGATGAGAAGGTCTACCTACTTCAGTTTTGAATTATTAGGCTATCTTCCGAGTGAGCATAGCTGGCAAAGTTTGAAGTAGACACGCATGCTTAAAAAACAGGCTGGATCCTTTTTTTTTACTTGAGTTAAGCTTGCATTTGACCTCATCTCACATGTTCTTCTTATTTTCGCATAGAGTTTTCAGGTCGCCCTAAGGCCTCTTACTTGACCTAACGACTGCTATGAGATAAGAACCGGTTTCCTTCCAAAGCGCGGAGGATCACGAGAAAATGTTTTTTTCCACACAGATTATCGGATTATCGGTCACCCATCCAAATAAAGACCGCCTAAGCGTTGCTTAACCCGCACGATCGTTCAAGATCGGCTGGTACAGCTAGGCCAATGAGTTCCTCTGTGTCGACGGTGTAACATGGTTGCCTAGTCAAGTCTACACTCTAGACTTAAAGACTAAGTTTGTAGTTAAGGGGAAATATAGACGCGGGCAGTGAGTAACTTCGTAACAATAAGTACGAGAAAGGTAACTTAATAGTTGAGGAGTTGACCCCGAAATATGGTCATAAAAAATTACCCTGTTTACCTTCATGTAAGTGAAAGATTAAACTGTACCCACAAATTCTGATTCACTTTTATTTACGTACTAAACTTACTGAAATAAAATACTTTTCGTAGTAGGTAGACGCTAAAGAAAAATCTGTAACAGATTGAGACAAACGACTTCAATTTATCTCAGTCAACCTTCGATAGTAACAAAAACTTAAGTGAAACCTTGATAAAAAGGCAAATATTATTAAACCTTTTCAATTATAAGATTCTATAAATATATTCAGAACGTTTTTAGTTTGATCTAAAACAATTATTAAGAGGCAAAAGACTAGTTTATTTAATTTTTGGATCGTGAATAGGTATAGTTTAAATACTAAAATAACTAGTAGTTCGCCCCGAACTGAGACCTCACGAGTTTTTATTTCCACTAAATACTTTAAATAGTGTACCGTAGAACCACCTTTTGGACGATAAAGATCATTACACCTTGTAGACGGCAAGAATTATTAACGATTTCAAGAAGCTCAAAAATAAAATAATAAGAAGATAAGTTTTTTCCTCTAACTTTACTCGGGTATTATTACATGTGAGAATGGACAAATCTACATAGTATTTCCACGTCGCTTCTTTATCGAGATTTTATTGCTTTGTATTTGTCTAGTCCTAAATTATTGTGGTTTCGATTTCGCAAAAAGTTCTAGGCAAGCATTGAAAAGTAAAGAACAACAAACTGCAAGCTGGAACGAAAAACCCAACTTTTTCTTATCTGAGCGATGTTCCCAGTTGCATCCCTCTCGGGAGCCCGGGGTCCGCTAAACCCCAAATAGTTTTTTTTATTTGGGGTCGCAGTAGGTAAGTCGTCATTGACCACACCTTCTGCAAATAGATTTGGCAATATTTTTACGGCCGGCCGCCTGCCTGACACCAACCCTCCTAGGGACCAAGAAGTTTATTCGCCATTGCACCGCGCGGGAGAACTTAAGGTTTGCTAGTCTCCCCCAGATTCCTTAATTGCCTTTTACGACACCCACGGAAAAACATGGGATTAGCCTATTCTATGCCGAGGCTACGCGGCAGATGAAAAAGCTAATATGATCGACTAATAACTTGTGAAGATTAAAGATCAACATTATTGACTCACATCTTCGAAATGTGACACTTTTGTTAGTCTATGTGTCCTATGTCCAAATATGTCTCGTTGTGCGACAAGAGATAGAGAAAAAAATAGCGACGGATGACTATGGCAATGGCTATACAATTATAAGCAATCTCCTGTGGCTAGGTGGTTATCATGTATGTTACACTCGAAACTGCCGTCCAAAACAGCTCACGAGGTATTGTGAATACCTTGCAGCTTCATCATCAGATCTAGTCCATGGTACCGTAGTATTGTCACCGACTTGACGCTGTTTCATTTGATATCCCACTCGGGTACATTTGTTTCATTTATAATTTTCATCCCACCCTTTCACCCCCTATGCCCTCACAAATCCCGCTCATCTTTGCAGTAGGTTATTGATTAGGTACCTAAGCATATTATGGTACTTGTGATGATTTCAACAAGACAAAACTCGACATCACTATCTTTCTTAAAAAGTCAAGTTCCTGTGGATACCTTCCAGCTCCATCATCAGATCAGTTCGATGGTACCATATTATTGTCACCGACATTACGCACTTTCATTTGATACCCCACTCGGGTATATTTGTTTGCTTTACAATTTTCATCCCTTCTTTTCACCCCCTATGCCCCTACTAATCCTGTTTACCTTCGCAGTAGATTATTGATTAGATATATACTTGTAATGATTTCAACGAGACCAAACTCGACATCACTATCTTTCTTAAAAAGTCAAGTTCCTGTGGATACCTTCCACCTCCATCATCAGATCAGTTCCATGGTACCATATTATTTTCACCGACGTTACGCTCTTTCATTTGACACCCTACTCGGGTATATTATAGTTTTCATCCCTCTCTTTCACCCCCTATCTCCGTAACCCCCCCCCACCGATCCCGCTCATCTAATCTAATCAAATTCTATTGACCCTTAATAGCCACATACCAAAAATCGTGACGATCGGAGCAACGGTACTCAAGTTATCGTCGAACAAACATACAAACATACAAGCGCCCGGCCATCTCAACACGTAAACCTCACTCGCTTCGCTCGTTCGGTCGATTATAGTTACAATATTTTACATAGACTTTTTAATTTTAACAATTACTATGGAAGACATTTTAGAAAAAACATTGAAACACATTTGCGAAGGTAGGTATACGGTATTTAAAAAAAGTTTAAATTATAAATCTTTTATTAGCCATGTCATTACATTTCGCAATATTGGCAAGTCAAATTATACAGGTATAAATAATGTAAAATTAATTATAATAAAACACCGAAGAAAACAAAGTTAAATGTAAGAAAACATTTTAAAAATAGTGGGTACCTACCTACGTAGAAAGATGAGATAAATGTAGGGATTTGTACTTTTCTTTTGTATTCTGTGTATAAATATTATGCCTATTATATTTATGTTATGTTTCTGTGCTGAATAAACATAAGGCATAAATAAAGCTAAACACATTTTAACAAGTAATTTAAAAGCTATTAGATACATTTATTGTATTTTATATGTGTCTGTAGTGTCTTGAATAAACAAAAGTAGTTAAAAAAATTAATATATTTTGAAGCATAATAATATCAATTTTGCTTCAAATAAAATAAAAGCTCATATAACCATTTTAATTATGTTTTTTCTTTTTTTTATTCAACTTACGACACGTAGCAGACGTAACGCAGACATCAAATGAGTCTCTAAAATATGTGCTACGGCATACACATTTAGGGTTACAATTTAATACCAAAGTATTACAAATAACGTTTTTGTCAACGTCCTCGCAGTACTCCGAAAGACAATCTAAAGGACAAGGGTCCCATTCTTCGTTGCATCGGGTGCAGTTGACTGGGGCTGAAATTTCCATCAGTTTTAGCAGAAAGATAGTAGGTACTTTGTGCTTTACCCTATTTCAGAAACTTAGATCAAAAATGCAAAAATGTATGCTGACCATAAACGTTTGTTTCTGGTTCTGGGTGTTTTCTATGTATGTCTATGTATGTTTAAAAAAAAGTAAAATAATATTATGTAGTAGGAATATCCATTGTCTAGTAACCATAGTACAATTTTTTTTAAATTAATATTTGTAATAAAAAAGAACTGTCAATTTTTAAGGAAAAAGTAAGAAAGATCTGTCACTTTCAGATAAATGTATGAGTTTATAGTTTACATTTTTGATCTGAGATTCCGAAAAAGAGTACATATAGATAAAGAATCACTACAAAAACCCTCCTTTTTTGAGGTTGGTTCAAATACTTGTCTACTACGTTACTCTATACTTACGACATTCCGAAGACAGTATACATGTAGGATCTTCTCTGCTCAGCTTTTTATGGTTCAATTTACACGTGCAGCCAGAGAAACAAGGTGCAAAGGGATAAGTTTCGCAAATGATTACTGCTCTGCTGTCGTCGGTTGGACAATAACTGTCAGGGCAGTTGTATCTGCAGGGAACGAAGGTACCATTTGGACCGCATGGATTGCCACCTGTGCAGAGAACATTAATTAATTTAGTAGGTATAGTTTAGTTTTTACTGTGTGTTTCCGCAAAAAGCCCTATAACTGGGCCTTTTTGTGTGAGTTTCAGCCGTGGGTTTCCTCACGATGTTTTCCTTCACCGTAAGAGCGATGTTAAGAGGAGTATATACGCCAACGACCTTGAAACTGAAAATCCCTGTCGGGCTCATCGAAAATTGTTGATTATTTCATGACGGAATGTCGTAGAACTTTTTTTTGTGCACAGATTGTAGGTGACATTGTTTCCTACATTTTGGTGTAGTTTTAAGACAAGAACCTCCTATTGGTGCAAAGCCTATCCAAATTTTAGACAAAAAATGTCTGATTTGGCTAAAATGTCGATAGGCTTCAATACGTTTAGACATATTTGTATGGAAACTGCACTAAAATATCGGAAACAATGTCACCTACAATCTGTACACAAAAAAAAGTTCTACGACATTCCGTCATGAAATAATCAACAATTTTCGATACTCCCGACATGGATTTTTAGTTTTTCAGAATAGGGCCCTTAATACCGCACATAAAATTTTGTTAAACAAAAAGACATTGGTGCGCGGTCGGCCAGGATTCGAAACCACGACCTTCGTAATGAAAGTCGCGGTATCTACCACTAGACCAACACCGTTCTCGAACATTTTTGAAGATTAGTAGGTAATTCGTAAAAACTTGCTAAACGTGCTAACTTAGTTTTATTGGCGGTGGACACTAGCCAAGATATTCGACGTAAATAGATAATAAACAGAGCGAAAAGCGACTGATATGAACTTTATAATATTTTTAACAAAGATTAGAGAACAACTGAGTCTCGCGGTTTCATCCGCGTACGTTCCGATTCCGTGGGAATTTCGAAAGACACTTTCATATTGGAAGCCTACATTTTATAAAGAACACACTTTCCAAATTTCATCATCTATCAGCGGTTTAGGCTGTGCTTTAATGCATCAGTTATTTATTAACTACAAAGAATTTTATAGACATAAATCTGTAAACTAAAATGCAGATCTATAAACTTCAACAAAACTATAGATTTTAGACCAATACCAACGAGGTAAATCAACTGTATCATTTATCACATATCAATCATTTACCTTCGCACTCATCAGGTAGTATACAAATGCCGTCATCAGATAGCAAATAGCCTGCGTTGCATTCACAACCGATCGGATCACATTTCCTCTTGCAAGGCGTAGCGTTTGGTGATGAGCATGTAGAAGGGCAAGGTTGGGGACATTGTTTTATGGAGGCGTTAGGGTCGCCATTACAGCTTTGAGTTTCTGTGAAAAAATGCATAATTGTAAGTAAGTTTATATAAAAATAGATAAAACTTAGAAATATAACAATCAAATAAATTAAACTAATTTTTGGGTTTAAATGTTCAACCGGAAGGCACAGAAGACACACTTTAAAGTCCTCGTAACGTCGACCGTCGTTAAAATGCCAAAAATTATAATGAATAAAGCAATTGAAACTGAAAAATTTGGTTGAATTTTTTAAATTATCACTTGAGAAAACCGTCGAAAGATGTATAATATAACAAGCTTTAAATGTTTTGATTTCAAATCGCGTCTTCCGCTTGCCGGACATATGTCCAAACCACTGGACTATGCGACCTCTACATCGTCACCACATTCGAAAATCTATACTTTTTCCTGTTCACTATTTTCAGGTTCATCGAGCAGCACATAGGGCTAAAATAATCTGAGAACCTGTCCCGAAATAAAGAAAGCGGATTGTAATTATTAATTATTGAATACGTCAGGTAATGGAAGACCTGGAAATTGCACCTTGGAACATACTCCAACTGCTGACGAGCACTATCCTGTGGGCATACTACAATAATGTAGTAGGTAAGGGCACTTACTAGGACAGTCTTCTATCTTGATACAAGTCCCTCCACATACGTCTAGAATGTGTCCACTCTGACAGTTACAGTCAGTATTCGTTTCTGATGGCTGTATGTAATCACAGTTCGGGGGATTGGGTACAGCGCAAGTTGGTCTACAGCTTTGAGGGACATCGCAGTGATTTGCTGAAAATTGAAATAAAATCAATGTCCTAAACCGCTGTTTCCAAAAACATGGTTCTTAATCAATCTTAGTGAGCGAGTCAGCCGCGCAACTTCCAGAAGCCAAGTGGCGTGAACTAGACATGAACGGAGATTTATCACGGGAATAGGTAAGTGACAAGTGCTAAATCGCGTACTGCGCATGTATACGTATACGTAATTTAAGACAACCTTACTTGGTTTATTTGTAAAACATATTATTGTTATGTCTATACATAACAGAACTAGAAGACCAAGCATCCTATTTTATGTGTTCAGAAGTCGAGAGAATAAAATACAATAAAAAAAACCGGGCAAGTGCGACACTCGCGCACGAAGGGTTCCGTACCACTATCACATTTGGGTACGGACCCTAAAATGATTTACAACCAATTTTTAAATTTGATAGGAAAATGTGAAATATTTAGCTTCGATTCTTACTCCCATCATACGACTACAACACTCAAAAAAAAAAAGAAAAAAAAATCTTTGGCACTAAGAATTTTTAATCTGAAACTTATAAGAAACTCTTTGGTAAGTGAAGGCAGACTGGTATATTTGACAGACAGGGCGGCCATTTTGAATTCCACGATCTACTCGATTTGCCTCTGACCAATCAGAAGCGACCTCAGATTGCAATAAAATTCCCTTGTAGTTTTTGAAACACGTTTGTTGTATGGGAGCCCCTCTTAAATATTTGTTTTATTTTGTTTTTAGTATTTATTGTTGTAGCGGCAACCGAAATACATCTTCTGTGAAAATTTTAACGGTCTAGCTATTATGATTAATGAGATACAGCCTGGTGACAGACGGACGGACAGACAGACAGCGAAGTCTCAGTAATAGGGTACCGTTTTTACCCTTTGGGTACGGAACCCTAAAAACGAGTAATTTTTAGAGTGAGGGTGTGTACGTCGGTATGCGGATCTCTTCTAGGTTCTAGGTCCCCCTGTTAGGGCATAGGGCAGATACAGTATTCCTCCATCCCGCTCTCGCATCGGAGGCAGCACGCTTGATCTCGCTCCAGGAGAGGCCGATTGTGTGTTTGTTTGATGCGAATACTGGATAGTAACAAGCCACGACCAAAGCCTACACCCAAGAAACTCCTGTTAGTCGCCTTTTAAGACTAGCAGGCTAAACCGTTACATATTCTTTGAGACTAAGCTATAGAATAGGATACTCACGACATTGACACTTAGGAACACAATCACCGACTGCGTCTCTGTAATATCCTTCGCAGCACACGCATTTAGGTTGGCAATTCATAGGGTCAGGCACACAGTCGTTCTCATTCAGGAGATCCACGCAGTTTTCAGCGAGACATTCTGATGCGCAGGAGTCGAAGACTTCGTTTGGACGAGTGCAAGTTACTGTCGCTGTGGTTAAAAATTAACAGTTACAATAAAATTACTTCTGTTTTTCCGATGTTGGATTCAAATTTAATAATCGCCGATTAATACCGAAAAATGAGTTTAACTTAAATGAGACTCGAAACTTTGAACATTGAAACAATTCTAAAAGTAATAAACAAAACGCGATTAAAACCGAAAAATGAGTATAATTTCAAATTACAAAAAAAATTGTAAGATCTCTGTGGCGCGTGGGGCTTGGGGCAAATATCCGCCTACAACGGAGAAGGTTGTAGATTCCTTTCCCGCCGGGGGTAAGTAATTATTAAAACCATAAATGTTTGTTTCTGGTTCTGAGTGTATTCTATATGTATCTCATGTATGATTTTTTTTCATAAAAAGTGTTATATTTAATTGGTACCTAATATAGAAAACTAGATAGATAGATAAAAACTTTATTGCACCAAAAATTTACAAAACACATTACAAAAACAAAAACTTACAGCTAATTTTAAAATAGGTACAATGGGCGGCCTTATCGCTAAAAGCGATCTCTTCCAGGCAACCTTTGGATGGACAAGAATTGTAGGAGGGGATGGGTGGGTATAAACGCGTGAAAATAAATTAAATGGTGAGAAATATAAATAACAATTCAAGTAGGTACATAATAGATACAAATGTACGTACTAACTACGAGCTAACTACTAAACTACGAGCAGTTTTAACTGTAAAGTTCAAATAGATGTCGCTACGAAGCCTTACTCGCAAGAACACAAGGAGGTGCTTGCATTAGAATTGAATAAACATTCAAATAAATGTAAATTATTGTAAATTATCCGTCAAAGGCAGCGGGACTCTTAAATTAAGGACTCGTCATTTCACAACTCCATTCATTACCAGTACCTTCACCTTATTTAAAATAAATAAAATAGCCACTTATTCATACTCAGCATAATAAGATTATGTCTATGTTATGTTTTTTTAATTATAGAATACGATTTGACACATCTTTGTAAAGAAAAAATATCAAATACAAGGGACCAAAACGTCAGATTATGGTCTGAAATAAAAAAAACGTAACTTATTATTAAGCTGAGTTCCAAAAGCTAGGTACGTTAAGGTACGAGTTGGCAACGGGCGACATGAGGCGGCAGCGGATGACGTGTCGCGGCGACACTACTGCTTTCTATGTATTTCTATGACACTCCCTACGCTCGCTCGACGACGCGTCGCTAGCTTCGTGTCGCTGACTACGTAAGGAGTGTCATAGGAATACATAGAAACCAGTAGAGTCGCCGCGACACGTCGTCCACTGCCGCCTCATGTCGCCCGTTGCCAACTCGTACCTTCATACCTAATTATTAATTAAATTTACTCGAGCACAAGAGATTAGAGATAAAAGCTGTTGATAACAAGACAATTCAATACCTATCTATAGAATGATGAAATAGGTAGATAGCTAGGAAAGTCACCGCATTGCGACCCAATAACCACAAATTAAACTGTCAAAACGACGCCAACATACAAAAGGATGCTCTCCTTAATTAAACACCTTCATACGTTGATATTCAACGAAGATCTTATTAATTGGGTCTCTGATATCTAAGTATAAACCGAACGAAATTCTTCCGGCAAAGAAATCTACGTTAAATCTACTTGATACGTACCTATCTAGATTTTTCTTCTATTTTCGAAATACTGGATTGAAATTAAAGATATTTTTCGGTTTTAATCGCGTTGGAATCGCGTATTACTTTTGCATTGTTTCAACGCTCAACGTTTCGAGACCTTTACAGGTCCCTTATTTAGGATTGACTGAGATGTGATTTCATATCTCAGTTTCTCATATTTGGGATGGGATCCCACGTGACAGAGCCTTAGACGGTAAATAAAACAGGGAGGGACCATAACCGTTAATTCACCATGTCATATGAATTTCCGTGTAGCCCAAAGGTTAGCGCACTCGCCCGGCAAGCGAGGAACACTGGGTCTCTTTGTAAAATATTTCTAGTAAAAATGCCTTGAACAATAATAACAAAAGAAATATCAGATCGTCTAGCTGGCTTATGCACAAACAGGCCACACATTCCATTGTTTCACTGTTTTGCTTTCATACATTGAGTTCCAATTGGCCCAAAACAAAATTAGATAGTCATTTTAATGTGAAAATGCTTAGATCTTGGGACTGGTCATTTAGGTCTGCCTAAGGCCTAGGGTATTATAAAGTAGATGAACCTTTCGTAACATTTATTTAATCAAAGAAACCCGCACAACACATATCTTGTTAATGAGCCAGACATCACAAAGTACCTCATGACTGAGAAAGAGATTTAGTTGGGAAAATATTTGGTAACACGATAACGGAACTCTTTATTGTATTAAATCGGGCAAGTAATATGCCAATTAGAGATGAAAATGTAAGAGATAATTCTTTTCACAATGCTGGTTCGAATGGAAATGTTCAAACAAGCAAAATTGGGTAACGAAAGAAAGAAAATAAATGTGTGGCAAGTGAATTGCAATTGACTGCAACGCAGTAGACTGCGGGTTCAATACCAGCGGGGACAAGTATTTATGCTGACCAAAAAATCTGTCTGATCTGGTTCCTGGTGTTTTCTAATCATAAGTACGTATTTACAAAAAAAAAGTATAAATGAAAAATGTCCGTCGTCTAGAACCCACAGTACACGCCTAGTTGCTTAGTTTGGGGCTAGATTCTGTGTGTAACGTCCGATATTATTAATTACTAGCAGCGCCCCGCGGTTTCACCCACGTAAGTCCTGATCTCGCGGGAATATCGGGATATAAGGTAGCCTATGTGTTATTCTAGGTCTCCAGCTACCTATTCCAAGTTTAATCGCAATCGGCTTAGTAGTTTTTGCGTGAAGGAGTAACAAAGTCACATACATACAGACATACTTGCAAACTTTCGCGTCTATAATATTAGTAGCATGTGTTCCAGTCGGACAAGGCTTGCCAATTTTTTGGGCGACCACTGAAAGAATCTCTATAACAATATTTGTACCTTCACTTACGGTGAAGAAAAACATCGTTAGGAAACCGACATGTCCTAGGACTCACCATAGTCCGAAGGCATGGGACATTCGCCAATCCGGAGTAGGCTCCTGTGGCGTCTTACTGCCTAAGAGGAGGCCCTTGCCCAGCAGTGGGCTAATTATTTATTTATTTTTATTTATATACTTACGACAATCACAGGCTAATACACAGGTATCATCGTCATGTTTACGCCTGTAATACTCCTTGCACATGCAACCAGGCGGGCAAGGTCTGCCAGGCTTACACAGGATAACGGATAGACTGTCGTCTTCAGGACAGTATTGGCTAGGGCAACGGAAGCTGCAGTCGGAGTATGTGCCATTTTTGCCGCAGGGATTACCGCCTATAAAATTGAGGAAGATATTGATTTGGTAAATTATTTTAATGGCAACTTAGTCAAAGTTAGTTGTAGGTATGAGTAACGATCTAATTAAGTAAGTACATAATACATAATTAGCTATTAGCTA
The DNA here is from genome assembly GCA_958496205.1 of Idaea biselata. NCBI lineage: Eukaryota > Metazoa > Arthropoda > Insecta > Lepidoptera > Geometridae > Idaea > Idaea biselata. The sequence continues at coordinate 10,626,025 of OY292400.1, read as the reverse complement.
ACGTATTAATTAATCACTTAAGTAATACATCTTTTAAGAAATTGAAATGGAAAATCAAAAATCTGGATGACTCATCATCTTCTTTCAAAGTTTTCAAAGTAGATATGGCTTATTTTGAATTTTACAGGAGCGACTGCCGTCTGACCTCCCAACCCCGAAGGGAAAGTGTGCGCCAGAGCCTCGTCCGTTTATCAGCAGGTGTACCAAGCTAGCAGGTGAGGTTGGCTTGGGCCCAACGATCTTAGTGGACCCCATACACACCCCTTAGTGGTCCCCATACACACCCAAAAATCTGGACGACTCCCATTCATAAAATCACACAAAGGATCTATCCTGCAGAAAGAAATCTTTAGTTCATCTAAAAGAAATCTAAAATGTATAAATTAAACGAAGACACCCCACTATAATATTTATACATAATCCCCCTCACCTATAAACGCTGATTAACATTTGCGTAAACTATGTATCGTTTGTCTTTTACTGTGAAATGAAGATTCAATGTTGACAGACAAAGACAAACGTGACATAACTAAGTCATCTGTTAATCATCGTCTATAAGTAAGGGGGACGTGCGTTAGTTCATGTACACTTTTAGTTTCACTTTTTACTTCAATTCTAAGAACGAAATAATGACAGATTTTCTTCTAGAATTATCGTTGGTTTTATCGTTCGTAGAATTAAAAGGATCGTCTCCATTCTCTTTCTCCATACAAACGTAGTTTAAATTTTCCTTCCTGGATAAAGACATTAGAGCAAATATGTTTATGCCATAAAATGTATATCTGTCATGACTATGCATCTACCTTTTTATTTTTTTCATTTTATTATTTTAATTAGAAAAAAAAAAGGTAGATGCATTGTCATAGTCATGACAGATATAGGTTTTATGGCATAAACGTATTTGCTCTAATGTCTTTATCCAGGGAGGAAAATTTAAACTACGTTTGTATGGAGAAAGAGAATGGTTTATGCCAGTCAAACAAAATTCACAAAGAAAAGAAAGATGTTCCTTTACTTACATTTACAGTCATCAGGTAAGATACATTTTCCTTTTTTCTCGGACAATATTAAGCCTGGTTTACACTGACAGCCGACTGCTTTACATTTCTGCCCGCATGAACTGGCGTTTGGGGAGTCGCAAGTTGAAGGGCAGGGCCAAGGACAAGCCGTTACTACTGCGTTGGGGTCGCCCTTACAACCGTCTGGGAAATATAACTTCTGTGAGAATTTATCTCTGAATATATCAGCGCAAGTAGAAAAGGGAAAGTAAATGGTGACTGCAGGTTTTTTTTGTTTGATGATCTTTATGGCGCTGTAGGCGAGTATCCGCTTGCAGAGAAGGTTGCTTCGGTTCTCGCTTTGAAACTTTATTTTATTTTATGATGAGTATTTGTTTCTGGTTCTAGGTGTTTTTTTTTACCCCCGATGGAAAAACAGGGGTGTGATGAATTTGAGGTGTCTGACTCTGTGTCTGTTATGTATGTGTTTACAAAAGAAAGGAAAATTAAAGTATTATAACCGTTGTCTAGTCAAAATTTAAGTACTACTTAACAACTAAGCACCTCGCTCAAATTCAAAAAATCTGCTTAATTATTTTAGTACACCTCAAAATTTACAGTTAAAATTTCTGTATTCGGCTGTAAGGGGTTTTAAAAATAATTCAAGAATATTTTAAGTTTATTGGCTAACTTTGGGCGTTTAAAATAAATATCGAACAACATTCCGATATAAAAACTCAGTAGGTATTTCGAATAGATAACCCGATAGTTTTTACAGACTCCTAGTTCGAAACTCGACAAACTTTTCGTTAGTTCGTGAACTGTAATTGTTTCAGATATACCTAGGTACTTGTATTAAAGCTGTGAATACTTTTCGACTATACCTACATTTATAAATTTGAGATATATTTTTGTTTTGTTTTGCAATCCGATAGAAGGTATGTTTATATACCAAATTAAGGTGAAGTCTAGCGTAGGTAGTTATTATTATATTAAGAACTAAAATTTAATCCTTGACTTCAGACAATTAAATAAATTTTCCATATCATTAGATCAAATATTTTTACGGCATAAATCTGCCATGGTTTTCTTCATTTTCTAATTAGAAAAGAAATAGAATTCTGAAAAATTAAAAAAAGGAAAAAAAACAAACGTAGGGGCATGGTTATGGCTGATATAAGACTTATGGATGGCATAAACATTTTTTTTCTAATATCTTTATCCAGGGAGGAAACAGTAGACTACTTTGTAAAATTTGAATGGACAAAAGAGTAGGTAGACTGTCCCCTTAAAACTGGAAAATAAATAACGGAAAATCGTACATCGCGAAACAAGAAAAGTCAAAGCTAATGTTTACGAACATAATGAAATGAAATAACTTACCAGGGCAGTGTTCAATTTCGATACAATTTCCGTTTACATCAGATAAGATGTACCCCTCTTTACATTTGCAGCCGTCTACATTTACTTTCGGCACTTCCACTGTAGGGCAGTTCTCAGGAGTAGGATTCGAGCAGGTTGGTCTACATTCTTCACAAATATCACATCCTGGTTCTAAAATAAGGATTAATTCGTTTTGAAGTTATTAAATTATTATTATTTAATTTAATTTCTTGTAATGTTTGTATTAGTTTTTAGTTTATTGAATCATTCTTGTCACAGATTGTAAAGCAAAATGTAATAGTTATTAAAGAGGAAATTAAGGTTAACTAACTATATTTATAAACTTGCAAAAGTATACCTACTCGTACCTACAGATTTTCATTGACACAAGACTCCACAATAATAAATAAGTTTAGAAGTAAATAGTGTTACTGCCGACTGAGACTTTTCATTTAAAAGTAAGAGGTAAAATTTTATTTAAAGTTGAGGTAAGTAGTAATTAAGCACTAGGTAGGTGAGGCGTTTGATCTACCTAATATTCAAGGAAAAACTTAGGCACAAACGTTCATAGAACACAGGGTAAAATTTCGTGGAAATTCGGTCCAGACAATTTCATTAATAAAATGTTTGTGACCCGAATCCCAGGACTTCAAATGTAAAACTTAAAAGGACCTTACCTTGTTGTATAAAGCTGTGAATTTTTTTGACTACGTAAATTAAAAAAAAAACAATCATCTACATATATGAAAGCGAAATAAATATTAAAATAATAAGAGCAGGTTTGACGTCGAATGCAAATTGTCATTGTAAAAAAAGTATAAAAATGAAAAACTCACCAGGGCAGTCTATAATTTCGATACAATTTCCATTGACATGAGATAAGAGGTATCCCTTCTTACATTTGCACCCGTCTACATTTACTATCGGTATGTCCACTAAAGGGCAGTTCTGAGGAGTAGGATTCGAGCAGGTTCGTCTACATTCTTCACAGACGTCACATTCTGGTCCTAAAATATCGAAGAACGGGTTTTTGACAATAAAAAAAAAATAGCCACAAAAGTTCACAGAACTCAGGTAATGTTTGGTGGAAATTCGGGTTGAGAGAATTTCATAAATAAAAAGGATTTGACCCTAATCTCGGGACTTCAAATGTAAAACTTAAGAGGCCCCACCTACTACCTACTTGATATAAAGCTGTGAATTATTTTTTACTACTAAAAATATTTTTTATTTATAATCCGATAAAATAAAAACATAAACATTATCCTAAAACGAGCAGGTTCGAAGTCGACTGGAAACGGAATTTTGAAAAACAATAAAAAAAAACAATATAGTATTATATTGAAAAACTCACCAGGGCAGTCTATAATTTCGATACAAGTTCCATTGACATGAGATAAAAGGTATCCCTTCTTACATTTGCACCCGTCTACATTTACTATCGGTATGTCCACTAAAGGGCAGTTCTGAGGAGTAGGATTCGAGCAGGTTCGTCTACATTCTTCACAGACGTCACATTCTGGTCCTAAAATATCGAATAACTGGTTTTGAGGTTTTTGACAATAAAAAAAAATAGGCACAAAAGTTCACAGAACTCAGGTAATGTTTGGTGGAAATTCTGGTTGAGAGAATTTCATAAATAAAAAGGATTTGACCCTAATCTCGGGACTTCAAATGTAAAACTTAAGAGGCCCTTACCTACTTGATATAAAGCTGTGAATTATTTTTGACTACGTAAATAAAAAAAACTTTTGTTTACAATCCGATAAAACTAAAAATAAAACAATCAAAAAATCCAATATATTATGTATTGAAAAACTCACCAGGGCAGTCTATAATTTCGACACAGTTTCCATTGACATGAGATAAGAGGTATCCCTTCTTACATTTGCACCCGTCTACATTTACTATCGGTATGTCTACTAAAGGACAGTCTTGAGGAGTAGGATTCGAGCAGGTCCGTCTACATTCTTCACAGACGTCACATTCTGGCCCTAAAATAATAAAGAACTAATTTTAAGGGGGTTTATGAAGAAAATAAACTAGAAATAAAATATGGGATCTACCCCACGATTCCAAATACGCAGAGCACAGGGTAAAATTTAGTGGAAATTCGGTTCGAGCGAATTTCATGAATAAAAAGGATGTCACTATAATCTCAGGACTTCAAAAATCCGACAAATTAAAATACCAAGCAAAAATAATAAATATAATAATAAGAGCGGGGTCGACTGGAAACTGAATTTTTAAAATCTTCGGAAAAATAATGAATAACTCACCAGGGCAGTCTATAATTTCGATACAAGTTCCATTGACATGAGATAAGAGGTATCCCTTCTTACATTTGCACCCGTCTACATTTACTATCGGTATGTCTACTAAAGGGCAGTCTTGAGGAGTAGGATTCGAGCAGGTTCGTCTACATTCTTCACAGACGTCACATTCTGGTCCTAATATAAGGAAAAACTAGTTTTGAGGTTTTTGACAATCAAAAATAAAAAATAGGCACAAAAGTTCACAGAACTCAGGTAATTTTTGGTGGAAATTCGGGTCTAGAGAATTTCATAAATAAAAAAAGTATGTGACCCTCATCCCAGGACTTCAAATGTAAAACTTAAGAGGCCCTACCTACTTGATGTAAAGCTGTGAATGATTTTTGACTACTTAAATAAAAAAACTTTTTGTTTATAATCCGATAAAATAAAAACATAAATAATATGCCTAGAAAGAGCAGGTTCGAAGTCGACTGGAAACGGAATTTTGAAAAACAATAAAAAAAACAATAATTATATATTGAAAAACTCACCAGGGCAGTCTATGATTTCGATACAATTTCCATTGACATGAGATAAGAGGTATCCCTTCTTACATTTGCACCCGTCTACATTTACTATCGGTATGTCCACTAAAGGGCAGTTCTGAGGAGTAGGATTCGAGCAGGTTCGTCTACATTCTTCACAGACGTCACATTCTGGTCCTAAAAGAACGAATAACTGGTTTTGAGGTTTTGAAAAGAAAATTAAGAGGGTTCATTCCATTCTCTTTCTCCATACAAACGTAGTTTACGTTTTCCTCCCTGGATAAAGACATTAGAGCAAATATGTTTATGCCATAAAACCTATATCTGTCATGTCTTGTTAATGTACGAACCTTTTTTTTTTATAATAAAAAATAAAAAAAATAAAAAATGAAAAAAATAATTCGGAAGATGAATAGTCATGCCAGATATAAGTTTTATGGCATAAACATATTTGCTCTAATGTCTTTATCCAGGGAGGAAACTACGTTTGTATGGAGAAAGAGAATGGAATAAACGCACTTAAGCAAAATCAACTTGAAGTGAAACTCATTTTTCCGGTTCTAATCGCTTTGCTTTTATTATAATAAGCATTTTGTCAACGCCCTCAATTTCCAAGTCTGTTCAGACCTCTTGCTCACGGGTGGACTGAAATTCAACTTTAAAGAAGGATATAAAATAATGAAAAACTCACCAGGGCAGTCTATAATTTCGATACAATTTCCATTGACATGAGATAAGAGGTATCCCTTCTTACATTTGCACCCGTCTACATTTACTATCGGTATGTCCACTAAAGGGCAGTTCTGAGGAGTAGGATTCGAGCAGGTTCGTCTACATTCTTCACAGACGTCACATTCTGGTTCTAAAATAAAAAAAACTAGTTTTGAAGCTTTTAAAATAAAGTTGAGGAAAATCAATATGAAATTAAACTCATTTCTCCGGTTTTAATCGCCTAGATTTCCTTATGTTAAGCATTTTATCAACACCCTCTATTTCAAAGTCTTTCCAGACCTCTTGTGAGCGAGAGACTGAAAATCAACTTCAAAAAAGGAACCACTCGTACGTACCTACGAATTTTCAATAACACAAAAGTCCCCACGATAAGAAATTAGTTTTGAAGTAGATGGCGTTACTGCCGACTGAGACTTTTAATTCAAAATGGAGAGGAAAGTTTTAATTTAAAGTTGAAGTAAGTAGTAATTAGGCACTAGGTAGGTGAGGCGTTTAATCTACCTAATATTCAAGGAAAAACTTAGGCACAAAAGTTTACAGAACACAGGGTAAAATTTCGTGGAAATTCGGGTCGAGAGAATTTCATGAATAGAAAGGATGGGACCCTAATCTCAGGACTTCAAATGTAAAACTTAAGAGGCCTCTTCACGACTAACGCCAGTTTTTTAGCAATAAAAACAAAATTAGTCCCAATAAACTTTTTAAACTAACACGATTGGAACTCATAATTTTATATTTTCCCGGGTCTTAATCGCGTGATTTTTACTTTTTAATTCTCTTACCTCGACGTTTCGACCATGTTGCAACGGTCTTGGTCGCGAGGGGACTGGAGCTGCGGCGGGTGTCGTCCTCTATTTATAGCCGTCGTGTACCGGCTATTGTTGAAACTTGTGGGTAGGTGGACTACCCACATTTTGATGGTGAGGTACCCACATTTTTAAAGTTCGCTATAGTCTAAGGGCGGCGACACACTACACTCACAACATCCGAAGTTTTTTGCCGAGATCTATCGCGACACATACACATTTTAATTACCGGATTCCACGTAGACGAGAGCCTGTAACCACTTTCCCGGTTGAAATTGTGATTTTTTTTAATCTCGACCGCTTCACGAACTATCCTTGGATAGTAATGACGTTCTGTGGAAAGGATTCGAGGCGCGTGCAACTCAATCCAGTGGTTTGATCCTGATAATAAAAGATGCTCAGCTATCGCCGATTTCTCCACCTGGTGATTCTTGACCGCAGCTATGTGTTCTTTCACTCGTTCCGCGATGGTCCGCTTCGTTTGTCCGATGTACGAACTACCACAGCTGCACTCCACTTTATACACCCCCGGTGTTTGATAGGGGATGTTATCCTTCGGTGTACCCAATTGCTGTGACATTTTTGTCATAGGGGAGTAAACGGTTTTAATGGAGTATGTCTTCAATATGGTACCTATCTTATCCGTTACCCCCTTGACATACGGTAAAAATGCCGGCTGTCTAGGTACATCCGGTGGTTTTTCCCTTTTACTTCGGAGAGGTCGTATACCCCTAGCGTCGTTTCCATTCTTCTCCTTCTTAAAAATTAGTCCTCTCTTCTGCATACTATAAAGGTGAGTAACGACTGGAGCATTTTCTCAAGCATTTCTATGTAATGTAACGTAACGTTTATTTACAATATTTTTTTACATACCTACATTTATCTTTTCTTAGATCTTCTAGTCACAAATTGTTTTAAGCCCATTTTACCGTCGAGGAATAATATTAATATTAATTACATGGCGTTACTTTATGTAAGTTTATGTAAGAATAAATTTTTGCACTATATCACGTTTTAATTAAATTGATGACTTGTCGGGAGTTTTTTGCTATTAACGTAAAACGTCGGACCAAAGTTGTAATCCTCAAGTAAATCGTAAAGTGCCATCTTAATTTGACACACCTCCAAGTTTTTTTCGTGTTATCCCACTTGTAAAGAGTTTTGTGGGTGTTAAGAAGACTGGAGCACGCCTTTTGTAATTGCTTGCTTAGTTGTGTTTATTTTTAAGATTTTTCCAAGACAGCGCTTGGAAACAATGTCGATTACAATCCATACACAAAGAAAAGTTCAACAACATTCCGTCATGAAATAATCAACAATTTTCGATGAACCCGACATGAATTTTCAGCTTAGCAGCTATAGGGCTCTTAAAAATCTGGACCCTTGGATCCCTAAACTTTAAACCGATAGTGGTATTTTTATCTACCTAAAAAAATGTAGATAGGTACAAAATAGAAAAATAAAGTAGAAAATATTTTAAACGAAAAATACTTGTACAAAAACACAATGCATGGTTGATGCTGAGCGGGATGTGTTTTTGCAGAAGTAGGTATTATTCTTTTAAAATCTTCTATGAAATCCCAGTGCAGGCTTTAGCACTTAAAATAAAAATAGAACAGAAAAAAGTGTTTTTAAAAATAGGTCACAGGTTTCACTACGAGCTTCAATCATAAAAAAAATCTTGATTTTAAACACACATTTCTATACTTGATGGCTTTACTCACAGTAAAGCTGGCGTCGTGAAACCCCACTGGAGGAAGATTCTGATTTTTATTGCATACAAAAGCATTTTCTATTGTTCATTAATCCTTTCCTAATCTCTATATGTGTTGGTTGATGCATTGAAATATGGTCTATTAAACTTCATTTTCGAACTAGCTGTGTCCCGCGGTTTTACCCTCATAAATCCCGATCCCGTAGGAATTTCCAAAATCTTCCTTTTCGGAAATTTTCATCGCTCAAAGAAAACCGCTCACCAACTCTCTACTATCAGTGGGTTAGGCTATGCGTTGGTCAGTCCGTTAGGACAAAGACTTTTAAAGATATATACTCAATTTATACTAGCGCAGAGTCAAACCGTCAATCTAAAACTGAACACTACAAATTCAACCTTATCTCCATAGTGCAATGCTCATATTACTTCATATAATTAAAAAGACGCGCGCGCGCATTCTCGCGAATCCGCACGTTCCCACTAGCGATCCTACGCGTCATCATCTGGAAATCGCCTGCGCCGTTGTAGGTGTGTTGTTGTATTCTTGCGAATACGCGTGCATTCGTACAGCTTCGCTTTCATCATCATCATTTCAGCTGTAAGAAGTCCACTGCTGGACATAAGCCTCCCTCATAGATTTCCAGATGCTTCGGTCATAAGTGGCCTGCATCCATCGTGAACCCGCGGCCTTAACTAAGTCGTCCGTCCATCTCGTTGGTGGACGTCCAACGCTGCGCTTTCCGATCCGCGGTCTCCATTCGAGAACTTTTCGGCCCCAACGACCATCTGCTCTCCGTGCTTCGCTTTAGTTGCGAAGAATTTGACGCTCCGATGCGCTTCGACTCTGCGTTAGTATAAATTGACCCTTATATACTTCTTACCTATAAAGCATTGCTCGCTAGGTATACAGACTCCGTGTTTATTCCTCAAGTATCCATCGATACAATCACAGCCCATTTCACAAGTTTGGCACTCACAGTTGTAAGTTGTGAATATACTGTCACACGTTTGTGGTGGGCATTTTATTCTGCAACGCGATGGTACTTCAAACTCACCACAAGCGAGAGCTGGAAAATATAATCCTATCAAAAAATACATGTAATACAAAGGCAAGTCTCACAATGCAATCCCTTTAAGCCAAGTCAGTTATTTAGTTAGTTTCTATGAAATCACCTGTTTAATAAACTGTAATAAAAAAAATTGTAATTCACTACCTTTCAACATTAATAACAGTGACCGTATCAATATTAGGTATCTTTATTTTTATAAAAATACTAGCTGACCCGGCAAACGTTGTTTTGTCTTATAAATTATAGATTGTAGCCGATTCTCAGACCTACTGAATACGCATATAAAATTTGGTAAAAATCGGTTAAGCCGTTTCGAAGGAGTACGGTAACTAACATTGTGACATGGAAATTTTATATATTAGAATAATTATAATGACTGACTAATGGTTATTGTACTCTTTTATTCTACTAACGCCAAACATACTCACTTGCGATTGCCTCATTTGCCTCATTGGTGTGGCTCATCTAGTGTTAGAGTTGTTCAGGTCAACCTAAGACTTCTTACTTGACCTAACGACTGCTATCCGAGATAATAACCGCGACCAACTGCTTAACGTACCTTCCGAAGCACGAAGGAGCTCGAGAAAGTGATTTTTTGCTACACAAATTATTAACCACCCATTCAAGTAATGACGGCACCAAGCGCTGCTTAAGAGGATAGTCTCCATTATCTTTCTCCATACAAACGTAGTTTACATATTCCTCCCTGGATAAAGACATTAGAGCAAATATGTTTATGCCATAAAACTTATATCTGTCATGACTATGCATCTACCTTTTTATTTTTTTCGTTTTATTATTTTTTATTATAATTATAATTAGAAAAAAAAATAAAAAAAAATAAAAAGGTAGATGCATTGTCATGACAGATATAGGTTTTATGGCATAAACATATTTGCTCTAATGTCTTTATCCAGGGAGGAAAATTTAAACTACGTTTGTATGGAGAAAGAGAATGGAGACTATCCTCTTAACCACACATTCAAGTAATGACGGCACCAAGCGCTGCTTAAGGCAGGTGCAGGCAGGTGCATCAGGTGCAGGTCAATGAGCTCCTCAATTAATTATCATAAAGATAAAGATGCCTAATATTAATACGGCGACTATAAAAAAGAAAAAGCTAATGCGTTTTTCTTTACCGACTCCGATTCCAGATTTACACAGTTGATATCGAATAACGCAAGTTGTTAGCTTAAAAGTAAATTAAGTGTAGGTAGGAAGGTGTAAAAGTCAATGACTTACGAGGCGGACATTCATCATTTAAAATGCAAATCCCGCTGGCATTTCTCAAGTAATTCGGTAGGCAATCGCACCCTCTCTCGCAGTCAGGATTACTTGGGCATAAGTATTCGGTGTACGAGATCTCGCAAGATTGCGGGGGGCAGGTTGTCTTGCATTCTACTGCGGTTTCGTTGCAGCTGCACTGCAATGGTTCTGAGGAATAATATAACATAGGTAACTTAATTTAAATATACAATTAGAAAATGTATGTAGGGAATTTTATTTTGTTATTACAACCGAAGTTCGAAGCTAAGTTTTTTTTTTTGGCACGTTCGGGCATAAACCAAGTTGGGCGTAAAATTTAATTTTCTTTTTCTAATTTTCCGCAAAAATAAACAAGATGAACAAACAAAATTTTTGAAAAAAAAAATTGTAATATTACGCTTACCTATCTCGGATATTTATTTTCACCTGCGTATACCGTAGTTTTAGATTTGAAAACATCCACGGTGACGACCTCTGTGGCGCGTCGTGCGAAAGCGCGACTGCAATGCAGGAGGTTGCGGGTTCGATTCCCGCCGGGTGCAAGTATTTATGCTTATAAAATAAATATTTGTGTCTGGTCTGGGTGTCCCTCTATGTATAATATGTATGTATTTACAAAAGAAAAATAAATATAAGTATTATATCCGTTGTCTAGTCACCGTAACACAAGCTTAGTCGCTTACCACGGGGCTAGATGGCGCTGTGTGTTGTTCGCAGAATTTATTTATTTATTTATTTATTTAAACACCAAATATTAGGGTAGAAGTAATTCTACGAAATAATCGCCAATATGTAGATTTCAATGAATCCAAATATTGGCGATTATTTCGTTCATTCATTCATCCATAAAACCTAAGATGGGTTTGAAGCCTAAATAAGGATAAAGCTACTTTAAGCCAATGTTATAGGGTGGCATAATGCAATGGTTATATTTTATTTTTAAATTTGGACAACACCAAAAAACAGTTGTTGTTTGGCGGCCTGATGGTGTTGTCCTCGTCTCACTTGATGAGAAGTGACGATGAAGTCGACGGTAAAACAATTTAACATGCTTCCTACAAGAAACCTCCATAAAACCTAAGATAAACTCTAGATTCTAGATTTCAAGACTCCAAGGTTGTATCTGTTCCCCATAAATATGTTTCGATTTCATAACAAAATCTTATCTTATATTTTTACGTCAGATACATAAAATTAAAATCCTTGATTTTCATTAGTATCATCTTACAAAACGAGTTTGACTAAGAAAAACAGAAAATACTGAGCCGTATTTTCGAGAATAGGTTATCTGTACTATACCTATACTTACGAGTATATTTTAAAGAGTTAACGTTGGTAACAATAATGTATGTATGTATATTTTTTCCTGGTAATCTCTGAAACTGCTGAACCGAATTCAAAATTCTTTCATCAATAGAAAGCTACATTATCGAGAAGTAACATTGGCTACTTTTGGTCCCTATATTCCCACGGGATCGGGACCTACGCGCGTGAAACGCGGGAATCTGCTTGTATTAAATATTTGCCGACCTCTAAAGCGGTTTGCGTATACCCAACTGCAACGCTGAATGTTGCGAGTTCGATTCCCGTTCGTAAATACTTGTACAGTGCTATTAATAAACTCCTACTAAGGTTGTATTTGCTAGATATGTTTTGTTTCCGTATAATAAGTTAGGAAGTTCTTGTCACGTAAAAGAAAGACAAGGTATTGCTGGTACGAAGTTAGTATACGTTGATGAATAAGACAGTTGGTTAATAGGAGGTTTTCTTCTCTCTGATGATCTACATTAGACTAAGAATTGCAAGTATATTCTGATCCTAGTGTAGGTACCTAATAATCGGGAAACATACATAAAAAAAAAATCCCGACGAATTGAGAACCTCCTGCTTTTTTCCGATCTTCACCATTTTTTTATGGGACCAACTGTGATATATCTCCTTTCAAACAAAAAAAGAATTATCCAAATCGGTCCAGGCATCTTTGAGTAATCTGGGACCATTCATAAAAAAAAAAATATATCCCGACGAATTGAGAACCTCCTGCTTTTTTCCGATCTTCACCAATTTTTTATGGGACCAACTGTGATATATCTCCTTTCAAACAAAAAAAGAATTATCCAAATCGGTCCAGGCATCTTTGAGTAATCTGGGACCATTCATAAAAAAAAAAAAAAAATCCCGACGAATTGAGAACCTCCTGCTTTTTTCCGATCTTCACCAATTTTTTATGGGACCAACTGTGATATATCTCCTTTCAAACAAAAAAAGAATTATCCAAATCGGTCCAGGCATCTTTGAGTAATCTGGGACCATTCATAAAAAAAAAATATCCCGACGAATTGAGAACCTCCTGCTTTTTTCCGATCTTCACCAATTTTTTATGGGACCAACTGTGATATATCTCCTTTCAAACAAAAAAAGAATTATCCAAATCGGTCCAGGCATCTTTGAGTAATCTGGGACCATTCATAAAAAAAATAAATATATCCCGACGAATTGAGAACCTCCTCCTTTTTTTGGAAGTCGGTTAAAAATAGAGTCTAAAAATAAAAATAGTAGGTACCTAATAGAAAGTAGTTTTATCCGCAATACAAATCTTTCGTTTGGAATCTTTTGGTTGAATTTACCACTAAGCCTGTTCTGTTCTATCCCTCAAAACTTTCATCTCAACACTTCAAAGTGACTTAAAGTAAGCTTCGTGTTCTTAGGAGCGCCTGCAGACGAAAGATTTTTTTGTCTGCCGATTCTTATATAAGTAACTAAAATCTCTTAAGATTGGTCACGTGACTCTCTATACAGTATTAAAAGCTTTTTTGTAGACTTTTAATACTGAACACATAAATAGTATCTAATATATTTGAAAGCATTAGCTACGCTCGCCGATTTCACCCGTTTGTAAGTCTTGATCTTAAAATTCATGCCTTCTGCTATCTGCATACCAAATTATATAGCAATCGGTTTAGTTGTTTTTGCATGAAGGATTATCAAACACACAAACGTTCACATTTATAATATTAGTAGGTTTTGTAAACTAAAATTATAAGGAGGGAAAGTTTGGATGTTGGTAATCAATAAATAATTTTATTTTTTATCCTGAGTTTATATTGGATACATCGTCAAGTAGGTATTTGCAGTTTCGCTTTCATACTGTAGTTAACAAATAAAATACTTTTGTTCTTCTTAAATTCAATAATCCCAGCGGGACTTGAATTCTAGCCAGCTACTATTTTCTAGCCAGGAGCCGATTCAAACTGATTTTAGACTATCGGACGATATAAAGTATCCCGTCCCCAGTATCCCAAAAGACTTGCTCCCACTTTTCAATCGCGAATCCGCTTAGGTGTTCGGACAAAGAAATCCAATATAGGTACTTGGTAGGTACTTATCAGTCCAAAATTCTTTTACCGAAATCTCTTTCCAATTGAAAAGCAAGATTTACTTAATTAAATAAAGGTGCCTTTCATATAATTAAAATGTTTCGTTTCGCAAGTTCTATTCGCTTGGCTCCAATTAAGCCAGGTTACCTTTTAACTTATAGATTGAGGAACAATTTTGACTAAGATACTATCCAAAATGCATCTGTAATTGAATGATTTTATGTTAATAATATTTTGACTGTTTCTAATAACTTATATTTTAAATATTGAGATTTTGTGTGTTTGAAAGAATAAGGCAAATTAATACGGGATGTTAGAGTTTATGGGATTCTTGTAATTTATCTGCAATGTCTCGGACAGCCTTCATGTCCGAGACATTGCAGATATATTGCAAGAATGTCGCTTACGGTCACATTCTACGAAAACCGGCTAGTTACTCTAACACTCTATATGGTAACTCTATCTCATCTAGTACCAAGATAAAGGCGGGCCCAGGTGGAGTCGTGGCCGATAGTCAATTTTCTCACCATAAATCTCATTTTGATAGCATCGCCGAGAATGGCATCCCGGACTAATAAATTAACTCTGAAAATTTACTAAACACATTGCTAGTAATATTCGAATATCTAACACGAAAGTCCTTGAATCATAAATATGGTCCATTTTATCTTAAAACGTTCCCTAGAATTAAGTGTTACTCACCTATTACCATATTTCGCATTAACGTAAAATCTCCTAATGTTGCCTACATGCCTTCATATTTTTTCTGTAGAAACAACCGTACCTATCTCTTACTTAGTTCCGTTATTTATGGTTTGTCCTGGATTTCAGAGGTTTCTGTCCTTGGATATGTTTCCTTTATTAGTACGAGTAGGTACCTAAAGATTTATTAAAAAATATTGTATTTTAAATGGATTACTTTGTAACGTGTATTTTCATGTATGTTAACTGCTTAACCACGATAAATGTAGACTAATTAAGAGGATAGTCTCCATTATCTTTCTCCATACAAAGGTAGTTTAAATTTTCCTCCCTGGATAAAGACATTTATTATTTTTTTATTTTTTATTATTACTTTAATTAGAAAATAAAAAAAAATAAAAAGGTAGATGCATAGTCATGACAGATATAAGTTTTATGGCATAAACATATTTGCTCTAATGTCTTTATCCAGGGAGGAATATTTAAACTACGTTTGTATGCAGAAAGATAATGGAGACTATCCTCTAAAGCTTATTATTTTTATTGACACCAGTGTTTGTTTTTTACTTTTAGTGATTTTAACGAGTTCCCTCGAAGCGAAGACTATTCTACACACCTGGTATAGGTAAAGTATAGATAGTAGCTATAGATAGGAATAAAAACGATTCAGACCCTGAATCAGCATTATTAAATTTTGTTCGTGTCTGCTCTACCAGAGAGACTACTAACATTCGTTACTAGTTTAGTTATTCCATTCTTTTTAGGGTTCCGTACCAAAGGGATGAAAACCTGATTGTCACTGATAGCTAGTAGG
Organism: Idaea biselata; assembly: GCA_958496205.1. Lineage (NCBI taxonomy): Eukaryota > Metazoa > Arthropoda > Insecta > Lepidoptera > Geometridae > Idaea > Idaea biselata. The sequence continues at coordinate 10,610,363 of OY292400.1, read as the reverse complement.
TATAAGAAGCAATTTTCACAGATGATGTACCTATTTCTGTTGCCGCTATTACAACAAAGCCTACAAATAAAATAAAACAAATATTTGTGAGGGCTCCCATACAAGAAACGTAATTTTTCCAAGTGAAACTCAACGTAAGCGCGATTTATTTTTATCACTGGCGCCATCTAGTGATAAACTAGCGTCAGTATCAGTGAGTCGTTGCGACAACTTTCGCTTTGGACCAAGTGTTTATTTAGGGTTCAGTACCCAATTTTAATAATAAAAATGAAAATAAACCACTTACCACAGTGCGCTTTAGGCACGCAGATGTCCGAATCGTTCCTATAGTAGTCCGGTTTACAGATACACTGCGGCCTACAGTAGTGGTATCTTACATCACAACATCTTTCATGGCCGATATCACTGCACCGTTCGTGCAGGCAAGCAGGGGGACATCTTGAGAACACTTCGTTAGGGCGAGTGCACTCGATGCATGCTAAAATGTAAAGAATAATATTAGTGAAGTAGTACCTATATTGTACAAAAGTATACCCCTTGCTTATAAAATGCTTATAAACGATGATTAACAGGTGAGTTAGTTATGTAACGTTCATTTATGTGATTTATTAGCATTTTCTATACTTTCGCAAAATTTATACTACTGTAACATTCCATACATTTTGTAGCACATAATATAAAAATTAAAACACCTCGCATTTAGTAGCAAATCATACACTTTTTATTTTGTATTACGAATCATTAGCGGTTTATTTACTATTCTAGCTCACTTTAGTATCAGTATGATAATATTTACTATTGTACAGTCACTTATGTCTGTCAAAACATCAAGTCACAGTAAAAGACAAACGATAGAAACCTACATTTCTAATACACTAATATTATAAAGAGGAAAGATTTGTATTTGTGTGTGTGTGTTTGTAACGAACAAACTCAAAAACTACTGTACCGATTTCAAAAATTCTTTCACCAATAGAAAGCTACATTATCAAGGAGTAACATAGGCTACGTTTAATCCCGATATTCCCACGGGATCGGGATTTGCCTACCGGCGAAACCGCGGGACGCAGCTACTCGTTTATAAGTAAGGGGGATAGTTTGGAGAGTGTGTTCTTTGTGGTGTGTAGGGATCCACTACGAAAAGATTTTTGGAAAATCTGTTTTTCGGAATCGGGACTTACGCGGTTTATGAATTTTATAATAAAATTCTAGAGTGTAGGAAAGGTATGCAAGGCTGGCACCACAGAACTCTGGTGGTGGGTCCCGGGGCGGTTTGGGCGGTGTTGGGCGGGTTGTGTGTTTGTGGATGAGATAGTGTTTAAGTATTTTTTTTTTTTTTTTATGTTTATTATTTTGTATATTATAACTTATTTGAACAGATAGACAGAGAGACAGAGTTACTTTCGCTCTTGTAATGCTAGTAAGGATTATTATAGTAAGTATAGATTATTGCTCCAGTTCCTCTTTTCTTCAATAATATTATATATGCGACAATGTAAATCACATGATTACTGCAAAAAAAAAATATACAAAAAAAAACCCCATGAGTTTCTTGTGTCTTCTTCTCATGTCATGGAGGTCGCGATCCGAAGACATAGTAGAGTAGATTAAATAAAAAAACAATGACATGTCAAAGAGATATCTTGCTAATATCCGAATGAATAAACGTACTTTGATTTTTGATTTTTTTTTTTTTTAAACCACGGGACGCTGACGCGGGAGTATTTTATATAAGTATTTATAATTTCAGTATTACAGTGCTAGGTACCTAAGTCTTGCCCATTTGGAATCGACTTTTTTAAAGCCGAACCTTCTCAATTAAGCGTTACCAATAACCCACTTTTTAAATAAACTACTACTAGGTACATACTTTAATTAAATAAATTATCTACCTACACTGAATGTCTTATCAGCTTCAGTACCTAAGTAATGACGAAAACGAAATTGTAATAAAATGCAAAAGCAATTTAAAATGCAATATAATGCAATTTATGACAAACAAGTTAAATTACTAACAAATTATTTTTAATATTTTATTTGTTTTAATTTCTTTACATTTTGTAATATATTTTTTTTATTGTAGAGTAGTTTATTTACGCTGGAAAAATGAAAAAATGTTTCTCCGTTTTACTTCGTTTCGAATGATTTTTTTGGAAAACCTTGTGGTGGGGAAAATCTTAATCCGAATAATATCCATATTATCGTAGAAAACTAAATTTTTCATAATTTATTTTGGTATTAAGTTTGTATGGAAATGGTAACAGTCGCCGCGTTCTTATTAGCGCACTTAATTTTTTCTTAAAGAAAAAGACATTGGTGCGCTATCGGCCAGGATTCGAAACCACGACTTTCGGAAAGAAAGTCGCGGTATCTACTACTACACCATCACCGCTCCTAATTACATCCTTACGCAACACATTCGTATCATGTAAACTTATCAAGAAGTGAACTTCGGAAATAAGTAATTAAATATCTCTTTGTATTTATCTCAATTAGACAAATGTAATGAAAGTATGGGCTTCGAGTAGGCACCAGTAATTAACGAAATGGGGAGCTTTCACTTTGAAATTAGCTTAAATGAATGTCAGCTTTCGTGAAAGTTACATTTTCATAGCTTATCTTTTTGGACGTGTGATTAGGTTTAGATATTATTGCAATATTTGGGTTAAGTACAAATATGGTTAAATGTCTTGCAACCCCACAAACTTTTAATGTAACTTTTCAATGGACTAGAATCATTTTAGGAGGTTTTGAAATTATATCACTCAAATGCTTATTTATGGTTCTGGTTGTATCTAAATAAATATCATATTTGTTATACGTGTGGATTATATGTATAGGTATAGAATGGCCGTTGTGTAGTACGCATATAGCACAAGCCTAATGCTATGTGTTGCTTTTATTTGTTTGGGGCTGTTTGACGCTGTGTTTAACATCCTGCAAATTATTTTTATTTTTTATAGACGATTGCAAATAAATTGCATCATCAAATTTGCATCAATTTCTACTTAAAATGGTCCGCAATTATTCTTAAAAAAATTAAGTTTTAGAAATGATTTAGGTACCCAACTACCAAACATGTGCAAAAACTAGCAACAGATAAGAAAAACTTGCTCCTTTCATCATACTAATTATACCTACCTATTGCATATCATTCTCGAAAAATAAATTAAAGAATAAAATACTTACGGCAATCCGTGGCTAAAATACAGGTTTCATCATCGTAACTGAGCTTTAAATAGTCTCCTTTGCAGACACAACCAGAAGGACAGGGAAAAGGTGGATCACAAGCTATTATAGCTCGACTATCGTCCACTGGACAATAGTCAGTCGGACAACCAGATTTGCAGTAGACGAAGGTCTCGTTTGCTGAACAGCATTGGGCTCCTAAAAAGCAAGATTTATACAAGTAAAACCTTATTTCTTTCTTTTTATATACCAAAAACTATAGTATAATAATGCAAATAAACGTAAGAACATTAATAAACAACAATCTTCATTTTACGTTTTGATATTCAGTTTAAACAAATTGAAACATAAGTAAATACCTAAGTTGCTGCTTTTAAAAATGTTTACAAACGTTAGTAAACATTTGTTAAGAAACATACGATCACAATGTTGGAAAATATTTTTAATTTTTAAGAACGAGGCGAATATTTTGGAAAACCTTGTGATTTAAAAGTAAAATCTTAATCCTAATAATATCGATATTAAGGTAGAAAACTAAATTTTTCATAATTTATTTTGGTATTAAGTTTGTATGGAAATGGTAAGAGTCGCCTCGTCCTTAATTTAAATTTAAATTGAGTTACACTATAGAATACAAATTCAAGATAATAACAAAAACAAACAAGTTCAACTGTATCACTCGACAAAGTTTTTCTATTATATTTTACTTGAATTCTTGAACTAATTTAGAATAAGTGCGGGATGACAATATCCAGAATTTTCAACGAAAACTTATTAACAGCCATGCTATTGAAATATGTTAAACTTCTTATCAGGTTTTATCTACTTCTTACCTGGACAATCCTGTAGCTCAACACATTTTCCCTTATCATTCAAGAAGTATCCTTCTTTACATTCGCAACCTAGGGGCGGACACATTGCAATGCAAGCTTCTGGACCACCAGGCAGCTCGCATGTCCCAGGACACGCATTGGGACATTCTTTCAAGGTTGCGTTGCGATCTCCATCACAGTAAGCACCTTACGATAATAAAAATCAAATCAAACTAAGTATAATCTTAGACTTAAGGAAATCAATAGGTACCATTTTATAACGTCTGAAATGATCACCAACCTGGACAATCCTGAATCAGAACACATTTCCCTTCATCATTGAGGTGGTATCCTTTATTACACTCACAGCCGTATGCTAAGCACATTTTGTTGCAAACACGAGTGGTGCCAAGTAAAGCGCAAGTGCTGGGGCAAGGGTCTGGGCACGATTTGTATGTCGCATTACGATCGCCATTGCATAGAATACCTAGAGCAGAAATTGACAAACTAAGAACTCACGATTTAAAAGCAGACAGAATAAGAAGATTAATTTAGTTATGTGCCATCGTGGTGTGGCTCACCTAGTGTTAGAGTTTTCAGGTCGCCCTAATGCTTCTAGCTTAACCTTACGACTGCGGACTATCGGATATAAAGACTGCGTGCCGTAAGAAGTGTATTAAATTAACTTAACTTCAATATGTTTATTTTAAAAGTCGGATGGAATATGATAGAGGTGGATGAGGACGAACAAACAGAGGAGAATGAAACAAAAAGACATGCTGCGAAGCTGGAAAAATAAGACAGACGTATCTCATGTAGCATGAGCGAGCATGAGCTGTCATGTCAGCAGAAGACATGCTGCAAAGATAAGAGCTGAGAGAAGAGTAGAGACGTATTTTATTAAGAACATTGTTATCTTACCTGGACAATCCTGATACTGAATACATCTCCCTTCATCAGACAGTACAAATCCGGGTTTACATTCACAACCATGAGGGACGCACATTGCGTAACAATGTGGATCACCATGCGGTTTTCTGCAAGTCGGCGGGCAGGGGTTCGGACAGGTCTTGTAGATCGCGTTCTTATCCCCGTTGCAGTGGAATTGTCCACCGTGTCCAGGTATCCAAGTACCTATGCAAAAATAGAATTTTATTGTTACGTATATTAGATTTTGGTTAGGTTACCTTATAATAGTTTTACGAGACTTGAGAACATAATATGGCTACTGGTTAACCTGATGATGTTCATTATCATAAATTTTAATAAAAAATTGGCTATCCGTTTGGCCTTCGGAGCGGCACATAGGAACAAATATACATTCCTTTATAGACTGATGTCTGATAAACACAAAACCTATTCTATGCGTCGCGCAGTCGGGTAAAAACGTAGGGAATTGGCACGACCGTTCAAAATTCTGCTCCGGACTTAAAAGAGGTACACACACACAGTATTTCATGAAATGTATCTAGAGCTCTCAAAATGGGGTGCCACGCGCAAAGCTGTTTGCAGAGGCGCTGGCATCGGATGATCTTTTTTTTTTTCGATGATGGTCTCCACCAATGGAAACGCCGAATTTGTTTTTTATTCTTTCGGTCTCAGACCGATATGGCCAATTTGGCGCCGAGAGTTGTAAAAAACACATGTTTGACAGTTCTTAACTCAAACCTAAGATTAATCGACTCGCGCCCTCTGCCGGGATAAAAAGTTAGTGTTCCTCCTAATTGACGACCATTTTGATAGATATATAAATAATCCTATCCTATCTTACTAATATTATAAACGAAAAAGTTTGCAAGTACGTATGGATGTCTGTATGTATGTGACTTTTTTACTCCTTCATGAAAAAACTACTGAACCGTTGAAACTTGGTATGTAGACAGCTGGAGACCTGGAATAATACATAAGCTTTGTATCCCGATATTTTCGTGGGAACGGCACTTGCGCGGGTGAAACCGCGGGGCTCTACTAGTAAATAAATATTTTTTTTATAATTAAGTACAGAACTCAAACTGTAAAAGTTTCAATTAATAAAATACTTCATTTTTTGTTTCATAACTATAGATGAAAATGTAAAAATATCAAATCCACTTTACTTTATTTGACTTTATTGGCTTGTTCACGAGATTGACACGAGTCATGCGAACAAGCCAGTTAAATAAAATTACTCATTAAAAACTATTTTAAAACATGGTCAATACCTCGTTTTAAAAACAAATTAAGTACTGTAAACCACGTTAGTTTAAAATCGTAAGTATTAGTTCTTTACTTACTTTCATGACATTTTTTTCTTAATTTGATAGGGTTACGGGCACGAGCATGAGCACGAGCTCTTCCAGAAGTGCTAGCTGCTGCAGCAGCAGCTGCTCTTCTTCTAGATTTAGATCTGGATCTTGATTTAGATCTTGATCTAGATTTAGATTTTGATCCCAATAATCGAACACCTCCTCCATATGGCAATGGTCCAGCAACTAATGCTCCGGGTGGCTCTACACCAGGATTGGATAATCTTAGACCTGATCCGACTGGTACAGTTAGCCTCTCATGTCTAACAGCTGATCCGCCTGTACTAACAGCTGCACTAGCAGCCGCTCCCCCCGAGCTGGACGCTGCAGCTGATCTGGTCGATCTAACACCCGATCCAAATGGAAATGGCAAAACTGGTGCAATTGATACATCATGTGATCCACATGGTCTAGGTATTGGTTCAGGGGGTATTGGATGTGATCCGCATGGCCTAGGAACTGGTTCAAGGGGTATTGGATGCGATCCGCATGGCCTAGGTACTAGTTCAAGGGGAAGTTCATGTGATCCGCATGGCCTAGGCACTGGTTCAGGGGGTATTGGATGTGATCCGCATGGCCTAGGCACTGGTTCAGGGGGTATTTGATGTGATCCGCATGGCCTAGGCAGTGGTTCAGGGGGTATTGGATGTGATCCGCATGGCCTAGGAACTGGTTCAAGGGGTATTGGATGCGATCCGCATGGCCTAGGTACTAGTTCAAGGGGAAGTTCATGTGATCCGCATGGCCTAGGCACTGGTTCAGGGGGTATTGGATGTGATCCGCATGGCCTAGGCACTGGTTCAGGGGGTATTTGATGTGATCCGCATGGCCTAGGCACTGGTTCAGGGGGTATTGGATGTGATCCGCATGGCCTAGGCACTGGTTCAGGGGGCAGTTCATGTGATCCACATGGCCTAGGCACTGGTTCAGGGGGTATTGGATGCGATCCGCATGGCCTATTTGGATGCGAAGAGCTGCCTGAGCTTACAACAGCTGAACTAGCAGCAGATCCGCCTGAGCTAACTGCTGAGCTTGCTGCAGATCCGCCTGAACTAACTGCTGAACTTGCGGCAGATCCGCCTGAACCGTACGCTGCAGCATTGGCCGCCGGACCGTGAGGTACATCTTCGTAGTAAGTTAAAGCTGAAAAATAGTTAATAAATATAATTATTTCGTAGATCTTGTTATTAAGATTTATGTTATATCAGAAAATATTAGGTACTTATTATTGTTTCAGGAAAAGGATTTGCCCAAATTCTCATTCTTATAGCAAAAATATCGGTGTTTAGAGATGTACTACTGTTTACTTCAATATACCGAATCAGGAAATGAGTATTACGTATTGAGGGTTATCAAAAAATAAACAATACCGTTTTCCTGCTTTGTTTTTAACAAAATGTCCGACGAAAACAAGTTATTATTATGATGACTCAGTGTGGATAAAGCTATGAGGTAAATGCTATGTACACAGGTGATATAAAAACACCGTAACCTACCATTAGTACCTATTAGACTACTATTAGATAGTTGGTAACCCTATCGCATCTAGTTATGATGAGTACATAGGCCTAAATTATGCTTAAAAAACACAATTTATTTATTTATTTTATTTTTTATTTATTTATTCTGCAGTAAGTATAACTTAAAACCTTTTTCATGCATGAATCACTCTATCTATTGGTCAAACTCCGTATCCGAAAATACGTTCAGTAGTTATTACGTTTATCGCGAACAGACAGACAGACGTGGCGAAGGACTTTCTTCTGTAATATGTAATGATACTAAAGTAAAGATTAAAATCTGTCAGTAAAATTTTCAAGGCAAGCTTACACCGGGCTAGTTTAAAAATTTAACACCCGGATTTACTAAAACGATATTATTAAATATAATGATTTGCATACATATCCGAAACAGTTGTGTCTAAATTTTAAATTAAATCAACAGTTAACAACTAACTCTGTCTAATTAAATTGTGGCGTTTAGTCTCAAAAAACTTACTGTGACATGGATTATCTTCTTTTATCCTATTTGCTTCCACATTTGCATAAAAATAAATAAAAACACTATAAATTATTAACACACACATGTCGACCGTTCGACAGCGCGCCTTTATCTAACTAAACAAACTAATAAAAAATAAAGAAAGACAGTTTTTTTAATAAATATAGTAATTATTCAATGTTCGTATTATGTTCAAATGCAATCGATTTGTATGGAAAGACGTCTGTTTGGTTTTAAAAGTAACAACTGAACAAATAATAGGAATCTGGTCAAACACGAGGCGTTATTTTAAACAAGGTTCTGTAGATATTTAATCAGTCGCTATTTAGATTTTAAATGTCAACGTTTGACCACTAATGGTATTTATAGTTAATTTCATTGTAAGACTAGTAAAAAAAAAAAGATTTCTTACAATACCTACACCATAAGGGTACGTTCGACCAAACTTGAGTTTACTCCAGAGTTACTTTACAAGGTTTTACCTATTTCATCCATTAAAATCCATTATTTCCACACACCAGTTTTTTTGTGTTTTTTTTATATTTTAGATGTATAATTTTATTTTATTTTGTAATTTCATTCTTGTTTTGTGTTAATTTTGTGTTTCATACTTAATTCTTCTTTATTTTTAAGTTGATGATGTTTCTACTGCGGATCTCTAAATAAAATCAATTAAAATTCAAATACACATTTCATGCCACATTTTAATTTATAAACTCGATAGTCTAATTTCTTTGTACTTTGCCAACTAAAAACCATCTAAATAAACTTTGCATAACGGCCATTTCACTAAACAATAAGTCCCTTTCTACTATTTATTATATTATTATTTATTTATAGTTATTAGAACTACGGGTCTAGATGGCTTTTGTGGATAATTTTAGATATGAATTACCTCGACGTTTCGGTATGGGTTACACCGGCCGTAGGCGCGAGCAGAGTGAAGTAGCGAGCTTCGTTTTCCGTCGAGTGGGTCGGTTATTTTACAACTACCCTCAGTTCTGCAAAAAGTCTTAGTCGTGCGAGCGGACGGCCACGACCACGCCCACGTGAATCTTCCCCTTCTGTTTGTTAAGGCCGTGATTCACACCTTCGCAGGTTTATAATTAAAGCTTGAGTTTATTTTAATCGTGTCGGATGCCTTTTATCTCGCAGGGGACGGCACAAAGAGATATTAAATTTAAAAATGTACGCGAGCGAGATTGCAAGCGTGAAACATAGCTATTTTTGAACGAAAAATATTTGTACAACTTATTGTGTTGCAAAGGGGTTGTAAAGGAAACGGGGATTGCGAAGATTAATATGAAAAAGTGGCTATTATGCGCCTCTTTTTACTGCAGATTCTGTACTGAAATCTCATTGTTGATGTTTAAATTTGCACGATGTTATCATGCGAAACGTATGTACTCGTGTCGTTGGGCTGACCAATCTCGTAGGCTCGCTAACGCTACACTAATCTTAGCTTAGCTTCAGTATTATTCTATAAAATTTAAAAATCACTTTACTACTTAGTCTCTTTCGTCTTCACTCACACGCTGCTTAAGGTTCAAAACAACCCTGGACTCTCTCTCTCACTCTAGCTTTAGTTTATCTTAACTCACAAGCTGCCTCTCTAACACGCATTCAATTTATCTATGAAATGTATAGAATGCTCATTCGAAAACGTATCGCGGAATCCGCCGTGAGATGACCGTGAGCGAGGTTCAAGGTTGCATCCCTCTCGGGAGCCCGGGGTCCGCTAATGATGAATTAAATCTATTTGTAGAAAGTACCTACAAGTATTCTACAAATATGTAGACTTGGCAATACTTATTTTACGACTGACCGCTTGCCTGACAACAACCGTCCTGTCACTGATATGTATATTACGAGTATGTATATGTACTGTACATACGTGTGAGCCAATGCCAAATTGGCGCTTGACGAAAGCCCGGTATAGTGCGTTTCATCTTTAAATTTCTATGCCGAAAAAAAAAGTGTTTTACTTATACATATAAGAAAAACACAACAAAAGTAGTAAGAATAGGTATCTAAGTAGAAATTAATTTAAAAAAAAAACAGATAATCACTAATTGAATTTTATAAGAAACCGCCCCATTTATCTAATAGCAACTTCCTTTTAGTAAAAATAGGATAAAATACCTATGAGTATTTAGATTAAAAGCAGAAATAAATGGTCCGAGACCGAGACAGGTCCTATAATGGAATTTGGATTGCCTCATCATGTCTAAATTAAAAAGATCCTGTCGCACGAAAACATCTCGCCATTTTATAAGTATTATACCTCCATTACTTACTTAAGTAAACGTTGCTTAGCGCTTAAGGTGTCCCTTTACGGCTGAGCTACATAATACATTTTTACTGTTGATTGACTAGCAGGTTTTATCAGCATCAGTTCTAATCTCTTGAGAATTAACAATAGATTTTTCTTCTGTATCCGCTGTGCCAATATGAAATTCAATTAATTTTTAGGGCATTTTTCAACACCTAACGACGACGTTTCAAAATGCTCGATCCTATTATTACGCAAATGTTTGTTTCTGAATATCACTGAATATTCTGTTAGTCTTTCAAGCAAAAACTACTGAACTCATTGCGATAAAACTTACGAGTGTAGGTACCTGCACAGGTGGTTTTTAGCTACACAGACTACCTTTCATCACGATATTCCCACGAAATCGGGACTTACACGGGTAAAACCGCGGGGCACTGCTAGTATAATATCATCATCATCATCATCATTTCAGCTGTAAAAAGTCCACTGCTAAACATAAGCCACCCTCATAGATTTCCAGATGCTTCGGTTATAAGCGGCCTGCATCCACCGTGAACCCCGTCGTCCGTCCATCTCGTTGGTGGACGTCCAACGCTGCGCTTAATATAATACATATAAGCAACGCGATTAAAATCGAAAAAATAAGTACCTAAGTAGGTAGTTTAAATTCTAAAACCCTTTGCGATTTTTTCAGTATTTCGTCTTAATAACTATTATATCTGTCTGTACCTATGCCGAATTTAACCCTCATTCGTCCATTAATTTGAGCTGTGCGTTGCTAATTAGTCAAGCAGGACTAAAGATGCGTTGTGGTTTATGTTCTGTACTTTCGTATCACTTGACAGCGAGCGTAATATTAAATATACCAAATCTAGATATATCTACAAAATGCTTTGTCGATACAGACTGATGGATTAACGCACAGCCTAAACCGCTGATAGTAAAGGGCGTTACAAATAAAAGAGAGGCCCATGGAAGTTATTTGGCAAATTCTACGTAGGTAGTTACTAGCTACGTAGTATTAGTAAGTCTAAAGGTCATAGCCCACTTACACGACTCCGCTCCCACCCGGCAAAAATAATGGAATTCAAATATGGGCTTTAAATATTGCTCTTTAGATATATTTTACATTGGCATCATAAATTAGCAGACAGCTCGCTTCCAGCGAGCTTACCGCCGTCAGACTGCTCGTCAGTCAGTGTAAAATATATCTAAATAGCAATTTTTAAAGCCCATATTTGAATTATATTATTTTTGCCGGGTGGGAGCAGAGTCGTGTAAGTGGGCTATGACCTTAATACTTCCATTAGGAGGTCCTGTCAAATTAATACTCACATTGAAAGTTCGCTGAAAATAAACTTCACAAAGATTCCTCTTAAACTAAAGTATTACCACTCATTGTAATGAAAATAATAATTAAACCCGAAACAAAATTTAAATAACCGACGCTAAAATGAATTCATAATTTAAAATCCTTTGCCTACTCATTGTGAACCCTACTATTTTCTATTCCAAATAACCAAGTTAACATTTCCTTTAATGCTTTGTGAGATTTTAACGAGGATTTTGTTTGATCATTAAAATTCAATTTGACACGACCATTGAAAATGGTCGGAGCTTTCGTCTGTTAGCGCCAAGGTTTTTGGGTCTTTACGTAGATAGAAAGGGCCTCATTCACTACCTACCTATTAAGTTTCACATACGGAACGCATGAGTGAGTACAAGTATATAGTCTATGCCCCACACAAATAATCGGTGACCCATTGAAGGAATGACTGCGCCAAGCGTTACTTAGTTACTAAGGATACGCTTGTACGATAGGATGAAAGAATGAAATGGAAGTGAACTATGATTATTATGAATATACTTACTTAAACGCAATGGAAGAAAATACTTTACTAGGATAAGGTAAGACGAAGTTAGATTTATGACAGAAAATATAGTTGATTTAAGTAGCTCTTCTAAAATTCGGATAGCGGATAGCAGTTGGTCTTGTTATCTCGGATAACAGTCGTTGGGTCAAGTTAGAGACCTTAGGGCGACCTGAACAACTCTAACACTTGACGAGCCACACCACTCACTGTACGATAAGCAGAAGAAGGTATCTACATATTTTTTTTCGTAAATCGAATATTGAGATGAAGCAAATGATATTATAAAAAGAGCGAAATGAGTAGATTTGTAGTTGTACCTATGTAATTATTTTTTGCCCTCCAGTATTAAATAAAGAAATAACATAACACTACATTAGCCTGTAAGGTACCTACCACTTAAATCGGGCGGCCTGAAATAGTTGTGAAAATAAAGGTGAAATATCACACAGAATGCTACAACAGAACGTTCTAAAACGCATTTGTTAAACCTTCGATGAAAAGGAAAGATTAAATATAGAGATGAAGGTGGCCCTTGGAAAGCACCTACTATAAGGACTACCTATTTTCCTTTAGTTAACGACTGGCCTTAATACTGATGTTGTTATGATAAAGAATAGAATAGCTTTAAGTGGGTTATGATGGTTTTTCGTTTGATTTCGAGGTAAGTAGTTATTTTCATATTAACGTTCTAACGGCCCATTCTGAGACGATTCTAAAGAATACTTTGCCTTAATCATCATCATGTAACAATTAAAGAATTCTTAGCCCACCCTTAGAGCCGCTGTATGATTGGCATTTTCTTCTTATCTCATAACCTTTCTTTCACCTCTCTCTCTGATATCTCTCTCATAATAAGTAGGTATCTGGTCTAACATAAGATTACCATCTTTTTAGGTCGGTGTTCATTCTCTTTCTCCCTCTACATACATATTGATACTTATCAACATAATCAACAGAAAATATACTTCAAATTAATTAGGCGTTTTAATCCCCTCCTCCTCCTCCCCCCCCCCCCCCCCCCCGACCCGGGCAATACAAGGCGACCTGCGAGTGACGGAAAATGGTCAAGGGTACCTTTACATCGACACCTCGTGTTCTCAGAAAATATAGATCAGAGATAGTGATGTGCCGAGTCGCTGTTTTTGTGACTCGAGTCGACTCGAGTCGGTTTATACGGACTCGAGTCCGGACACGAGTCCGGGCTCGAATCCCGGACTCGAATCCCAGACTCGAATCCCAGACTCGAATTCCGGACTCGAATCACCAATGTGTGTCAAGCGACTGTTATTCCTTAATCCCCAAGATTTATTATTGTTTTACAACATTTATGGTTTTATTCAAAGTTTAACTGAATTGAACTGCCACAAATTATTCTTGAATAAAAAATCCCGCGTCATTCGTACGGACGGACAGTCGAAGTTTGACGGTTTGGCGGGAGCTATTTTTTCCAAGTAAATGTATGTATCTATGGAAAACGAAACATTGCGTGGAGTGAGTGGAACAGAGATCGAGAACGAGCGAGTCAACTTACTCAAGTCAGTTGGAATCGCATAATAGAATCGAGTAAGCAGTACGGAATCGAGTCCCTGACTCGAGTCCCAGAATCGAGTCCGGTACTCGAGTACGCCGGACTCGAGTCCCGGACTCGAGTCAAAATAAATTTGGACTCGAGTAAGCGAGTCCACCGAAAGAATCGAGTCTGACTCGAGTCAAGCCATACTCGGCACATCACTAATCAGAGAGTCTAAAAGCACATTTTTTTTCGAATTATCCGATACATTTTGAACCGTACCTACTTACTTTTTCGCAGCAACATTTTTTTTCGGAAAATCTGACTCATTTCCGAGGACACCAACTATTAAATTTCATCATCCGCAGACAGGTAGCCACTTTTTGAGACTTTAGGGAAGGGGGGGTAATGGTGGTTATTAGGGGCTAAAGGGGAATATCCTTGACCATTACCCATCACTCGTAGATCGATACTTAATTATTGAGAACTAGATGCACCCGCGTAATTTGACCCCGCAGAATTTACGAGATTAAAAGTAACCTATGTCCTTCTCCAAGGTCCTATCTATCTCTATATACCAAAATTCATCAATCGGTTTAGGCGTGAAACTATAACAGACAGACAGACAAACGTAGTTACAAAACTAGTAAGATTTTGTATGAACGTATCCCTAACTATTAGATATTTAGGCAGTTTTAGCAACGCTTCGTCAGTTATTGCTCTTTCAAACCAAAAACATAACCGATTAACCGCGTTACCTCCTAAACTATTATATTCAATTCAACGACAATTATTACAAACATTAAGTTTTATCTGTTGAGTTTAAACATTATAACAACTGTTACGCTTTTACATAACTACGTTTCCCTTTAGAAAGGGTTGTAAATGTAACTTTTCCCTTCCATGGGAACAAAATTACCGTTGTCGATAGATTATTCTAACCCTTTTTAATTCGTTTTAAAATAAACCTTAAATTGAAGAAATTAGAGTTTGTTTTGTGTTAAAAAACGGTTACAAATGTAATTTTGATGAAACATAAGTGTGTTTATAAGTGCCTATAATTATGTAGATAAGATAATTAGGTACTTCTACACAGGAACCTAAACAAAACTATTTTCTGCTGTGTGATAGTAATTAGGTACTTTCTTTGACCTGAAATGTACCAAAGCAACCTAACAGAGGTAGGTACTTAACTACCTAATCTAACGATCGTCTAGCAATACCTATTAGCATGGTATGACCTTGCCTTCGGATATGTAGGTACACCAACTGTTAGTCCTTTTCGTAAATAGATAGAAAAAAACTCGAACGTGAAAGTTTTGGTTTAAGTAGCTAAAAACAATGTGAAAAATATCAATTAAAAAGCTCTCCGCTGTGTGTCGACTTATGACCCCGACAGTACCTATATCTATACTATCTATATCTATGCAAAAGTAACACTGTCTTTTGAGCTTAATATTCGGGACTTATGCGGGTGAAACTGAGGGGCTCAGCAAGTTGGTCATAAAATGCTATTTAACTAATCCGCAGAAAGGTGTGAAGGGTTGTTCCACAACGATCAATCTCGATAAAATCCTACTAAACTTATTTCGTATGAAACTTTATCTACTCTAATGATAAAAACCTGAATTAAATGGAACAGATTTGTTAGTTAAAGTCTTGCTGCAGGTAAAAAGGCAGGTGTAATGTCTGCAGGTGCAGAAAAGAACCGGAATGGAACCTCAAAGAACTACTTCCCAGAGGTACCAGGAGAACATGATGTGACCGACAATATCTTTGAGAATACACAAACTATAGTAGTATCATTTAGAGATCATCATCATCATATAAGCTAAGTGAAGCTTATTTAACTTGCATTGTATCAAGTTGTATCTATCAAAAATACGTTTATTAAATAAGACATTCACATGATCGTTTTTAATTGCAATCTAATGCGGAACGGGACCTCTAATGAGAAAAATACACAATCTATGTAAGTAGGTAGGTATGTATGTAGTATGTACCTCCTCCTCAATAGTTCACATCTAAGCAATTAGGGTCGTCCTAAGGCCTCTAATATTACCTAACGACTCATAACAGAGATAACAACCGAAAATAACGTGCTGCAAAAACTTCTATCTCATATTAATCGTGCGGCGTCGATACCTATTTTCGATAAACCTAGCTATAACTGGGATACCTACAACGGTAATGTATTTCAATTTGTGTATTTTTCATTAGCCAGAGAAGTGTATCGGAACCACAATTGGGTACAAATGTCCGGTCTTAATGGATTACAGGTAGATTAGGTACTTACACACCTAAACAAATTTTCCGGTTGGGGAAACCGTTGTGGGATTTCTCCAATAGTAATAGGTATTTACTAACAGTACCTAACCGTTGTTATGGATTAGGGCGATAGAAATCGAAAATTGAATTAGATGGCTACTTAGCTGTAATGTTTACCTATCTAGGTTTCACCCCAATTAATCATGCATAACTATAGGCTATAGGTACTAAGTACATTTAACACTATTCTGACTTGGCACGAGGTGGTTTTTTCTTAATATTAGGCCGTGTCTCCATTGTTCAAGTCTTGCATGCAACTTGCACGTAAATGTCACGACAATTTCAACTTCACGTAAATGTCAAGTCAATTTCCACTTTGTTAGGTAATAATGTTGAAACTGAGGTAATATCAACCCGGCTTTTGAGTAAAGTACTTATAATAAGTCATTAGATGACCTGCTTTCGTAGGTGACTAAAACGACAAAATAATAAAATTATTTTATGTATTAAAAATATTTATAACAATCTAATCAAAAAATTATACACTTCATTTTATTATGACAAAAATATTATTTTACAAGATTTACAAAAAAATAAAAAATCATTACACAGGGTAACTTTTTTACAAAACTTAGCCAATAATATAATAAATAAAAGGACACAATTGTTTGTTTGGCACAGACGAGACGAAAAAACCAGAAAATCTGAATAAAATTCTTTAAAAAATTCAATCAAAATAAAAAAATATTGAGACTTACAATTACGTTAAAGTAACTGGCACAAAATTCATATAAAAATAGGTATAAAATTATTATTTCGTATTTTATTAAGTTTTTTCTTTTAAACGCCGAAAGTATGACGCTTTCGACTGAATTAATATAATAACAAATGAGATATTTGTTAAGAAACATCATTATTGTATTTGCTAGGACTACAGAAAAATACTATCAATTCTCAACCTCTGAAATATTTTCAAAAGATATTATCATAGATAGATAGATGGGACCTTGAAGAACATAGATTACGTTTTATCGCGATGATGGAGTAAACTGAAGCCGGGGTTTCATTGGGCAAGTCTTGCATGCAAGTTACTTGGACATACGTCATACATGACGTCAATTTTGTATGACGTATGTCCGTTGCATATGCACATATTACATTGTATGCAACTTGCCCAATGTATGGCTTTAACGCTATAATAATAGTCGTACAAAAAGCTTTCATTTAATATTATATTCGATTTAAGAGTCCTTTATTCTTTTCTTTACAACTGTTAAATTATTTTCGACGTTCTCAAGTAAAGTTACTTGCTTGGTAGTTATGCCTATGTATGCATTATTATCACTGCATTAAGTATCAGAGCATAGGAAAATTCTAATTGAAAGTTAGACAAATTGGTACTTCACTTATAGTTTAGTTTAAGTGCTTATAAAGAAAAAGTAGAAAGAAGAAGGTAGGTAGACAAGTAACATAGGTTACTTTTTATCCCGGGACATACGCGGGTAAAACCGCGGGGCACTGCTAGTTTATAATATAGGCAGAAAATAACTGTGGGCGGATTCACTTCTAAGTTAGAAACAGTTGAAAAGTTTCGTGTAGTACTCGACATTTTTCAATTGCGTTAAGTTTAAATCAGAATTTTCTTAAAATGGGTATCAGATTTTTCGTAATTTACAAAAATTATTATTTACACATTAAAAATTACATTTCGACTTATTTCTTCCTTCGAAAAAGGACCAATTAATGGCACACTGTAGGCCACGAAAACTTGGTCACATTTTTTATTTTACATATAACATCTTTTGCGACCCTGTAAAGCAGGAAAATAAAAATTTCGTTGCAGAATTCGACTAGGCTACCTTTGATTAGTACTCCAACTGAAACTTAGCATCTGTTTAGAGTACTTAAGGTCGCCAGTACGATTTCTATAGCGTATTATTCACAATGCTTTAAAAAAAGGGGTTTTATTTGTAATTTTCCGCCTGACTGGGTAGCTTCACCTTTATATATTTTGTACCTGTTTTACACTTCAGGTACCTAAAACATTCACCATTATGTACAAAAAATATACATATTCATAAACAAAAGACTAGCCTTTGCTAAGTACATTAAAATTACTTCACAATTAGTACACATTGGAGCATTATTATCAGTCACAAACATTTCACATTTATTATGCAAATGCATTATAATTCGTTGAACACAATTATTAAATTATGCTATTTTATTTTTTAAATCGTTACTTTTTGGACGGAATACAAATAGGTCAAGGGCACACTGCGAAAAAAAACCGCGTACACTATAAAAAAGCGAAGAATTACTGAAAAACGTCGGCAGTTTCTTTTCGCATTGCGGCCTTGACCGCAGACTAAAGACATTAATCGACGAGTTATCGGCCGATCGCCTGAAATCTAAACAATGAACAATTCAATCACATTAGTTGCAAAAGTCAACCAAAACAACGTCGATTTCAAACACTCCTCCTCTCAATCATATCTGGCAGGTACACATCAGTCGGCAACATTAGAAATCTCTAAACCCATAAAATCTATATAAATATGGTAGTAT
Organism: Idaea biselata; assembly: GCA_958496205.1. Taxonomy (NCBI): domain Eukaryota; kingdom Metazoa; phylum Arthropoda; class Insecta; order Lepidoptera; family Geometridae; genus Idaea; species Idaea biselata. Next base: position 10,591,581 of record OY292400.1, on the reverse strand, counting down.
TATTTCATAAATTTAAACACTTTTAATTCAACCGACTGTACCCAGTAACACTGAAGTCTTTTCACTCACACTTTTCACACGATTTTTAATCAAAAGTGAGTCGCAGTTACGTTGCTCGGAAGTGTGTTTATAATTCCGTCGTCGTTTCGACCGGTGATTGGTCGTAATTGTAACCTGAGAAGTTTCGTTTACCGAAAGTTACGTTATCGTTGTCTGAAGCTCTGAAAAAAAAACCATAAATAGAGTTACAAAAAATAGATTAAAAATAATTTAGTGCGTTTCATCTTGTAATTACTATGCCGTCATGTTGGTAGCAAAACAAATAACTGTTGCCCTTAAATGTGCATAAAATAAACCTTGAATGTGATACAATGAATTTAGGGAGATTTGTATAAGAAGAATGAATGGACGAATCTCCCTGAATTCTAGGTATAAGGTATAGCACATCCAAAGAATTAAGGCAACACTTATTTGTTTTGCTAGCAACATAACGGCATAGGAATTTAAAGATGAAACGCACTTGGGGCTTTTTTTTTAACTATAATTTACAATTTTAAACTTTTACGATTTGCACTTTTATTTTCATTTTTCCCGAGTCAGTCTCCTCACGACCAAGACTATTGTAATATAGTCAACACTTCACGATAAGATAATGTAAAAATAACAATACGCGAATAAGACCCAGGAAACGTGTTAATATAAATTTTCCAAGTTTCACACACTTAAAAAAATAGAATCTAAAAAAAAAACTTTTTTTCTAATATTACTGGACGGGTACCGTTTAAGTGATCGGTTTTTAAAAACCTCGAGAAATATTTAAGTAAATGACTGTTAAAGTGGTCGATCAAAAATTATAGAGTTTTACAGTCCCGTCGATGCAAAAATCCTACAACTATTTCATAAGGAAATGTTCAACAGGCGATAAAAAAAATGTAGAAACCAAAAGCAAAAGTCGCTTTTTCAATAAGTGTTAGCACTATAAATAACTAGCTGCGACCCGCGGTTTCACCCGCGTAAGTCCCGATCCCGTGGGAATATTGGGATTAAAAGTAGCATTCACGGTGAATGTAGCTTTCTAGTGGTGAAAGAAATTTTGAAATCGGCAGTCGTTTATGAGTTTATTTATTACAAACATACACACAAAAATACAAATCCTTCCTCTTTAAAATATTAGTGTTGATGTTACAAATTATGTTATTTACATACCTATGCAAACCCGGTATCTCATCATAGGCCATAATAGGCTGAGCAGTTTTCTTTTTATGATTATTCCCATTGGTTTTCCTTCCTAAAGTCGTCGCTAAGTGGCCGAATCCTAAATTATTATTATTCACTCTCGGTAGCGTGCCCAGTGCGTTATTCAACGGGTGGTTATTCGGTACCCTTCGGTTTAACGTCTGGGTGTTTCGGTTTGATATTTGATTGTTAGATAAGTCGAAGTTGTGGTTGTTTAGTGTGTTATCGTTAACGCTAGAGGCGCGTGCGGTGGTGGCTGTTTCTGATAGAGTTGGGCTCCGTTCGCCTAGAAGGTTTTAGAGACAGATTATTAATCACATAGAAATCAAGAGATCAAGAATATCAAAGATCAATGTTATTTAGGCTGGGTTTTTATATTAAAAATAACTGCGTCCCGCGGTTTCACCCGCGTAAGCCCCGATCCCGTGAGAATATCGGGATTAAAAGCCTATGTTACTCAGGGTGAATGTAGCAATGTAGCTTTCTAATGGTGATTGGAATTTTCAAAATAGGCAACGTAGTTTTTGTGTTTATTCATTAGAAACATACACACACATACGTTAGAAACTAATAAGAGATTACTTTGGTACATCTATAAACAACTTTAGTTGTAAGACTTGAAAATAGAATGTAAGTATAACAAACATCAAATTTAAACACAATTGATACTAGAAAGTCTATATCTACACAATTATACAAGGAAGCATAGATGCTTGGTGAAGGAAATTGTCTTCGACACACTTACCATTATTCTTAGATAGATATTCGACGCTATGTATATTGAAGGCGTGGTTGTTTGGGCTGAAATCCAACTGTAAGTCGGCATCGTCAACAGCCATGTTCAAGACCTGGAAATATTAAAATGAGGTAAACTGACTACAGTCGGTAGATGTGTTTAACAACGGGACTTGAACCTACAATCTCCTCTTCTCTAATAGGGCGCGCTATTCATCTGCGCCAAGCGTGCTCAAGCGACAGTTTAGGATTGAGGGAATATAGGAAACGGATTATTCTTATTTTTACGCAATCTACCGTAATTTAATTGTCTTGATCGATTGATAAAGGGAGGTCGTGGGTTCGAGCCCCGCAGAGAGCATTGGTTTTTTTGGCACAAAAAGCATTTTTTCTATATACGAATTTTCTCATAGACTACCTACGTTTACTCCTTTTTAAATTAAATATTTGAGAAT